>VYZM01001168.1:3253-42107 GCA_013398915.1 Dromas ardeola | reverse complement strand
AAAAAAGTTTTTGCATCTCGCTAGCCCCTAAGGAGCCACCATAAAAGGGGATGAAAGATTTATCACTGCAGCGGCAGAACAGCAGCTCAGTGAGTATTAAATAACTACAATAGAAGTAGACAGGATTTGTTTTGATGAATAGTAAGTAGAACAAATGAAAAATTCAGTTTCCAGTGAGAGATACGCACTGACTGGAGTTAGATTAAATGGATAAATGGAGAAAAATGGATGAGTGAGAAGTTTTTGATATTTCCTTGATATTTTGTTTTGACAGTTTCAGAATAAATTGTTTCAACGCATTATTTTGAGAGGATGTTTTTATTCTAAAAATCACCTGAATTGAGAAATAGTGAAACAGCACATAATACAGTATCATGAACCAAGGTGTGATTTATTTTTTTATTTTCTTTTTAATTTAGCTACTGAACTATTGCAAAAATAATCCATTCAGGTAAGGCTGAGCAAAATCGAGGTTGATAAGAGGCCTGATAATGCGATTGCCATCCAGTCCTGTCCCTGCCTGGCATATAAAATGTTTTCAGGAAATTAAAACCTCCCTAATAGTGTAAGTGGAATATACTTCTCTGCGCTCACCTCCTCTAACGCTTATTCTTCATTTTACCTTTGCTTGTCCTTGTCTCACTTTTCATCTTGTGTAGGATTTTTTTGTAAAAGATATTTTGTTCCCAGGACAGAAAGCACAAGACTTTGATGATCAGCAGGTGAGAGATGACATCCAAGAGAAAATGCAGTGCTGCACTACAGCGGATTCACGGGGATGCCTGGGATTATGTTGGATGTGATTTCCTTGGCTAGTGAGATGCATCTGTCCAGAAAGCAAATGCATTTCCCTTAGGCTTTGCTGTAGCCTCTACTTTTATTTCCAGATTAGAAAACTTCAAGAGGCAAAATCAAGAGGAGCCCACTTGTATTTTCCCATCCCAGTTACGTACCATTGCACATCAAACTTCCCAACTATTTCCATGACAACAGCTTACAGACTGACACTTTTTTCCTCCATTGGCAAGTGAATTTATAAACCAGGGATTTATGAAGTATCATTGCTAAGAGATGCATCCGGATCAGGCAGACATGCCATGCGTTTCTGAAATAACTCACGCTGGGCTGTCGGGAGGGTTGGGGGGCTCTGTGAAACACCGTGCTTAGTATTCGCACTCCATGCCGCCCGCTCGCGCTGGAGACCCACTAAGTGGCGAACAGATACGTCGCGCTGTAAATCACTTGCTGTATCCTCGCTTTTATGTTTTTATTGCTTTACTTTAGCCACTGGCTGTTGTAACCATTAAAAGTTTACTCATCACTTATCACCCCCAGGTAGGGAACATGTGGGTGCTCCCCTTCATCCCCAGTGCTGCAAGATGGGGCTGGCTGTGGGGACTGGCTGTGGGGACCATCCCCTGGCCCCATCCTGGCAGTGGGGCTGACAGCATCCTTGCCCGTGGCTCTCCCATCAAGGTGCCGGGCTGGCACGTGGAGTCCTCAGGGCTACCCCAAATATGGCCCAGAGCCCCTTTCCAGCTCCTTCCACCAAGAGCAAGCAGGAGGCAAAGCAAAGCAGCAAGCAAAAAAGGAGCAGCAGCTGGAAATCAGCCCCAAAGACCCGCACCGAGCAGAGTTGTGGCCCCATCAGCGAAGCCGTATCGTGGCACAGGGGAGCCTGAGGACATGGGGAGCCCAGGGACGGAAGGACTAAAGCGCCGTCAGCCTGGAGCTTCTTCACAAGTCACCTTGGTCCCAGCTTGGCTGCACAGAGAAATGCTTCACAGCACGAAGGGAGGGTACAACAGACATCAGGAGGAGAAGGGCCTGCTTTAAAAGCCCTGGTTTGATTTGTAGTTCAGCAAGTTCACAAGAATGATTGCTGGAAGCAGAAGGAAAGGTTAACGTGCGAACGCTTCACCCCTGAAAACCCAGGTACCGCTCCTGATTATGTCACAAGTAAAAAATTAGATTTTTTCCAATATGGAGAAAAATTAATAAGACCTTTAATGAGTCCATAAAAACATTAGGATAGCTTTAGTCACTTTCTTTTTAGTAACTATTAGGCTTGTACATTTTCTTAATGGAAGTACAGAGCAAGAAAAGTGCTTCCTTATGAAGAAAAACGAGGAAATGGCTGCTAAAAGTGGAATAGTCAAGGATGTGGAAATGTTGCTGGCTCCTCCATCCGTGTGAAGAAATGGGAGGGAGAGTGAGGGGAGAGTGAACGGCCAGGCGAAGGAGACTTGAACAGTGAGGGCACAGCTGAGACACGTATGGGACACTTTGGGGGGATTACTGGATGTTTCTGTGTTACAATTTTTCCTTTGAAAAACGGCAAACACAAAAAATGTAAGGAAAAACCATTTTTGTAGGATTGCCAATGAATGCTTATTACCTTTGCTAGGTTTATTTCTGTCTGGTTACATTAATGTTAGTAATGCAGATTCTCTCTTCAGAATGAATTGGGAGATGGAGGTAACAATCTTACTGCTAAAATCAAAGGTTTTTTTTTTTTTAATACCGTAACAGCCTCCCTCGGAAAGAGTGCCTTGAGTCCAGAAATACCACACTAAGGGAAATCCTTTAAACTGCTTTCTACACCTTTCTTTTTTTTTTTCCCTCCCTTTTATATTAATTTTCAAAGTACTTTCAACAGTGCTGACTAATAAGGTAGGATGCAATTCCTAGTGGCGGCACACCACTCATCTGCACTGCTTGCCACCCTCTGCCTCCTGCTTCCCTTGCTGGCTGATAACCTGTTAAGCAGCAAGTCTCCAAGAAGCGTTTCCAGCCCTGGTGTGGGCAGCTCAATAATACCCTGAGGCTTATCTGCTCTGCGGTGGAGCAGTCCTTACAACTCACTCCCTGTGCCAAGAAGGGGCACTGGCTGCCACTGAAGCCAGTGGCACAGCACTGTGCTCCTGGGAGAGTTTGGGTGGCAGCAAGGGGTACCCAAGGCTGTCCAGCTGCCCTGGATGTCCTCCCCTGGGAGGCCAACAGAAGGAGTGACAGGACCTAGGAGCAAACCACCAGTTTCACTAGCAGTTCAACAACAGGGGAGGAGGAAACATTGGACCTCTTCCTTCCCCGCGCCTTAGGAAAAGTGCTGACAGCCTTTCACAGCACTCTGGAGACATGGTGACATTTTCAGGTCTGCTGCTCAATTGTCACCTAAGCCCCCCAGGTGCCCCCAGGAGGCATTTCCATGGGGTCTCAGGTGCTTTTGCTGAGAGTCGCTGTTGGGTCTGAACTCCACATCCACAGCAGAGGTACCTGCCACTTTCCAGGGCATTTTCCCAGCCCAAAGCCTGCTGGTGGCCCTGCAGGCAAAGGGGAACTGCACAGTGCTGGGGGAGCACAACACCTCCCCTGAGAGTATGTCCTCCTTGGTTGGGACTGGAGGGCTGCTCATGGGAGGAGGGATCAGGAACGCTTAGGAAAGCAAGAAAAAAAGGAGAGGCAGAAGCAGTCAGGGCCACCCAGGCAAGACAGAAACAGCTGTAGGGCTGAAGGGTCCCTGCTGTCCCCCAGCCCAACTGCCCCTGCTTGCTGGGCACCCCCAGATCAGCCACCCTCGGCCATGGGTCTCAGCACCCTCTGGTTCATCCCGACAGAGGAGCAGGAGTGGGGCCAGACAGGGCCCCAGGGACAAGTTGCATGAGAGAAGTGACTCTCCTCAGGGCAAAAGAAGGGGGTGGCTCTTGGGGAATGCGGTGAAACATCTCCCCTGCATGCACAGGTGCTTTCTGGGGTCAGTCGCACCAGGCAGAGGTGTATGTGCTGGCATGTCCTGCAGTTCTGGGCAGTAGCCCGGACAGCCGGCTGGCCAGCCCAGGGTGCAGGAGCCAGCAGCTCACAGCAGCAGCAAGGGCACCTCGTGCGCCTGCAGAGCTCTCACCCCATGCGCCCATCGTGTAGAGACAGCCCCAGCTTCACTGGCAAGGCTAACCCCCCTTTCCTTACAAAATTTTCACCGTTTCCATCCATTACTGGAGTTACTTACGCAGCAGGAGCCCTAGTGCAGGCATCTAGCCCCGCATATCCTCCCAGCAGAGCTTGCAGTACTACACGTGGACCACGATACCATGGAAGCTGAATTCCTATGTCAAACCTTGTTTTCTCCACATATCCAGGGATAAGGGATATGACATCCCTGGACGCATTTATGAGGCGCTCCCTTCCTCACAGCCAGTCCCTGGGAATTACCAGCACGGGCTGTCTGACAGAGCAGGGTACAACAGTTCACTGTTGCTTTATCCCATGGCTTACACCTCCAGAGCTTGCTGACCACGTGCCGTCCAGTCCAACAGAAGCAGGTGGAAGGGTGACCAGGAAGGTGCGTCAGCAAACACCCAGCTCCATCAGCACTTTGCAGGGGTCCTGCCTTTACAGAGATGGCAAACCCTGGTACGGCCAACAGCGCTGGGGTCCGATGTGCCACTCGCTCTGCACCGAAGCCACCCTTGCTTCTTCACATTTGCCTTGCAGAGGTCACATTAGCCCATAAAGCCCTAATGCATTCAAGATCCCAGCCATCAGAGCCGGCCTCCCCACACAGCATCCTTTACCCCCCACCCAAGACACGCAGCCCACTGCCACCACACCGTGCCGAGGACGCCGGGCAACAAGCCGCTCGGGCCTTGCAAAGAGCAACACCTGCAAATCTTTTAAACTTTGGCCCGGAGTCCTTTGCACTCCCGCGGAGAGGTGGGATAAGCTCAGCACGCCGCAAACAATTACAGGGCGGTGGAGGAGAGACAAGCACCGCTCGGCTCTGTAGCAGTCAGCAAGCAGATGGCTCTCTCAGCTTGCCTCGAAACTGAGCTCCGAGGTGCCGGAGGAAGGCCAAAACCCATCCGCTTTCCTGGGGGCTGGGCTTTAAGAACCTGCTCTTTATGCACTACTGTAGTATAAATCTGAGACTTGCTCACTTTCCCGCTTCCAGGCCAAGACCCCCGAGCTGAGCTGAGGCAGCCCCCTGCACCCCCCCAGCCCCGGTGCGCAGAGCCCGGCTAACACATCCCATCTGCTGCAGTGAATCAGCAAAATCCATCAGTATTTCCCGGCAGGATTTTGGCACCTGCTCACAGAGTGAGTCGACAGCCGAACCTGTTATTCCCTGCTGCAAGAATAATAAGCTTGCGTTTTCACAATGCTTTTCAGTGGAAAGTTTCCCAAAGCATTTCGCAAACAGCACGAAGCGTAGAAAAAGGGGCTGTTCCTGCCAAAACCTGAAGCACAGCCGTTCTGTTCTGGAAAACAGCAACTGCTAAATAACGAAGAGAAACAACACAGAGCTTTTTAGGAAGCAAAAACAAATGGCCGGAGGAGTGTGGAAAGACATCCTGGAAACTTAGCTAGAATTAATTTGAAAAAAAAAAAAAAAGAAAAGCTGCGGACATGTAACTGTCTTGGCTTTAATTTTCATTTCAAAAGGCTTCCTTTTGTTATTTGTGTGCCAGTCATAACCAGGCTCCTGCTTCTTTGGAAGACAATCAGTGGAAAAAAATCTGCTCTTATTAAAAAAAAAACAAACAATGCTGAAGAACATTTAGATCACTGAGATGCCCTCCAGTCAGCAGAGCACCAGGGTCTGATGAGCGATGCTCGAGGTACAGAAGGGAGTTGCTGGGGTAATCTCAGAAGCGATAGCAATTATCTTTGAGGGCTCACACAGGCACAGGGACATTTTGGAGGCACATCTGGGATTCAGGTCCAGGTTAAGGCCTCCACATCAGAGCTGGGTGCCTAAATTTCCATTTTCATCAGTGGAGAGAGCCAGTCAGTGGAGAGTAGGGAGCAATGTGCCCCATCCCACACTAGACACTGATGGGCAGCTTAGATTAACTCCTCTCCAAATTATACTCTAGTGTCTAAATTTGGATACCTTGTGCTGTCTGTGACTCCCTGGGATGTCCAGGGTGTTCATATGGGGCTGACATATGAGACATGGCCAAGGGTGCCTTTCTGGGGTGGCAGCTGGAGGCCAGGGCTGGACTTCAGACATCTCAAAGGGTACAGGACAGCCGTGTTTGCCAAACTTCTTCCCACCTTGGACTCCCCCCATCTGCAATGGGAGTGCAGAAACCTCATGCCCATGCAGACACCAAGGTGTGCACACCTACATTTCACCGCCTTCAGCTCAAACTGCCTTTTGTCCCTCAGTGCCATTAAAGCCCGAAACAGAAGGACGTTAGAGGATTTTGAATTAAAGGCCCTACCAGCAGAAAAGGGCAAGGAATACCTGAACTTCAGATGCTCACATGTGCTTGCTGGCTTGAGCTCCAAGTAGGTAATCGCAATGGTCTGACACTCTACGCGCTTGGTGCCTACAGAATAGAGACACCGATGAGATGCGATGAAGCAGCAATTACTGAAAATATTGCTGCGTTTGCAAGCGGTGCCCTCAATTCCAGTAGAAAGTATTCAATCATTCTATCATTATGTATTTTCCAGTGAATTTAATGTCAATAATATCTCATTGCACCTTGTAGGGCTTTTAGATAATTTTTTTATTTTTAGCAAGGCTGCTGCTCCTGGATCTGTAACACTCCAGGAACAGTCATGTGAGAACACATATTGAGCGCATTTTTGCATTTCCTAGAGATTATGAGATTATAGTTATCAAATCATGGGTTATGATTTAATTACTTTTCATTATCTGAGCTATGGAGTTCTTGAACCTGAGAAACCCACTCCTTAAAAACTAAACAAAAATAAATTGTTAAAAAATAGTATCCTCTGTAACCATTTCTATAAACTCTTCTGGAAAAATCCTCTGCACATCCCCAAGGCTGCAAAAGAAACGAGTTTTACTGTTCAAGAAAAAAGCAATGTATCTTTCTGAAAAAAAATCCGAGTTTCATTCTGAGGCAGGAGCTTTATCCTGAAATGCAGTGGATTTCCATACTTCTGTGTCATTTTTTCTTATTTCAACAAGACCTCGCCTTTAATACTGCAGTAGAGAAAGTACCTGGGAAAAGCTGTTTAATAACTGACAAAACGTCAAAGTACGTTTCTGCAAAACAAAGAGATTTATAACAAAATGTGTGTTCTAGCTTTTATTTCAAATTCTTTATTAACATGTTCAAATATTTAAACTAATCCCAGGGAAGAAGGGGAACAGATATTAGATGCCAAATTAATTGATTGGCTCAAAACAAAGACTACAATGAAAAAAATCCCTGTCACGTGCCACTGTGTGTGTTTACTTAACTTGTATAAATAATTGCAGATGCAACTAATTAGCCTAAAATATTACGAACCAATAGCAACAGTGGAATAGCAAGCATCCTCAGAGATGCTGGTTTGAGATGACATCTCTTTTGGAAACCGCCTGGTTTCAATTTTGTAGAATCATACAAACGTAGGCTTAACTTAAACCTCAGGAGGTCAGCTAATTTTAATCCATCCTCCTGTCCTCAGGCAGGAGTGAACATCCATTACTGAGAGATGTGTATCTTGTATAGCCTTAAAACACTCCACAGTCAGTCTCAGTAGCCCATGCCAATTCTTAACAATCATTACATTTAACCTAAATCTCTCGTGTTGCAATTTAAGCTGATAATTTCTTGTCTTGCCTTCGGTCATGATGAAGAAATGAGCAACAGCCTACTTGTAGCAAGTTTATACACATTTTAAGACACCCTTGAGATCCCTGTCTTCCCTTCAGTATTCCCCTTCAGGAAACAAACAACTCAATCCCTCCTTCCCATCCTTCCTCCCTCCTTCATTCCCTCCCTCTCATCCCTCCATCCATCCCTCCATCCATCCATCCATCCATCCACCCACCCACTCACTCATGCTGTATTTCCCAGATGTCTCACAGCTTTCTTTTCTTGTCCTTTTTGTTCTCTGTAATGTATCTGTGTCTTTCTTTACCTGAAGTTCCCATTGCTAGAGACAGATTTAAAGTAAGTTTGCTAGCCAGATATGTATCCCCTTTTCAAGGGCACCATTTAGTCCGTGTCTCCCTAGGATTCTTATGAGCATAGATGCTCCCACTTTTAGGGCTCTTGGCTATTTTGGATGGGAGACTGCTGTTTTCCTTCAGAGGCAGATGGTCTGATCCAGTGTGCACACCCAGCTCCACACCAACAGAAAGGTCAGGGCTGAGCAAGGCACAGTGTAGTCACCCATCTCCCCTGTCTGACACAAACACGTGTGCTGGCTAGAGGAAACTATTTTTTCTTTGTGTTCAGTGCATGTCTGGCTGCCTGTTCCATAACTCTGAAGTGTTTCTCTTTAGGATCCTTTGCTCACCATTCCCCTTGCAGAAAGAGTCTGGTACCTGGTTCGTGGCTGAAGGATGCCATTAGGTGCCCACTGGTTACTGCTAGATGCCTGAGGTACTTCATGATACTACAGGACTCCGCCAAACACAAACATTTGCTTGTCTTGTCAGACTCATTTCAAATGCTTGAAGAAATTAGTGCTGGAAATAGAAGGGCATGAAAAACTTAACCAGGAGACAAAAGGAATACAATGACCCCTTGGAAGAGAATCTCACAAGCCCATCTGGGGAAAAGCAAAGTCCTAGGCAATCTCAGTAGTGGTGTATTGTGTACCTACCGTAATTTCCAATTGTTTACAACATTTTGACTCGGGTGTATTTTTCTTAAAGAGCTGCATTTAAAAAATTGGTACTGAGGAGAGACTCTAGGGTTATCTAGGCCAGTTTCTGCTGAGTTAGGAAACCTTGGACCTTATGAGAATATCAAAAATTGGGTGTATGTGGATCTGAGATGGGAGCTACAGTGAACATCAGGAAGCGGGTTTACATCTTTTGGGAAGCGCAGAAGTTACAAAATGAGTCTTTTGCACAAGTGTCCTAGTTTTTTTAGGAAAAGTTCATTTCCTTTATCACCTTCTCAAGGTCAGCATAATCCCCAGAGTGCTCAGCTTGACCCATTTAATTTCAAATTAATATTTCTTTGTTTTGGATTTTAAAATCAATCCACTCTCTTCGAAAACAGATATTCACCGAGTACTGAAAGCCAGAGGCAAGCTCTGAAGTACAGTTTTGTATCACAGTCTTCTAGGACTCAAATCTGTCTCCTATTAAGTCAAGTGAGCAGTAAGTTTAATGAGAATTGAATCCCGATCATACAAGATCAGGATCGTGAAGTGCGGGCTGTTCAGTGTTGCTGAGTTTGGCTTTAGCAGGCTCAAGGGCAGCCTTCACTCGCGCTGCGGCGATGAGGCATTAGGTGGAAAAGCCGCAGGCTTGCTGCTATAGCAGGGCAGGGAATTAGCTTACCCAGCCCATTAGATATGAGACCTCTGTTTCAATGAACTTTCCCATCACCTGCCTTCTTCCCCTCCCCTGAAATAGATAGCAATTTAAGCATAAAAAATAATGTAAGGGAGAGAGAAACGTTATGATTTAACCACTGGAGGCACTTATCTTCCCATATGGTATAAAGTGCCTTGGCAGTCACTTACACTAGAGACCCACTAAAATCAGGCAACGTGAATCCTGTCGTTTGTGCTTTCTTTTGCATTTCCAATTAAAAACCTGATGGAATTCCACAGCCTGATAAATTTTAATGGATCCTTTCCACGGACTCCAGAGGCTTGAGACAGACCAACCCATCTCACTGAGATGGCACACAACACCTCGGGATGGAGCCACAGGACAGCTGTTCACTGCAGAAGTGGCCGGCGGGGTTTAGGATCATACCCACTGAGTGCTAGAGGTGACTTCCCTCTCCAGAGAGCCTGCAGAAACAATGATGTGAGAGCGTGAGTAGTGCCAGGGATAAGGGAGCCCAAAGTTCAGGGCCTTGCTTCACTTGATTCAAACAAGAGGCTTGGAACAAAGGGCGCATCTATACAGTGCCACAAAATGTGGGGCGGGGAGCCCCAGCCCAACAGGATCTACCTCGCTGCCAGAACGGGCGGGTTTTACAGCTGTGTCAATAGAAAGCTGCACCCAAACTGCTGGCCCCGCTGGTCAGCGGGGCTTGCCAAGAGAGGCACATCAAACAGGCTTGTGTTTGAGGGGGAGGTGTGCCCACAGCAGCATTTCAGACCGAGGTGGTCTAACTTCAAGCGTCCTCATCAAAGTGTCTGAAAGGCAGCAAAAGCCTCCACTCTTATCTAAGCATTCCTGTTTATGATCAGTGGAGGTGCCACAGGGACAGCAGGACCCCAGCTGGAGGTCCAGGAGGGTACAGGTCACCCACAGATGTGTTGCCACATCTGCCAGTCTCACATAACTTACGATACCACAAATGGCTTTAGACACCCATGGTCAGGCAACTGTACCAAGCCCTGGATCACCACTGAGTGCAAATGGGAGTTCAAATATCCAGCTCACATAGGTCTATGTGACAATTTCAAACCAAATCACATCTGGTGTCTCTACAGATACTCTGGATTAGCCAGTTTAAGTTGGCTTTGGTACAGTCTGTAGCTCACTCCATCATAACAGCTAGAAATGACCTTAATCTCACAGGTCATTGATCCTTCATGGTTTGGGCAGAAATTCCATCCCAGAAGTGGCAGATTTCACCTCCAGATCTTTTGTTTCAGCAAAACAATATTTTCTAACAAAAATGTCTATAATTTCTATATCTGGATTTCCTTGGGGATGCTTGAGAATGGCACTGATCTTTTAATGGAAACACTATTTTAGCTGTTGCCTTTTTAATTTGGAGGCTGGAGGCTTGTTTTTTTATAGATTTTAGAGGTTACTGCCCATGGTGAGATTGCCATCGGGACCAGTACTCCATCCCTCAATTGGTCCCTTCACCATGTTATTTTAGAGGGATGCAGGAGCTGGCCACAGACTCGAGTCTAATCTTTCCAACAGCCCCTCAGCATCCCCCATGGGGGCAGGAGTAGAGGAGAAGAAGCAGAGGCACTGGCTGCTTCAGTGAGCAGGGGTCTTCTCAAGACTGGAGGAGGTGGCTTGGGCAGAGCACACAGACAAGGGACTTGTTTGGACAAGAGCTGCTCAGAAGGGGTGACACTCAAACCACCATCCTTACTGAAACACCCAAGAAGTTTGCTTTTTCCTTTCAGCTGTAACCTGAGTGTTAACGTTTTTGTCTGCTAATGAACTGTATCTTTTTTTATCTTGCAGATGCCCGGAGATGTAAAGTTGCCCCTTAAACTGCTCCCGGATGAATAGGTTGGTAAGTGGTTACTTCCTTAGCACTTTACATTCCTCGGAAACCAATTATTTTTATTTCAGAAGCTGTGAATCCTAGAAAGCCTGATTCTGGCTCAGAAATGTAGCTGAAAGCATCAGTACTCTAAATCAGGAGCATGATCTAATTGATTAGTTTTAAAAAAATATGTGTTCCAAATTGAAGCAAAGTGGAAGCTTTCATTGCCTTGACTGCTTTAAAGCATGAATGTTTCCTTTTTAACATTGCTTCTCAATAAATATTCTTTTTAATGAATTCCAGTGATGCCTTGCGCATTGGTATAATTTTATTAGACTGTGCTCAGTCTTTTTTGTTTTTCTCCTTGGGATCCTGACATGGGTGTTCAAGGTATCTGGTTTTTGAGAAGGGGTGATTCAGGAGGCCATCTGATCTAATGGGCTGGGCACTAGGCTGGGACTCTAAAGACCCAGGTGCTAATCTCCATTCTGTGACCTTGGGCAAATCATTTCATCTTCCTGCATTTCTCTCCTACCTTTTATCTTTCTTTAACACTCTTAATTAAGCCAGAGTGCTACAGATAATACAGATAATAACCAGTTCTTTCCTTTCATGAATTAGACATGCTTCTCTTAAAATGCCACAGAGGTTGGACTGTGGTGAATGTGTGCAATTACTTTTAGTAAAGACAGTGGTTGTTGCACACAACCTCCATGGATTCGTATGAGCATCTGGATTAATTATATCCTGTCTTTGGTAATCCTCTGGAGAATGAAAATAATGAAGGGTAAATACCTTTTATTAATACAATTATGGAGCGTAATATGAAAAAAGCTGAATGCATCATACATTTCAGTAACTACTTAATGGAACAGGAGGACACAACTAGAACAATCACCCTGTCCTCAGACACGCTCCCTGCTGGGTTTTATCCGAGTGAGGCAGAGCTGCCAAGCTTCCCACACCACCAGCAGCACATCACCAAACCCCGCAGGTTTTGATGCGGAGACACGACTGGGTGGGCAATCGGCAGGCGCTGTGATACTGAGAATATGCAGTGAGGAGCTCGAGCTGCATGCCAAGAGAGGTTGTCCCTCAGCTGCTGCGGTGCTTCAGACTGGGGGAGGACCGGGGTCTGCAGATGTCCCAGAGGACTGTGAAGTCTCCACGAGCAGCCATGGCAGACTGCATATTTTGGAGGGACGGAGGCAACCGCCGAGCTTCTGAGCCACGATTCAGTGGCTGAGGATGTGTCTGTGAAAGTCACTCATCCATGATTAGGAAAGTAAAACTTTCAGCAGAAAATAATGTCCCGGTTAAGCACTCATAGTGCCTAAAGTAAACAGTGACATCTTTGTATTGAAAAAAAATCAGTGGGAGAAATCTAACCTGTGAAAACCATCTGGAGGCACACAGTGGAAAATGGATCACGACAGTCTGAGTGCAAGAGGATGTGATGAAAGGTATATTTGGTGTTCAAACAGATAAGGTAGATGAAATGTAAAAAATCCAGAGCCCTCTTAACGCAACGCCAGCACGTTTCACTGAAGATCGCAGCAGTCGGGCATTCAAGCATTCGAAGCCCCCCCAGCAATGTTAATGCAGCCTCCTTGCAGAGCCACACCACTGATGGTCGGGGTGGTCCTTCCTTAATGCCAGCTCTCAGACAGGCGCCGTACAATGCATGGTCATTATTTGAGAACAGCTGTAGCAGCACCTTAAGGAGCCACTTATGTAGGACATTATTATCCAGGCAAGAATTGGAAAAAAGAGGCAGTGTCTGTATAAGAGTCTGGAGCAGAGACACAGTTCTGCCCCCTGTCTTCAGTGCGGCGCTGCTCTGCTCTTTCATTCACTGAATACGATTTGCTGCATACAGTTTACTGGGAATACGTACGGTTTACAATATTTTAAGGAATGGTTAGAATTTCACCCTCAGAGGAACCTTTAGGACATAATAAGTTTTTCAGATTACAAAATGGGCTCTGTCTGCTTCTCATCCTTCTGATAGAAAGAAAGAAAAATTAATGTATTTTGCAAATTGGAGGTGGGGGTGTCTTTCTTTTCTCCCTTTCAGTTCATGTATTGCTAGAGCTTAAAGCCCTGCAAGGTGAGAAATACACACCTAGTATCAAAAAAGACATTTAAACAAGAGGATTGGGCTAAACAAGCTCCAGAGGTGCTGTCAAACCTCAACTATGCCATGATCCTCTGAAGAAGTGCACAGTCTTGCTGCCAAATAGGTCCTATAGCTTTGCTATCCAAATGCCACTATTCCCATGTCAGCAAAGCACATCAGACCCTCAGTCCAGTCATCTCTGGGGGAAAACATGCTGCATCTCTACCACAGAACCTGTTGTGCTGTTCTTTGCTTATTTTTTGGCTTCCTATTATGCGAGCAGCAATTAAGAGAAAAGGAATTAGCTTCAAGCCAGAATGGGCTTAAATACTTTATAAGGGAATCAAAAAGACCTTCAAAGTCATGCTGACATGTCGAGCTCCAGCCAATTGCAATGCATGCCAATATTTTACACCCTGAGTAGTGTATGTAGCAGTGGGGCTGCTAGCTTTTATTTTTTTAAGAAGCACATGCCCCACCCCCCATCTCCGCATTGATATAAACCCTCCATATCCATGTAATTTTTATTTTCCATTCAGTTAAGTAAAATGTAGTCCCCAGTGAAATATTCAGAGTGTTTAGACTCATTGCTCCTTACAGAGGCAATCACAGCCTTCTGAAGATGGGGGAGGAGGGCTGTCCCCTCCACGTCCTTCATCCCCCTCTGCAGCAGACAGGTCTGCTTAGTGCTAGTCCTCAACTGTCTGCTTCCCGGCCCACGTCTAGGCATCCAGCCCCTTCCAGTTATCCCTCCTGGTCTCTGTAGCCCTCCAATGTGAAATTTCCAGGTATCTCACTCTCTAAATGCCTAAGGCCGACATGACCCTCAGGGGCAAGTCATTTCCCTGCCGAGAGGGTAATGCGTGTTCACACACTATCATTTTCTTCCTTAGCCTATGCTGCTATCCTCGTCAAACATACACACACACACACACAGAGACATGAATCTTTTGAAAGCAAAGTCAAGAATGAACCCTGCATTGACATCAAAGAACATAAAATACCCCAGGTTTAAAAAGCTATCAAAATTAGCATTAAATTGAACAGAATATATGTCAAGGAACAGCTAAGGTACCCAAAAAAATCCTAATTCTTATCCTGCTGAGGAGCCAGCCATCTGCCATCTCTGATTTTGTGGGCAGATTGCTGAAAATACAAGCCACAAAACACTATGTTTTTGTTTACATACATACATACATATATATATATGTCTAGTCTACAGTACTAAATGTAGTGCTTTGTCGTCACGCCAACCTTTGTATTTTTCATGTAAGCACTATAATTTTATGATCTGGGCCCATGAGACCAGTATATAAGAGAGCAGAACTGGCAATGCGTCTAATGGCACTGGGTAATTCCCAGGAACAGGCCAGGTGCTTGGCAGCCTGGAGAAGCAGACAAGGAGGAGGAGAAAGTAGTACCTGCCTCCTGAGGGACGGGTGAGGCTTTAGGCCACTGTCTGGCCTCATGAAGAATAAATGCCATGGGTCCATGCTCCCTCATAATGTTTCTGAATTCTGCAAATACCTTTTCAATCAGACTAAGCAGAGCAATGCAAACTGTACATACAGCGTCAAGGAAGCTGTGTCTGAAATGTTTTTCAGAGTCGAGGCGGCAGTGGCAGAGAGAAAAGATCCAGCACGACAGACAGAGGAGGAAAAGAAAAGGAATCAGCAGGATAAGGATTAGGCAATGATGTATCAGGGTTCAAACCCTTCTTCTCCACATGGGTAAGGTGACATGTCTGCAGGCATCCAGACCTGCGCCTGAGAACCGTGCCTGAGGCCAAGCATACTTCCCATCTTCATTGCTAACCTCCACAAAGACTTTTTGGCGTTGTCCTCTGGTGAGGAAGCCCTGCTGCACTGGTGCTGTAGAGTGTAAGAGGGCTGTGCCCAGAGGGCCAGATCCTTGGACTCCCCCGTTTTGTAAAGGCCTTCTACCAGTATGCAGCAGGTCTGACACCAGATACACCTCACCGCCTGTGCAACCTCACATAGCTGATGCGAACACAGAGAAGCTTTATATCAAAGGCACAAGGAGAGGAGACTCGCCGCATGTCCCAGGGAAGGCTGCTCTGTGCGCTCCACCGCTCCTGAGAGAGCCCTGTGCAGGCACGCACCCGGAGGCTGCACGGACAGGCTCTGGACTCTCCGGCGACCATTTCTGCCCCAGGCTTGCCTTGCTGAAGAAAGACCAAAACCTCCCTCTCCTCTTTCCTAGCTCATCACCAACTAAGCTGTGCTCAGCCCATCTCCAAACCCAACTCCTAGAGCAGATGAAGCCTTCGCTAACCTTTCTGCTTGGCTGCATATGCCATTAAAACCCCCAATAAACATGAAGAAGCTTTTCTGACAACATGCACCCTGTGGGAAGTGCTGGGGCATCAGAGAGGGCCTGGTTTGGGGTTTGTTCTTAGCTTGATGTTCCTGGGAGCCTGCAACCAACCCTTCAGGTGCAAGGGATCAGTGCTTTTGTAGTGCTCCTTTTGTGGCACATGCCATCCCATGGGGAAATTCCCAGTCCTCAGTGGACAAATGGACCAAACCTTGTTCACGCTGCTATCTGCTGCTCCTAACTTGCATCTATGCCTCTCTGCAGCACTGCTGTGGGACTCTCAGACAGCTGTTCCCACAGCTTAACACCAGGGACTGGTCATCAGCAAAGCACAACACCCTCACGCACATACAGGGGCGAGAATCACCTTGCAACAGACCTCTATCTCAGCAGGGAAGCTGGGAGTTACTAACAAACCATGTTAGACATGTATGTCACATCCCTCACTGAATGTCCCATGGCCATTTCCCTGCTCACTACCAGTTTCTGTGACACTCCGGACAGGGTTCAAAGAGCTGCCAGTGGGTGCGAGCCCTGCTACAAACTGACAAGAGCAAATTTTCCCAACCGCAATCCACTTGGCCAGCTGGGTTAGCTACTTCAGCGAAACAGGGTTACACAGGACGTGGTTAAGAGGAGTCACAGGCTCTTGCTGGATTTCATTGCACTGCTCAGCCGCTGCTGTAATGACTTTCCATGCAGCTCCTCAGAGGTTCCCTCTGGCAGACGACACCCTTGCTTGGCCTCTTGGTGAATGGGAGACTACTATGACTGTCAGGAATGCCATTATCATTGAAACTGTTGGTAAATGGCACCTTCAGGCAAGGGCAACAGAACAGTGACAAGCGTCTTCCATACTCAGATCTCATCTGCTTCTCAAAAACTACACATGGTGTTCAAACAACAGGGCCTAAGGCATTCCCCACACCTGCACCCAACTCTGATATTTTGGAGTCATTGGAAGTAGTGAGTAACACTGCAGTGAGTAAGGGAGCTGATTAAGCTAACACCCCCATCTTCAAAATAACTGTGAACTCTAGGCTGATGCTGTTCCAGACACACAAAGCCAGTCAAGCATCGGCTGTCCTCAGCAAAATATGAAACCCACTCACTCTCCTGCTATGCCCAGCGCATTGCCATATACCTGCTATGAATTTTTCATACCCAAACAAGTCAAGCGAGATCCATGCCAGCTTCAAAGCCACTTCAAAACCACCCTTGTGACTTGCATTCAATCTGTTTGCCATCAAGTTGTCCCCTGTCACATGGCAAGCTGCTCCAAGACGTGGTGGTGCGTTCAGGATATGTCTGGTGACAGAGAAATAGCTTCTGTCAGCAGGAACAAAGAAATATGTAATGCCAAGCCTATCGTTTGTCCCCCGGATTTCAGCCCACTCTGATTCATATTGCTTTTGCTGAGCAGACTCTGGACCACACGAGGCCAATACTGGCAGCCCCCATGGAGGAAAAGAACCAGAAAGAGCCACCTAAATATGTGGCCAAATTCAGACACTGATACATACCATCAGTAAATAATTTCTGTCTAGACCCTGGAGGCCTGAGGACACCCAACACAGCAAATGTGGAAGCTGCTCTCTTGCAGAGTGAAATTCATGTCTGCTGGAAAAGGAGGCCTCAGCAGTCGGCATAAATCGCAGCAGCCCGCATGGCCTGCATCAGCTCACACCAGGGAATAAGACCAAAGCATCTTGGCGTAAATCTTCCCCGTGATACGCTCCATTGCTTTTCACTTGCCAACAAGGACAAGGGCATAGCCGTTTTGTTATTTGTCATTATCTGTTTTCGTGTTCTCACAAACAAATGGGTAATATTCCCCCAGCAGGTAGCACTCTCCAAGGCTGGCCCCCGGGAATAGATGAATGCATTCATTGCAGGGACCTTCGCATTGAAACTGAACCCGGCTGATCTCTGTGGCGCTGGGCTGTAAAGACAGGCTAACGAACACAAAAGGGGTCAGTGAAGTTATGCCAAACATATGCTGTGTAATTGATTTCCAGATTTGGTTCGCTATCTGTATAACCAAAGAACAAAGGAGGAGAAAGACTTAAAAATATGATGCAAGACATAAATATTTCTCAACGGGATGTTTTTAAAAGTTTTCTGTACGGCATCATCGGCTCTTTAAGCCTTGACTATTATTCCATTTTCAGAATTTATAGCACAAATAATAACCACATTTTCTTTCTTTTAGAAGTATCCATGCAGGTCCTCAAATAGTTGGCTATCAATCTGAGGAATGAACATCTTAGAGATGGCTCTCCCAGCCAAGGCCTCAAGAGATAAGAGGATAATAACACTACGCATTAGCCCCAAGCATTCCTGAAAGCCACGATTGCCCCGCAGACCCAGTTACTTCCCAGCACAGGGTTAGTTTCTTGGTAGCTGGCAAAGTTCACTCCAGCAACTTGAGCAGCATTTCCTGCTGTCCCCTTCCCACTTTCTCAAGAAAACTGGGATGGAACAAAATAGCTTTTGAGGCCAGAGTCGATTGCCATCCGCAGATGCTTTACATTCAACATGCCATCTGTGTTTTGTTTTCTTGTTAAGAGGGTTTTGTAACAGTTTTTATTATCTACTGTAACTAGAAACAACAGCAGGAAATCATGTAGTGCAAAGCAAGTATAGCGAGCGATTTGGCTTCACAATCACCGGCCATCAATCCTCCACTTGAAACCTCTTCATTGCGAGCCTTTTCCATCCTCGCTTGCGCGTGTATATGTGAGAGAGAGAGAGGGTGCAAGTGTGGGGTAAAAGCATGCATTTGGCAGAAAGGCAGGAGAAGGGTGAAAAGACCTCCAAAAAAACCTAAGGCATAGCAGGGTTTAATGCTGTTGCAAGCAGACAGCATTTGCACACAGCATGCAAACTCGTTAGCTCATTGCTCATTTTTCTGAGGGGAGCACAAACTTTTCTGCATCTTTGGTCAGCCCAAGAGATTATCTGACTGTCCAATTTACTCGGTCCCGTGCTCTCAGCAATTTGATTAACAGCTTCATTGATTAATAGTGATTAGTTTAACCAACGGAGTTAACCTCAGAATTAATGTGTGGTCAGTAATTTAAGTGACTTGTAAAAAAAATCATCCTGATTGCTGTCTTGCAGCCTATTTCCCATTAAATCTTTCTTTTCATTGTAACCTTCTGCTTTCTGTACAAACCCACCACCTCACACAAACTCCAATTTCAATGTTTGTACTCCTCTGTATACACTAAGTGGAGGAAAAAGGAGGAAGCAGCACGGATTATGATATCCTAGAATAGAGTTGTTGTAAAATTGCTGCATACCAGGGAATAGGAAATTTCATTTTCAAGGGCTCCCCTGGGGGTCTGAGATAAACTACAAAAGTCACAACTTGTCATAATTAAACACTCATGCCCATTACACACAAAGGAAATTATGCACATTTATCTAGGTCATTGAAACATTCATATGGCAATACTATACATGAATGTCCATTAATATCCTGTAAGAATTTAGTGCAAGTGTTCTCACAGAAGCGACGCGAGGCAGTCTCGGATGAAGGTGCCGTAATAGCATGGAGGAGAGAGAGGGAAGCATGGGAATGGTTAACGTATTTCCAGCAGGAATGCAAAAGTGCTAAGATGGGTATACCCACCATTCCCGACCACACAAGTAAAGCATAAATATGTTAATTGGATAAGCTTTTCATATCATTATTCTATATGGTTATCAAGCAACAGTCATGGGAGTGGTTTAAAACTGATAAACACCAAGTGTTGCGCCATTTGAAAGTCAGCTTCGTTCATCTAACGAAATTTGGTTTATTGGAAGTTGGTAGCTCTGAAAATATCTCCTTACACCTTCTCTCAGATTTGTATTTTGAATATCTACTTGCCGTGGGAATGTGTGCAGGGGCTGACAAATAAGAAAATATTTTCCTATAGACAGCGTTGTAGTCATCCATATTCCCTTTATAAACCGTAGTAATCTCGCCTGTCCTCTGGTACTTTCCAAAAGTAAAAAAAAAAAATCTTTTTTCCCCATTAAAAAAGCAGCAAGGATTGTTAGAAACAGCCCTGATGAGCATGGCACTAGCATCTCCTGGGGAATTAATGGCCAGGTGTCGCTAATGGCTCTCAGCTTTGCGTCAACACTCCAAGTCACTCCTAATCCCCAGGACGGGTTCTGCTCCTTATTGCTTAATTAGAACACAAACAGCGCTATGAAAATAACACTGATGGTCTGACTCAAACCCACAAAAGAAGATAAAACGAAGGAGTTAAGGGTTAAAAAAAATAAAATAAAATCCCAGAAGGACTAACACACAGCCATCTGTGTAAGTAGGTTTTGTTTTACAGCAAACACTGTTAATAGAAATGGGTGAAAATATATTTTTTCAGAATCTGATCTGTAGATGTTTTGCAGCTAAAAGACCTGCATTCAGTTGCTTTTATTCCTAGATTATGTTTTATGCTATTTGGACCACTGCCAAGTATGTGACAACCCTTGTGTGGGAAAGTGGCATGAATTTTAAGAATGAATGAATAGTTCTCCAAGTGTTTGTGCCAGAAGCACCGCATTCACTAGTGGTGTTTGTTTTTTTCTTTTATAAGATGTTTTATTCAACCAATCAGAAAAAAAAAATCTTACCATATGACCCATGAAATTTGTGCAACACGAAGAGTCATCAGGTAGAAGAACCCACAATTTTGATATTCCGTCAAAATATCGGGTAAAACTCTCAGCCAATAAACATGTTCACAGGAAATCAGTAGTAAGTCATGAACCATTTTTTTTTAATCCAAAAGGAAAGGAGTTTGTGATAGCATTTGAAGCGATTCCACTTTCTTTTGCTTTCAAAATGCTTTTCAAGCTCAAACATGTACAATAGTTTGGTGTTTGAAGAAGTGTCCCATCTCCGGCTCTAGAGGTAGAAATGTCCACCTAAAAAGGGGGCTCCTAGAAAACCAGATCAAATCAGCCATGTGAGTTTAATCCTCTAGATTTAAACTTTATTGTCGGAGTGATCCAAGGGTCATGTTTGTGAATATCTATAATTTTTTCTGTATGGACAAAGCAATCCAAATTAAGCCCAGTGCTCTGTTTAAAATACAGGTCTTGCAACGTATGCCTGACTGTAGGAGAAATTTCCAGACCTGTACTAGTAAGATCCATGTCTGGATGTAGATTCAAACACATGATTTTGCTTAAGACACTTTGTTCCAGCTGCCAAGGAAAGAATTTTTATTCTTTAGCTATTTGTGAATCTGGATATACACCAGATATAGTCCTACAGTAAGTAGGAACATGACCTTTAGACTTTTATAGAAAACCAATGCTAGAACACAATTCTAATGATTGTTTTACAATGCATTAAAACATTGTTTCTCTCCCAAATTAGCAGACAACTCTACACTAAGTCACATTTCCTTCAAGAGGATATTAGTGGAAATAAAGTATTATTTTATAGGTTTTCATTGGTGTTTGTCACTTGAAAAAAAAAAAAAAGAGATGCAGCCATCGGTACTTTGAATGCATTTGGAAGATGTGCCATACCTATTAGCAGTGCTATTGTCCCTGTCGGCAGCGCTGCTGTGCTTCTGCTAAGCTGCCTCGGAAGGCTCACATACATACAATGCATCCTGTTTCCTCTCAAAAAAATCACTTAAGCTGACTTCTGCTAATCCCCCTGGCCACACAGAGTGGGCTCAGCCAGACCGGGGAGCAGAGCCAGTTTATAATGTGAGCTAGAGTATCTCTTGCAAGATACAAATTCAGCTTTGCATTTGGAAAGTGAGAGAGGAGGAAAGTCGGAAGGTTTTCACAGGTATCCTGGTAACAAAATCTGAGTGAGCTCCATACCGGCATCAGCAGTGACAATAACAATGTTAGTTACTCTGCTTTTTGTGTCTGTGTGTGCAGCAAACTGTAAGTACAAGTTTTACCAATTCGTATGTATTAAAGACTAACGACTTGACACATGCAGATTCAGAACTTTTGAGAGATGTGTTGCTTCATTTCTTTCAGCCACTTCTAGCTTTAGCCTTTTTTGACCCCGAGATATACATTTTAGATATTGTAAAGTACACCACAGGCTTGCACTATAAATTATTTCCCTAGGGTTTCCCTGGGGTAGAAGGGTTGCGTTTAACAAGATACCTATCCAAATGTGGCTGTGTGCATTTATCAGACGAGTGTTCAATTAATTGGAAACACTTAATAGCCACGTAGGACCTGAAACTTTTGCCTAGCTTAGCCTGTTTGGCTACATTTCATATGTTGACAAATAATTGCTCTTTTGTACTGTGTGGTACTGTGTGAGGGAAATTTCCCCAAGTGAGGGAAAAAAAATTAGCGCTCTCATTTTATGTGCTGTATTGTCAGCATTTGCTAAGCATGGTGTGTTAGGTGTTTATCTTGCAGTATGTCTCCCCAGCAAAATGAAGTTATGAATGTAGCATGGCTGGGCATATCTATGCCTCATTGAATCTACTTAGCCTGGGTAACAAGAGGAGTGGAAGGATGGTGTATGGGAATCAGAACAGCTCAGCAACCCAACTGCCCTCCCGAGACCTGTCAGCGAGGCCTGAAGCGTGTTCCACCACATCTTTGCTGCTCTTGTACATCTTTATAAGCACACCTTCCTCTTGTTATGGAGTCAAACGCCTAGAAAGGGAGAGAAGGCATGACTTGTTTCTCTCCTAAGAGATTAGGCAATGCCACCTACTTGTTCCTTGCCTTTCTTTTAAATTGATACATGTATGGATGGGATTCCCTGGCGGAAATGCGACAGAAGCAGATCTTCAGGAAGGAACGCATCAAAACAGGTAAGTAGTAAAAGCATGGTAGTATCCTGCAGGAAAGCTGCACCACATCCTAAGGGCCGTGGACTGAAAGAGTGTGGGGCTGACACCCAGGTAGCTGAGTTGGGACGTACCTGCAGGGTGGAGGCCACAGGTGGGCAACATAACTCAGAAATACAACACGTGGGATAAGGGCAGGGCTGTGCAGTGCTTCAAAGCGAGTGTAAGGCAGCTCCAGCTGAGAGGAGTCAAGAGAGAGTGGCAAGGGCTGAGGTGACTGGCAAAGAGGCCAAGCTTCGCTGCAGCACATTTCCCAGGCTGGAAGGTGCAGTGCCTGAGCTGCAGGGCAGTCGGCGCTGGGACTGGGATGGCCCTGGGATGAGCCTGCAGCTCTCAAGCATGGACCTGGCGGTTGCCAAAGTGACTCCTGTCCCACTGGGCGTCTGTTTTCCAATAGCATTCCCTGAGAGTTAACATGCAGTTATAACACATACACTTATACGCTTTAATACATCATCAGTTGTTTAAGTTATATCTGCATAAAATGAGTGTTCAAAATACTGAGCGGCTGTATAACCAAGAGTCGAGCAGACCTAAACACTTCATGAAATACCAACAAAATAGCTGTAAATCTCAAGCTTAAAATGCCCTGCTCAATATGAGCACAATATTTAATCTTACTTTTTTTTCAGGACACACATCATTAACTGCTAATCAACTCAAGCTTCAGAAATCCCTGAGCAGTCTTCTCAGTTTTCAAAAATGCAGTCAAGAAACAAAGTACTTTTTATCCCACCCTCGGCAATGGTAACGGGTCCCAGAGGTGTCCAGGTGCAGACGACATCACTGCGCTGCACACCAAACCACGCTGCGCTGGACATACTTTGCCTGTGTTTTATAGGACTTGCCCAAAGCCCTCCAGGTTGACAAACATAACTGCTCCGCGGCACATGGCGTTACAGGCTCCTTGGCTGTCAATTAGGCAGGGCCAGGGAAGCCCAGCCAAGAAGCTGGCGGAGCTCGCCTGCTCCCATGAAGTCTGGGCAGGCAGAGGCAGGCTCCGTGGGGTCAACGTGCCGCGCAGCTGCCCCGGCTGGGTGGGAGGCAGAGGAGGGCTTGCTTTGCCGAGCGAGTTGAGCTGTGGCATCAGGCGCAGAGCGGATCCCTGTTGCTGTAAGTTTTTATTTCCCTGTTGGAGTCTGACCTGGGAACGGTCGCCCTTTGTGCACAGGGGCTGAGCTCATGCACACCCACTGCAGCGCCCTTATTTGTAAGGGAGGGGTTGCTATTTAATTAGCCCGGTGGGATGTGCTGTGTGTTTCCACAGAGTGAGAGAATGCTGCTTTGTTGTAAAGTATGCTTGCAGGTGCTAACAGGAGTAATTGGTGGATTCCCCCCCAGCATAACGTTTCTGCTGGGGAATTTCTGCCCTGGATCCTGGAGCCTCTCACATCCCTGTATAAGTGCACTGTACGTGCCCCTGCAGTCTTGATTCCACAGACTCTTGCTCTGGAGTCATTTCCCTATCTCTCATGAGCACAGTCCAGAAAGCAAGCTGCCTTCATTTGAGTTCATGTTGTGTGCCAGAGATCTCAGACACTTCCTTCATCTTCCTCCTCCTGCCTTTTCTCCCCCACCTTTTCGTTCCACAACTGCTATTGCAGGAGGCTGCTGATAAAGGTGCAGGCTTGAGAGTCAAAATCTGGCAGAGTCTACTCCACTAGGTGGAAGGAACCCCAAACTAACTGTGTGGGAGATAGATAAGCACGGGATTAGATATGCAGGAGGGGCACATACAGGGGCACTCGTGCTGGACTCCCCCAGCTCCAGAATCAAGCTTGGAGGAATTGCCTTCCCACTGCCCCCATGTTAATAAATCCTGCCTAGTAGGCTCAGCTGCCTGGGCAGCACATCGTCTGTGCTGGCAAACCTGAGCTTCACTATGTGCATGGACTAGCTCAGTTCTCCGTGACCTCAGACGTCTCTGTGCCAGGCTAATACTCTGTGTAGATGTGCCTCCCTGCCCTCTGCCCACTGTTCTGCACTTGGAGGTGTCTCCCATGCCCGGGGTCCCAGCTGGTATACCTTCTCTCCAAATCCATAATTAGGGTGATACTGCACTGCTAAGGGCACCTGCCCTGACGGCGGCCCCTGGCCTCCAGGCCAAGCATGATGCAGCATCTTCTGTCCACACTGTACCAGGCTGGCTCTCTCTGCAGCAAAATGGCCGAATCCACAGTACGCAACACACCGGCCTGTTCATCATTATTACTGGCATTGGTGGGGAGGTGGGGGCCAGTCTGAAGTGCACAAATCACTGAGAGAGTTGTGTTGCAGCCCTGTAGAACAGTTGCTTTGTAGCCTGGCTCCAAAGGAATGTGAGGAGTGGGTATATGGAAGGTGTAAGGTGCCAGGACTGCTGGGGTAGCACTGGAGGACTGGGCAGCAGGGTCAGACCTGTTACAATCTGGTCCTTGCAGCCTGTAAGGCACTACCCCGACATGTTACATGAGTTTTATCCCAGAAAGTTTGGTGCTGGCTCACTCCTAATGAGTTGTCAGGCATCAAACTAGCAGGAGCCCCAGGATGTCCTGGGCACCCAGCTGTGGGTTCAAACAAAGGAGCCAGGCTATTGAGCCAGCCGCCTCTGCACCAAATGCTCCCCTAGTAATGGCTGCTCTGTTGCTCAGTGTGAAGGGGGCAGCAGGTTTTGAGGTAAATTGGACCCAAAAAATTAATGACCTGGATGATTAGTACCAGGTACTTGAACTGAACCCTCATCTGAGGAAGGAGCTAGTGGAGGGCTCTGGAGGGCTGTGCTAGTTCTGCTGAAGAGAGCCACTTGGTGTGTAGCTTATTTCTGTGTTGGTCCATGCCTCCTAGCTGCAGGCTAGAGGACATTACCATAGCTGGCTTTTATTTTTCCGTTCTAGAGGGACCTTTTAATGAGGAGGCTTTGCCTTACAGACGTCCACTCTTGTGAGTCAGTCTGGTGTAAGAGAAATAAGGATGTGGCCCAGAGGGACTAATCATATAAATAAGATTTTAGGATCTGACTCAAGTAATAAATGAAATACTAGCAATTTCGTATTATGAAACCCCAGCTGCACGAACTCTCAACTTCAGCCTAGTGCCTCTGCCAGCTTCCAGCTGGCTATCAGAAATCATTTCCACTTCAGCGAGACCAATGTTAAAATGTCCCCTTAATCCTTTTCCAAACCGTGCCCACACATTCTAGCTGTATTTATTTTTACTACAATTCGAGCAGAAAAGGTGGCCTGACGTCGCCCCAGGAAAAGCAACAGTGTTCGTTTGAACCCTTCAGCCCGACGGCCGCCCTCCTTCCCACCCTGTGAGGCTCGGGGCCCTGCCACAGCCCTGTCCTCGCAGAAAGAACAAAAAATAAAAACAAAATGAAAAAAAAAAAAAGCCTATTTCACAGTTTTTTTTTACCACCCATTTTGCCGAGGTTTGCGAGACGTGGGTATGGCTGGGCCTTCTCACCTTTTGAGTGTGTTGCAGCTCATTCATCAGGGGAACATGGCGGCTGGCCAGGGGGTGGGTTTTGCTGAGCTGTGTTGGCTCGTGTTCACCGTCTGGCCCGAGCTTTCCGGAGAGGGGGAACAAAATTCTCCGCCACCCACCATCCTGATCGGTGACATTTCAGCTTTCTGGCTGAGTGTGGCTGGAAGCAAGGAAGGTGGCGCAGGCTGGGTGCACGGGCACCCTGTTAGTGCTCCCTACCCCAGGCAAGTGCTGCTGGAAACAGCTTTTTGTAGAAATTTCTGGGTGACAGCAGCTGCAGGACAGCTGCTCCAGAGGTGGCTGTATTTCCGTGTGCAGGGGAACCATACCTATTCAGGGATGTAGGGAGAGAAGCCTTGGGGAAGCCCTTCAGGGTGGGCGGCAGGGCAGCTCCCATGGATGCCAAGGGCGGCTGCCATTGCCCCAGGGCCCACAGGCCGGCGTGGGCACCAGGCCCGCGTGCGTGGAGCAGGGAACACTGGCACCACTGTCACTCCTGTCGTAATTAATAATAATTTCATGTGGCCCTCCGTAATCTGGGGCAGGCGCTGCTCTTAGTGGGGTGTGGGGAGATGTCAGTGGCCGGGGGGCATGGAGAAGCCGGCCCTGCAGGCCCCCTTGCAGGGCAACTGGTGAGAGTGGGGGCCCATCGGGATGGATGGCTGCCATAGGAACCTGCTGCTGGCCTTATTTTTAAACAAAAAACCAACCCCTAATTTCTGATGGGGGGTGTCAGTGCTGCAGGGGGGTTTCTGCAGCTCCTGCTGGGGGTAAAAACTGCCGGGCTGGGTGGGTGTGAGCGGGACCCACTCCCCCTCCGCAGCGAGGGCTGGGCTATTTTGGAGGGATGTGGGTCCAGACCAAGGTCAGCTTGGAGAGCACAGGGGCAGAAGGGACACCGCCACCCACAGCTGATGTGGAGGCCCATCAACCCAGCCTTCAGTGGACCCAGGCTGTCCAGAGAGGAGCATGGCTGGATGTGGGGCACCTGCGGTTCGTCAGGGCACTCTGGGCAGGCAGCTCTCTGCAAGCCTGGCTCATTTCAGTCACTGGGAACCCAAAATCATTAGCCACTTTTGAGAAGTTTGGCCACCATGCATGGTCACAAATCAGCAACAGCATATCCTCAAGTGCCAGTCCTTTCCTTCCCTAAAATCTAGGGGTACAGTAGGGGTTTTTAGCTTGTTTTAGTTGGTCCACATTTTCCTTCTTTTTCTTTCTTTTGTTCTTTTTCTTTTTAATTTCTTTCTCTCCTCCCTCCCTCCCTTCCTTCCTTCCTTCCTTCCTTCCTTCCTTCCTTCCTTCCTCTCTCCCTTTCCTCCTTTCCTCCTTTCCTTCGTCTTTCTTTTCCTCCCTTCCTTTATTTCTCTTTCTCTCTCTCTTTCTCTCTCTCTACTTCTTCATTTCTTTTTCCTTTTTTTTTTTTGTCAAAATTAGCAGGGTTCCCTTCAGAGGCTGTGCAGAACTAGATCCTATTTCCAAGCCAGAAATGTGATACACTGGCAAAGTTGCCTGTGGAGAAGAATAAACCATGAACACTCATATCATTGCTGATCTTCTTTCAATGGCTATAAAAAAATCCTTCAGATAGATAGATAACTGCTTTTTACTAAACCAACAACCCTCTCCCAAAACAACCTGAAAATAATTCAGCCTCTTACTTGTGACAAGCTATCACTGCCGTGCACAGAAACCCAAACATTTGCTACTCATGAACGTGTGGGGCTGGCAGCACAGCGGCAATGGCTGCACGGCCGTGCCACCTGCAGGGTTTTCTGTACTGCTGCTCAGGTTGGCCTGACTTTGTGGTAGAGCTGCCAGCAAGCTCTCCTGCCAGCTGCAGCACAGCCCAGTCCCAAAGCTGGGCTGCAGCTCGTCTCTGAGCAGTGTGATAGCTTCCCCCAAAGTCTATCAAAGGATCGATGGCATTTTAGGAATGGTATTGTTTCTGCTGAGGGGAGCAATCGGCTGTTTCCCAGCACTCAGAACAGGTTCTCCTTCACCACCCTCATTATCCATAACACCATTAGCTACAAAGCAGTGTCTTGCTAATAACCGGCTTATGCTTATTACTATGAAATTATTCTTCTGTGCCATATGCCATCTATATTCCTCTTCCAAAAACGTGCGAGGGACTCCATTAGTGGCATCCACTGTTTATTGGGATTAGAGCAAGCAGATAGTGCTTGAAATGTTCCTATTTGCACAGGCATATCACATTAGAATTCAGAATAAACTTCAAAACAGACAAATAAACAAAAACAGAGGGGCAAGAATGCTCCCTTTGTGCTTTAATATTCACTTATTTCTTGACAAATGCAAATTCATCCATGGTGAGCTTCCCTGAGGAGGCACAGCCACCAAACCAAGGGCACTAACACTGAACATGAGTTTCCCTTACACTTATTTGCCTGTGACTAAGCCCTGCTAAAATGTTTAAAGAGCCGTAACCAAAAGCAAAGCAGTAACCATTGTGGTTCTGTAAGAATCAATATTTACTGGGCAATAAGGAACACAAAGACATTAAAATTATTTGATGCCGGGAAGTTTAAAGGATCAGTACTTGAAAATTGTGACTCAATGAAAAAGCTTTGGGTCTGACGCTCAACAACCAGCAAGGGAATAGTGAAACCTGGGAATGTTCTTCCTTCTGCGGAGGAGTTTGGGAGCCAGGCTGATTTACACCATAGCCCCCCCTTAAAAACAAAGAAACAGATTAATTCCACTGCAACACTGTACGGACAGTGCTGTTGTCCGCCCTATTTTTCACTGGCAGATCTCCAGGAGGAAATTATTGTGGGGATCTTTGATGCTATCTGGCATCTATACATGCTCATGCATATGCAGAAAGCAAAAGGAGTGCAATCATTAAAGTGGGAACAAAAGCAGGACAAGCCCTGAATACACCAGGTGGGAGACTGGGAGGAGGATTTCGGTGGCAGACTCCAGTAGCATATGCACTCGTTTTTAAGACATATGCTCACAAGCAGACAGACATCCACACACATTTACGAAAAAGGCACACTGAAAGAACTTTGACTATAAGCAAGTGAAGGTTAGGAGGATATGCCACACACACCCCCCACGTGAGAGTTCCTGTACTTTAGGACCTGATGAGGTGGACACACACTTCCTGAACGTGTCTCATGCTCAGCGCATATGTCCCCACACTTGGTGCATACATTTAGACACCACACTTCCTTTGCAAACTTCTGCCCACCCAGAGGCAAGTATTGTCTCCTGATGGACAAGTGAAGGAGCTGACTAGTCTTTGGGCTTCTCCCAACTCTTTCTTCACAGCTCACACAGTTCATAGGCAGTGGCTGCCTTAAGCCCTGGTAGAACTCCGCTGCCCAGCCTGCAGTTGGCTGGCCACTGAGTAAGCTTTGGCTAGAGCAGAGCAGCTTGACAGATGCTTAGCTGCTAACAGAGCCAGAGCAGCCATTTCGGTAGCTAAGTAGGCATAGAGAAGTTTGGATTATGTCTCATTTCTTCCAAATGACTCGTCCACTGTCTCTCTATTCCCTTATCCCCAGAGACTACAGGGATCATGGTGAATGGCCAAAACCCTTCCAAGGAGTCCACCATCCCCCCAAAAAATCAGGTTGCTGAGCAGTATGAATGCAGTCAGAATGGAGATCAGAAGAGGGGCTCTGTTTTTTTACACATTTTCAAGAGTATGGTATACGATTTGCAAATGCATTTTGTACCTGGGATGGTAAACTCCATGGGAGCCTTCAGTACACACCAGAATGGCAGATTATTTCTTGTGAATGAGTTCTGGGGGCTCATCAGGGTCTGAAGATGAAATACTGTGTTATTTGTTCACAATTTCTATCATCCTGCTCACACGCATAGGAGTATCCATACCTAATAATCTAAATAATAGGTGTCTAATATAACCTGAGAGTCTTGATTCTCTGTCTAGACAGTGAACACAAACAGGCACCTCCAGAAGGTGACTCAGATCCCCTCAAATAGGTATTCACCAAGGAGCTGCTTTCTCTCCTTCTAGTAACAATAGAGGCTATTAAATATAAATAGCCAGCCTGAGTGCCCAGCTTTCAGATGGCTGAAGTGGTCAGGCAAGGTGAATTCCATTCACAAGAAATATTATTTGTTTTCATTTTCTTGCTTTGTATAAAAATGTGTATGTATTATAGCGGGGGCATGCGAAAGCACACAACACACAGAGGAGAGGAGTGGACTTATTATGCAAAGCTAAGGCATCTCAAGCCTCCTTCCTCCACACTATTGCTGGCCAAGGCACGCATCATGCATCGAGGGGCTGTGACCACCCTGTACTGTGGTGCAGAATGGCTATGGAGGTGTTTTCCTGGTCTGCCTGAAATTAGCTCAGGGCATGCCACAGAGACTCCAGCGTTCTTATTTTGAAATATTTTCTTTCTTCTTATGTCTTGGTTTTGCGATAAATCAAATTATTTGGCTGTTATCTCAATCCTTCAACATTAAACAATTCATTTTAGCGTTAGGCTTTTATGATCAATGGAAAGCTCTTAATCAGAGCTGCCAGCAGTGCTGCTTTTATTTAAGGCTCACAATGATTAATGAAAATGTATATGATCTCAGTTGTGCTAATTTTTGCTAGCTATGCCAAGTACTACCAACAGCCAGGGAGAGTGACCGGCTCTAGTCCACTTTATGCATCACTGTGGATGTGCTGACCGAGCCCCATGGGCAAGGATGTATTTCCAGCTCCACACCCACCCATTGCGTGAGTGCAAACCCCCGCTGAGGACCAGGGGCTGTAGGGCTCTAGGTGAACCCAGGATCACCCAAGAACCCCTGAGGCAACCCACATTACTGAGGATAAGTCAATAAACCAAAAAAGGAAACCCGACTGGCAATCCAAGCCCAGGATGAGTTTGCACATCTGGTGAACAGAGTGGGAGTAAAAAAGGAGTAAAAAACTTTTTAATTGGATTTATTCATATATTCCCACGGAAGCCAGTGGGAGACTAGAAACGTGGGGCATCATGTGAGATAAAGCACATTGTGTGAGCCCATTTCTGCCAGCTTGTGTGCAAGCAACACTACTAGTATTAACAAGTAGATGGTTCACGCACTGTAACCCAAAATAGCAATGACCAAGCAGCTCAGAATAACTTAAGACCTTTCCACTGTATTCTTTCAAGTGAAAATTCCAATTTAAATTTCATCTGTTTCTTCCTGTCTTTGGGAGTAAGTCACTGAGGACACAATCAAGGACAGAGCAAAAATGACCTTACCACTGAGTGAAGACTATGGTGAGCAGGGCTGGTCCTGCAAAGGAGCAACCAAAGATGGGTCAGACCCCAAGTTCACATACATATACTGCAGCTGAACTCAAGCCCTGATGATGTTGGATGAATTTTGTCAAAATCTACTCTGGAAATATGAAAAAATAAGCCAGTGCCCTAAGAAGCCAGTGAACTCTGGGGGAAAAAAAGCACATTTGGACCTACCGAGTTTGTGGGTATCCTCAGGTCTCTTGAGGCATTATTAGGTTATCAAATTAAATCTGAGCACTTTGGCACACCAGCACATGGTGTTTTGTACTGTTGCTGCTATATTTCCAAGGACTCAAACCCTGCCATCCATTGGTATGAATCTATCACCCCTGTGGAATTCCAGCCTCATTAAAAAAAAATCTGAATTTAAAAGACAAAGACACAAGACCCATGAATGGAGCAACATTCTGGTTTCCACTTAGACATAATAATAGTAATAAACTAAAAATCATACAAGAAATCAAGCAAAAAGTTTTAGAATTAAATGGCTGGGTAGTTACAAGGCATGAGCAGATGTCATGCAATGATTCAATGAAACTACCATGTACCATCTGAAAAACTGGCAGGTCTTGGAGAAAAAAAGCTTCTGAAGAGAGTAACACCTGGTCTGCAAAGTGAGAGAGAAGATGGGGCTGTATAGTAGACAACACTGACCGCAATTTGGGTGTTTTTGTTTGTGCCAAGGAAAATTTATTTAGGCTTATTTTTTCCACTGAATTCATAGAACAAGGAGAAAAAAAGCCACTAGTAATTCCTAAGGAATATGTTTTCCATCAGGAAAGGTGATGACCAAGCATGCAAGTGGAAGCGTAAGTGGTATCCATGAAGACCCATCCCTTCTGAAAAAGAGAAATTGTCTAATGTGTAGAAAGGATGCCTTGCAATACGGTTGTTAAAGCAAAGAGAGAGGAAAACCATTCTCTTTTTTAGAACAGCTGGGCCACTGACTCATTGTGTGGCCATGGGCTAGTCCTGGGACTTCTTTCATCTCAGTCACTCCAGCAATTCAACTGGATGAAAACAGAATGGATGGCAGTATGCTCCAATATTCAATATGCTGCAGATGCTGCTGCTGAAAGAAGTATTCCCGGCTAAATAAGCTCACAGTGCAAACCCAAAAGAAACCGGCGATAGCTGGGGGGACCAGTGTGAACAGCAGGGTTTGTGTTGTCTCTTGAAGCCTTTGTGCTGTCATAGATCTTAATGGTCATACAAGCTTATAGGTCAAAGTGCAATGGACCTGATTAGAAGAGATTTAAAATTGCTTCTACCCTGTTTTTCAGGTATTCTTTATAATAAATCCCATATATATGTATATATGTAAAACAATATGAAATTCTGGTTAGTTTACTGTACATATAGCCCCAGAATGCTTTGATGTATACATAGCCAAGCCTTCAAACATGCTGCTGTCTAGAACGGTCTTGAAGTGGTTAATCAAGATATTAACCTTACTTTTTTATATATGTATAGATAAAACCTTATTAATTATTCCTATCACAAAATAATTCTGCAAGCTACAATTATTTAAATAGCGTGTGTGACATATTTTAGAGCAAATCCCTCTTCATGGAAAAATATCTGTTAAAGTAATAACTATTCTCTGCACTAGACTGAGGTGCACAGCAGACAGAAATATAGGTTAAAATCCTGTACAGCAATGTTGGCTTTGGGACCCAGTTCAGCACAGCGTTTAATTGCATGCAGGTACTTAGATCCTAATGCAGCAGAGCACTAATGCACATATTTAATTGCCACAATGAATAAAGACCTAAATAGGAATGGGATTACACATTTTTAGCATTCTTAGTAGTTCCTCATGTTCTGCAGATGTTTAATGCTTAATGTTTTACTGAGCTGGATCTAGGCTAAATTTATTAACAGAAAGATTTTAAATTTCTTCAGGAAATTTCAAGCACCTTCCTGAGAAAGGTCAGAGTTTTTTAGCTTTTGAAAACACTGTGTAAATCCTGGAGATCCTCTGGGCTATGGCTGGAGAGGAAACTGTTCCACTGATTTTTCATGATGCTTTGGAGGCCAGTTTGCTTTGTAGCACGTGGAATCACTGCCATCTGATCACCTCCTCACTGATTTGTTATTACGAATCAAGTGTCCAGGGAATGCGTACCAACATCAAAAACTTGCAACTTCTTCTTCCAGGACCAACTTCCATGAACGAGCTCAGTGAGTGAATGGGCACTGGAGGACAGACTACGCACTTACCTCAGAAGATTAGCTTTCAGCAGCCTGAGAAATACACATTGCTAAGGAATAATTAGCATTCCTATTGTGCTGTACATGTTCAGGAGGAAAAAAATAAGCAATGTTGGTGCAGAAATCAATAGAGCACACATGTAATGGTTACCATATGCGGTTCTGGTCAGTCTTTTCCAAAAGAGATGTACAGGAATTAGAGAAGGTAGAGTGAAGGTTGAAGCGGGTGATCAGAAGACGGGATCTCTTACACATGAAAGTGGAATAAAGAGATGAAGAGTCTTCTGTCCCCCTACAGCAGTAACAGAGATGACGAAGGCGATTTATGCCTGAGGGCTATATAACCACAGACAGCATGGGGAAGGTGGGCAGGCAGCAACCTTTGTTCTCTTACCACAAGAGTTAGGAGGCACCCCATGATATAAACAGGCAGCAGATTTGAAAACCAACACAGAGAAGAAGCTGGCTTCATACTGTGCAGAATTACAGCTGTGCAACTCTGCCACAAATGGCTCAAAGCAACCGAAAAAGGGATTAGAAAAGTTCCTGGGGGAGAGGCTATTGGTAGTCTATGAAGCTGAATCGCAATCACAGCCTCTGGCTTGGGAAGTCTTGCAATAGGTGGCTGGTGGAGACTGAAAAGGTGTGGCAGGACACAGGTGACACTGCACTAGCCTTTTTTTGCATATTCGTCCTAGGTGTCTGCTTCTGGCCACTGTGGGAGACCAGGTCTTGAACTAGATAAACCTTGGGTCTGGTACAGTATTTCAGGGAGGGACTGGGAGTTGGGTCCTTATGCACCTCTTAGGTGAAAAAGGATTCCACCTTCACCCTCCCATTGTGGGACCCTGGGTATGCTGCCCCAAGAAATGGCAAAGTGGTGGGGTTAACCCCACGATCTCCTCTTCTTTAATAAAGCTACTCCTAAACAAAGCACTGGTTCTTCAGGAAACAATGTCTCCCCACAGGAAAAAAAACACTATTGTATGCTCTGTGGCTTCATTGTCTTGTCTTAAGATGGGGGTAAAAGGCAAGTTGTGCCAACTCATTGCCAGTTTGATGGAAAAACTGAGTTTACACAGACCAAGAGCAACTAAATTAGGATGTTGCAGTCACTAACTATGGTGACTTGGAGGAGGAAGCTGATGTCACTGACAGAGGGTCCAAGTGTCAGCCCATAGGGGCCATAAGAGGTCTTCTGCATACCTTTCTGCACACAGTCAGGTCTCAGAAGGACATTATCATTGCAGATGCTTTCTACTTTCCTCATTTTTCTCAGAAAAGATGCCATCTGTGAGTGTTTTTTTTCCTAGCCTCCAAAACTCAGGATTTTCATGTACGTTGAGGAGCATTTTATTAAAGTTGCAGCAGCAATAGCAACCCAACTATTTGGGCTGGTGCAACCAAGAAACACAAATTTGAAATAGGAAAGCATATTGTGAAATCAGGAGCTAAACTCCTGCCCAGGTAACAACGCGCTAATTTTGGAGGGGAGAGATGGGGCTTCAGTTTTAAGTCAAGGGAGATTTGGGGGGAGGGAGTGTGATGATGGGAATGACTTACTGGTGCACTGATTTATTTGCAAAGTGCACTAACATCTGATCTGAAGTCCCCATTCCAGCTTGGTTTCCTGCTCCTGCAACTGCTTCATTACCCCCTTCCCTCATTGAAGAGATGGGTATTTTGTGCTCTGCTGAACTGCTAAAGGACAGGACACGAGTCATCACGACTAAGCAGATTTTTCCTTCTTCTTCCCATTGCTCAGCTTTGCTCCAAAGGAGTGTTACGCCAAGAGCTGTTGACATTAAATCTGAACACATTTTGCTGACTGTTGCAGAGTGCATGGGTGGCTGAAGCAGGCTCACAACTGCAGATTTCAAGAACAAGCTTAAGGGAAACCCTCCTTTGATCAAGAAGGGTGACTGCATACTCTGCATCTGATTTAAGCACATCGCAGGTGATTTACTGAGGCAGCACCGAGGGGCCACGTTTTCAAGTGCACAGCACTTATGGTCAGGAGGAAACTTTACTCAAGGAGCTCAGCTCCCACAAAGGCACCCAAACAAGTAATGCTCATGCTTTCAGCAGCACAGGCTTTCACAGGAACTGAGCAGGAGAGGAGCTGGCTCCCCTGGTGTTTTGCCCCTCAAAAGCCCAATCCAGGACCAAAGAAAATCATCTTGTTTGTTCAGAGGTCTGGGATCAGTTCTGTTGGATATGCCTAGAAGGGACCAGACATCTTGAACCTCTAGCCCTATCTATGCAAGCTGTGCCACTCAGAAACTTCTGTCCTTGTCTAAATGGTGTTTGCTGGCAGCAGAGTGTGAAAGAGGTGTCTCCGACGCATCCATTTCTGGCCCTGTAACTGTCACGCTTCCTACCCCACTGCTGGTGTCATCACCTTTTCCCCAAGACCAATGCATGTGTAGTCCTCCCTGTACTGACATGAGAAAAATCCATTTAAATCCTCTGAAGACTGAATGAATAGCACAGGAGCTCACTGAAAAGCTAGCAGTTGTTCTTTGGCAATTACATTAACAGGGCTCGGTAACAGAAAAAGAAAGACGATGAAACATATTCTGATTAATTGCTCTGTGCCTATCTGCAAGGGCAACAACAAAACCTTTCCATGCTCCAGGGTCTGTACTCCTCGTGCTCCTCATAATGTTCCCAGACACTGCCACTTGCTATAGAGGAGAAGGACCTTAACTTTGCTTGCGGGCCTGGAGGGAAAGCTGTGTTTCAGGAAGCATTATGGCAGGCATCGTGGCTTGAGGAACGCATTGTAAGGCTCTCAAGCTCAAGATACTGTATTTAACAGCCTGCATTCTTTCCCAGCTTCACCTTTCATTTCAAGAGGAGATATTTTCTGTCCAAATGATATTGGTGAACAGGGGCATAACAGATGAGAGAATGCTGTAGTGGTCTTGTCCTCCTGGGCTAAAATAAAGCACAAAAGTTTAGAAGCCAATAACAAAATGGGAAAAGAGGAACCTCCCTCCTCTGTTTCAAATAAGCAAACACCAGCAGTACCATGAAAAAAACGGCAATTTGAGGGTCAGCAGGAGAGAAAAAGGAAACCCTTCCTACCCACAGATATGAGCGTGACAGGGAAATAGGTCAGAGCTTATTGGTATCCCCCCATGGACACACCGCATGTACATTGCTGAGCATGAAGATACTGCAGGGCTGGGGGGCTGGCGTGATCACGGAGCTCCGGAGCGGGAGCAGAGAGCTTGCCGTGAGCTAGCAAGTGGGAACGGGGAGGGAGCGCGCAGCAGCTCCTGGCTCTAAATCTGTTTTCAGGGGATGGAGAATCTGTCTTCCTGAGTCAGGCACAAGCAGCGCAGCTCCCAGGAGGAGCAAACAGAGAGCAATGCTTTCTGGAGGCAGGATTCTGAAGCAGCCAGGCTGTGATTTTAACAGTGCTTCCTGCTCAACTAGGCAAACCCACCTCCGTCACAGCCCTGGATGGCAACATTTATAAGCACAGCATGCGAAGGGGAAGGTCACTGAAATGGCTGCTGCGCTGCTGTCGTGGTTTTACCCCAGCCGGCAACTAGGACCATGGAGCTGCTTCCTCACTGCCCCCAGGTGGGATGGGGGAGAGAATCAGAAGGGTAAAAGCGAAAAAAAAAGGGAGTTTAATAAGTAGAGCAAAAGCCACGCATGCAAGCAAAGCAAAACACGGAATTAATTCACTACTTCCCATGGGCAGGCAGGTGTTCAGCCATCCCCAGGAAAGCCGGGCTCCATCACGTGTAACGGTTACTTGGGAAGACAAACGCCATCACTCCAAACATCCTCCCCTCCCTTCTTCTTCCCCCAGCTTTATATACTGCACACGACATATGGCATGGAATATCCCTTGAGTCAGCTGTCCTGGCTGTGTCCCCTCCCAACTTCTTGTGCCCCCCCCAGCCTACTCGCTGGTGGGGTGGTGTGAGGAGCAGAAAAGGCCTTGACTGCTCAGCGACAACTAAAAATATTAGTGCATTACCAACACTGCTGTCATCCCAAATCCAAAACACAGCACTGTACCAGCTGCTAGCAAGGAAGTCAACCCCATCCAAGCCAAAACCATGACAGCTGCATAATGCTGTCTACACGGGAGGTGCCAGGACTGCAGTGGGATCCCACCTCTCCTCATATGGTGTCACATCCTTCCACTGCTGACTTGCCATGTTGCCATGAGTAAGTCTCACAGCTTCCCTAGGCCCCAAGAGCTTCCCAGCTGAGCTGAGCATGCCCCCTGCCACCAGCAGATGTTGTGACTTAGTGGGTTATCACGATAAAGATCTTCAGGCAGAAAGCCCCATCTGCTGCCATTGGGCTTTGGGTCCCAAAGGCAAGGGATTTAAATCCTGGATGAGAAGGTAGCTGCCTTCTGCAGGACTGCTTTTACAGAGATACAGGAGGGGACATTCCTTATGTGACCACACCACCATGGGGAGCTTTTGCTTGTTTGGGTCTCATAAGGTCCAAGAAAAGCATAAAAAGCAAAGCCATGTGTAAACCTGTCCAGATACAACCTGCCTTTTTTGCCCCCAAAAGGTGTGGAGGTGGGAGGCAGACAGTTGTTCCTCTAAACTTCTTTCCTCCCAATGTTTCTAGACACTTTGATGCTAAGAGCTCTTCAGTGGCTGACAAAACACCTGATCTGACTGCATACAGTTTCTCTTCACCGTCTGTATCGTTCCATCTCAGGTCATGGCCAGAAGGGCTGGACTTTCCTTTGCCAACGAGTGGGCTCCTGGGAAAAGCAGATTCTCAGCTGGGAGGATCCTTTTAACCAGCTGTTCCTCTGTCAGTCCCTTACTGGTGCATCTTTCCCCGGCTTGGCTGCATGCATCCAGGTCCTTGTCCTTACGTTGCTTCAAACTGACTTCCCTTGAGGATGGTAAATGCTCCCCTTCTCTTGTGCTGATGTCAAAAAGGGGTGCTCCATATCCAAGACATCTTTTAAGAAGTGCCAAATGGCCTGCTAAAATCCGACCAGCCCTGCCCACTAGTGTCTTGTCCTGATAATGCGAGCAGCTCTAATTTTGGCCGATGTTACCTGACACCTGTGGCCCCATCATTCATTCCAGCACCGGTAGCGGTGGTAGTGACCAGGGTGGCTGCTCTCGTACCATCTCAGCGTGCTACTCCGGCTCTAAAAGGGATAGTTCCCCACTCGGCTGGGTCTCAATCGCCCCCATTTTCTCTGTCCTCTAAAGTCACTAGTTGAGTTTCATGAAGAGCAGGTTCCTGGTGTTTTTGTATGTGTCGCCTGAGAGTGTTGTTCAAAGCAGCTAGGTAGGGGGATGCCTGAGCTGAGAGTAAGGGGGCTGCAGCCATGTGTCCCAGCAGGGATGCCCGGGCAGAGGCTGCTCTGCTCCTCTGTGCTTTGGGCCTCTCTCATTTTTATGAGCTCCACATTCCAATTTAGTTGGCTGTTGTTGACCGCACACTTTGCTTTGTTTT
>VYZM01001166.1:1144-84439 GCA_013398915.1 Dromas ardeola | reverse complement strand
TCTATGATTCTATGATATGTTTTTGCAACAAATAAAGGAAGCAAAGGAGATCCCTTTCAGGGATCTGCCTGGCACAGGAGAAACTATTCCTTAATGGGGATACCTACTGTTCTTGGGGATTTTATCTTCTGCCTGTTTTTCTGAGAAATGTCTCTTCCAGATGCAGTAGGCTTGTTATCAGCAGGAGGTATTATTCATATGTTCTCACAGGAGAGAAAAGATACATAGAGGAGGAAAATGGCATATTATTATGCTTAACTTTGTGGATATCTTAAGATACTGCAGTACTTGGCAATCCTTGATGTGACGGGGATCCTTTTGAAGTCTGTGGCACAGAACTGCCTTAGGCTCCAATGGACATCAGGGAGTCTATTAACAGGTGCCTCCATCCTGGCTGTGGAAAACAACCCTGGTTCAAATCCCCTGGAGTCCAGATTCTCCCTGCTTTCATTGTACTGTTCCACACAAACAGGCCTACCAGGCTGGAGGAATAAGTACATTTTGGGAAAAGGGCACAGATGAAGGGGGGCTGGTTGTACGAGACATGAATCTGTGAACTTTTAAATTTTTTCCATGCTGAGTCACTTCCTTTTCTGCTTCAACTCTTCCATCTTTAAACCAAGAATAAAATGTCATACCTGCTCCCATTTACCTCAAGAGTAGTAAGGATATAGTTAGCTCATGTTTGTACACTGCTCTGAATGTGTAATGAGCACAGTTGTTTATTCGTACAATTTAAGACTTATGGACATGAAGATTAGGGCCCTGTATATACTGATTCCTGTAATTTCTATTTTTACAGTGGTAAGTTGCTATTGAAAATATGCATAACTTATTACAGCTCTTTTCATCAAGGAAATGGTGACAAGGGGTTGTACAGGTAACGAGGGAACATACACCTCTATTATGCTAGCCACTCGTCTCCCTTTTCTTTTCTCCCCTGCTTTTTTTGCGATGCCTGGGAAAAGGCAAACACCACTGGCCTGATTCCCTTTGTCACATTCTTTCTCTGCTAGGAAGGCCACAAGTTCACATTTTAAGAGAAATCCTCTGAGATTCATGTGTGTGGTGATTTCTATAAAGCAGCTGGAAGTACATTTTTTATGACAGTATCTGATTTTGTTTACAAAGGCCAAACCCAATTCTATTGTAAATCTCTAGGGGAAATGTTTTTAACTTTTATTCAACTAATTCAAAATATTGAGGCAGTAAAAACAGCTTGCTTAGATGTCTATTGTAAAAGCAATGATTTATAGTGTCAGTTACTCTAATGATAGCTTTATAAGATTAAATTATTTATTGCTAGGAATTCAAGAAAACTAAAACTAAATGCAAAACCAATAACGCTGCTATTTATGTTTCTTTGGAAATGAAGATCCTTACTTTTTCTTGTCCCTTCTTCATTGTTTCTCACTGTATAACTAACTTTTGGTAATTGATATATGTGTCAGATGGAAAATTGTAAGCTGCAACCCACCTCCTTCTGGAAGAATGTACAAATAAACCAACTCTTGCCTATTTATTAGTATTTTGTTTCTTCAAACCTTGCAAAAGCAGTCTTGAAAAGGTCTTTTTTCATCCTCCGTAAGATTATCTAGGTGAAGACTTCACCTTGCTCCTTCTTAAATCAGTGACAAAAGTTCAATGCCTAGCACATTGACGTCCAAATCTTGATCACTGGCCACTTCTGCTGAAAACCCAACATTTTCAAATCACAGTCTTACGTGTTGACCACACATATTTTCAGGACAAATTCAGCTTGAGAGGATGCCTTGCATATCTGGGCTTACAGTTATCCTCACTGTAAATAAAAATACAATTTTGTTCAGTGAGTAATTCCTGTAATCTGCACTACAAGTATTTGCCCTCCATTAAGCATTGACTGGAGATGGGAAAATCAGGGGAAAACGTCTCACTCCGTCAAGGTCCATGTCAGTATCTTTGTTACAGAGAGAAACCCACTGGTCTCAGGGAACTTACTGTATGAGCTGCTAAGGACAAAAACAGATGGAGGAAAGCAGAAAAAAAAAGATCTGGGGGGACCTGATGTTTCAAAAAGTCACAGGAGCAACCAGCAACAAAAGCTAGATCTCTGACTCTCACTCCAAAGCTCTGGAGAGGCTGTAAGAGGTTGTCTTGATAATACAAACAGCATACAAAACAAGACACAGAAAAGATAAAAAACGTGCCTTTGAAGAAAAAGAAGGTGTAATCTGCATAACAGATATATTTAAGGTAGATTCATAGTTTTTATACTGAATGAAAAATAATGTTAAATGAAAATGTGCATAAAAGGCATGAGATTGAATATTAGCAATTTTGGGGATCACAAATCAGACATTAATTATCTGCCACTGCATCTGTTTGCAGATTCCAGAACTTTCATTCACTTTAGCGGGTTGTTATTATTTGTGCAGAATGTCTCATCAGAAATGAATTACCATTATAGGCTAGTTTGAAAATTCAGCCATCCAGTCGCAGAGCTAAGCATATCACATGACTGGAAACTACTCACATACCAGGAATACTGAGAAAGGAGAAGAAAAAAATTACCAATAGAAATGTCTTTTCAGAAACTGTTGGTTGAGCAGTTATATATAATGAAACTATCCTTAAAACACGGTGTTACTTGAGAGCTATTAGGTAAACAAAGAAAGAAGGAGCTGTAAAATGGATACTATTTGTAATAGAAGACCTGGCTAGTTTTGATAACAGCTTAAATGTTAGTTTCAGTTTCAAACATATCACCACAAAACTGTTGATTGATGTGTTACTTCCCATACACTCTACACATGAGACTTGGAAGGCACTGTCAGAGAAAGACTGTCAAAAAGCAAGCAGGCAAACATTTAAAAATACAGCTTTAAGATACTGACCCCTTCCCGTGAAAAGGTCTTCATACACGAAAAGGCCACAGAATTTTGGAAGCAGGAGTTATCAGCTCATTTGATAATCTTCCACTTTCTAAGAGTTCTGTGATGAATTAGACATTAAATAACCCCATCCAGATCAAATGAAATGGGTCAAATAGACAGAATTTGCAAAGCTTCCCGCTTGTTGTTCCTGGAAAGCTCCAAAAGAGCTTGGCAAAGAATGACAGAATGATATTTTCTGCAGAAATAGAGGAAACCAGACAGTGCAGTCCAGACTTGAAAGGATATAGCATCTGTGCTCCATCCTAACCCGACCAAAAATTAGAAGATAAGTCAACTGTCGCACTACAGCTGAAAGGTAAGGCACTTTCACTATTGAAAAAGGCTTAGTATTTGAAATGAGGGTGCTTGAAAATTACTATTTTTATTTATTTAACTGCACCTAGTATACAAAAAAAAAAAAAAAAAAAATTAAACAAGCTAGGGCTGTGCAATGACTCCTCAATTGCTACTGGTCGGTCTTTGGAAAGACAGCCCCCAGGCCCCTTTTTCCTGTAGTGAATTAAGCTGGTGAACTCATCCTCAGGATGCAATGGATCTTTTCACAAGATAAAAAGGTCAAGAGGTAAGGTTGAGGAATAAAAATCATGATGGAACTATTGGCCATGGAGATAACATTTGTGTCTCATCAAGGACAGATGTTGGTATACGTCTGGAGTCTGGGGCAACATATCAGAGAGAATCACTATGTAGTTGCCTGGTTTAGCCTCTGAGATAGACCACTGTTGGAGACAGAGTATGGGGTCAGAAGGATCTTTGATTATGGCCATTCTTGTGCTCTTGAAGAGGTAATTATTTAGTACAGAATGAGCACCGTACTTGCAAACATGAACTATTTGTAGATGAACATCTGCCTGCATAAAGAGAAAAAGAGGAAATGCTATTTGAAATCTTTGACAGATTTGCTCTCCAGTAATGAAACAATGTTTGCCTGGCTGCTAGGCAAACAAGTAAAAGCAATTTCCAGTAAACTGAGTGCACATCAGAAATGAACTAGGTTGTCACACAGGAAACACCAAGTAAAAGAACTTTGGCTTTTCTTCCACAACGAAGAAAATGTGGAGGTTTTGTCAGAAAGGAACGAGAGAAAATCTGCATGAGTCTACCTGAGAAAAGAACAGTTATGTTTGGCATCTTCAGACTCTAGAAAATAAAATCCTTTTTTAGCAAAAATCCTTCTGTTACTAAAAAAATTTGGATCTACAGGGAATTTACTGTTTTTTATGTCAACCTAGATTGTTTTTAAGGAGAGTCTATATGTGTATCTGAAGACATAATTAAAGAATTATTTTCATTCCCAAAGGGTACAGTTGAAATTTTTCATGAAGAAAAAGGATTATAATTTTAGGAAGAACACCCCATGTTTGAGGAGAGAAGGAAACTGAGATATATAATTTAAATAATCAAATTTAAATCAGTGGACATTGTACAAATCATTGCATACTTACTTACAATGTAAATCCTACATACAACAGACTAATAGAGAAAAGATGGCTAACAAAAAGATTGAAATTAATCCCAAGCAAATTATCCAAAATAATGTTTCACAGAAAGCTGAAAAATGTCAGTCAAATAGAACCCAATATAATATTCATTAAATTGGAGAAACAATCAAGTTCACCACGCTTGGAGTTAATAATAAGCAATATGAGGAGGTTTTATTGTAGTTAGTGATGGTTATACAAGAAAAGAATGACACTGATAAAGAAATAATTGAAGAAATTAGTTTCCTGACATCGATAAGAAAGAATTACTTCCAATAAAGTAAAATATGCAATCAATCAACTCAAGCAAGGACATTCTCATGGGAAAGATGGAAAGACCATAGCAGGAGTTGCACTACAGTTAATGACCTAGAGCAAAGTGTAGGTCACAGGATAAATATTTAAACAAACTTTATGAGAGCTCAGCATCTGCTGGTGAAGGAGTAATGGTTCAACAGAATAAGGGGCCACTGGTTAGGACATGCCATTCAGGCCTTGCAAATGGCATGATGGAGCACAGATGGAGGAGACGTGGCATCCTAAAAGTTTGCTTTTCAAAAAAAAAATCACACTTGAGTGCATAAATGTAAGTCTTCGGTAGTGATTTTACAGGGAGATTTTATAGCAGTTGAAGATTAGGCTGACTAGCTTCAAGTTAATTTTCTTTCAGCAGGGAGGGATACACAGATTGATGCAGTCTCTCCTTTTTTTTATTATTGTCTTGAAGTTATTTTATCCCATCATAAAATAGGCTAAATTAAAATGAAATAAAGAATGTCCGTAGCTTGCCACAAAAAATTTAATAGCCAAAACCCTTATGCAGTTTCAAAATTTTCCTTTAACCCCTGAATCTACTGCTTTTTTAAAAAAGAACAGAAAGCTTGGAGCTTCTCCTGTCAATGAAATGGGGTCATTTTGAACAAAAATTTACAGATAAGATGGACAATAATAGTCCACATTATGGCGGTAGTACTTGGAACCTTCACCTCATGAGTCTGATGTTTATAGCAGGTGGAAGCACCCAAAGCAGAAGCAAGAGGCTCCTTGGTGGATGCGAAGTGTGACTGGTCCCCGCAGTGAGAATGTTGTCCCAAAGCGGGGTCCGTAAGTGGACGCTTAATGCAAACAGAATGAATTATCTTTGAAAGAAAAATATTAAAAATGCCGTTTTCATGTTTGTAGCCTTTGGACCTGCAAAATACATGCTATGTCTTAAAATGAAGCACTGATTATTTGACATGAAAAGATATTTCTTGTAGCAGATGTTTTTTGGTTGTTGGTCCAAGTAATCAATGTTGCGACATCATTTCTCTGAAGAGGCAGTAGAGTGCAATGCATAGTTAAAAATATTTAATAGCCAGAGGGTTTCGCCCTTCAAATATATCTCCTGGCTGCATAAAATGACCATATGAGAGAAAGTTATGCTTCAACAGTGCATGTGAGTAACTCTGCTTCTTTATACCTGAGTAGTTCTTTAAAATGGTCGGTCTCCAGACAGATGGAGAAAAGAAAGAGCTGAAGACAAATGATTACATCAAGCAGTCTGAGCTAATCATCCATAGGTGAAAACATTTACCTTCCTAAATACAACCCTTATGATCCAAATGAGGTAGAGGACTTAGGGGAGTCACAGTAGTGCACAAATTATGTCATGAAACACAGAATCACCACTACATTATGGGAGACGGGAAAAATTATTGAATGTTAGTAGCTTTTCCATTTGAAAAGACCATTTTACTTTTTGGTTGTCAAAAATAAGTACTATCATGGAGTATATTAATTAATACTGTATTCTAGCTGTGTAGCAATTTTAATTTCCTTTTTCTTCGAATTCTTGTCAGTTTAAGGGCCAGCAGTGGGTACAACATGTAGGTTTCAGTGAGAATAGGTATTTGGATAAAAGGACTTGAGTCTTGTGATCAAAGAAAAAATATACTGACAATAAAAACCGTATTTTTAATTCCACTGCAAGTTTTAAGTGCACTCAATTGCTCACAGAGCAGCCGTATTCTTATTTTATCTGCTTAGATGTCAACTGGTAAAAAATCTCATAAAGTCATTGGCGTTACTTCAGTGTAAAATTGTTGTTAAGGAGATAGATCAGGTTCATAATTTTATCTAAATTGTTTTTATTTTGTAATGGAACCATGTGACCCACAGAAAAATGTACACTTATTGTGGATCATTTAATACAACCATCTCTACATTTCTTGAGAATGAAACTTCCATCACAGTGTGACTTTTGCTCGGGATATCAATCTGGTTATTATGCCTTGGTTTAATTCACTCTCACAATAAAATCGTACTTGCACTTGGCAGATGAAATAAGGAATAATGAGGTACTTACAGAAATTAGATTTCTACATTGTAATATAATCAGATTTTAATGAAACAAGTAATATATACCATTCATACCATTTTGGTTTGTGATAAACCTCACTGGATTAACACAAGATTTGTTTTGGTCGCCAGGAAGAACTGAAATGATTTATTCTTTGAGGTAAAATGTTGCCTTATCTGCGTAAAATCTATTACGGCGTTATATATGGCCTTTATTATTTCTCTCCTATTGGATAATTGGAGGTCTACAGTATTATTTAAAGTGATGAAGTAGCAACCTTAGCTCATTTTACATTTTTCAATTTCATGCTTGTCTTCTGTAAAATCTTTTCCATAAATTAAAGTTCAACAGAACATGGATGCAGCACAAAGTATAAAACTTAAGTACATATTGATTAAAATTGTATCCAGAGTCAATGAAACTAGAATTCCTGGTGAATGTGTGTTACCAATCAGTGCAAACTTTGCTTATGAAGCATGTATTCTAACAATAGTGAACTTAATCAAGCCAATTTAGAAATAGGAAAGCCAGCAATATCAAGATAAGTAGCGGAATGTTTACAACAGTGACTGTGAGTTTAGTTGCCACGATTAAGTCTATGTTAGCTTCAAAACACCCTTGACCTACGTCCTCTTTTCTTGCACAGAAATATAACAAAGAAAATAAGTTAACATGAACAATCAAGTCTTAATATGAGGTTTTGCTGAAGAACTTCAGGAACTTAACTGGATCCTACATCTAAAGGTGAGCCATTGCAGCCTATCCTGTAACTAATGCTCTGAAACACATCTCCAGAGGGAAAATCAGTTTTTAGATGTGTCTTCTAGAGGTGCCATCTCTCTTTAATGATTTAGCAAGATGAATAAGCCCGTGACTCAGGTAGTGCAGAAAAATGCATTATATTACTACAACGAAAATGATCCCAAGTATCTATAGTCCAAACTATAGTCCCAATATAGATGTATACAACAAAGTACAGATCTGGAAGAGAATAAAGCTTGGAAAGTCTCTACAGAAGCATACACTTTTCTCACCAAGACAGAGAACTGTTAGCCATATAAATGGACAAGTCAATTACCGGGCTTAAGAGCAAACAAATTTTTGGAAGCTGCAAAAATCACTTAACATCTGATGCTCCCTCACAGATTTACAGTCTTCTACTCTCCTAGTCCTTTTTTGTTATTATAGCCTGTTGATTTGAAGGATCCATGCCTCCTTACCTAAGTGGATATTTTTGTTACACTCTTTACAGGAACTGATATTGATTCTAAGTTGTTCAAATTGTTATTCTTATTGTTACTGATGTAAGCAGTACTACATATTCTGCCAAACTTCAGTTAAACTACTATCACTGTCCTTTTAGTAACCTTCCCAGTGGAGCTCTTTATTTGCAGCTGGGATGGGATGAAAATATCATTTTAGAGAGATAACATGGGTTTTTTATATTTCTCATTTTCATATGCTCTGGCAGAGTTATGTGGGAAGATTCTCCATTTGGCTTCTTTTGCATTATAAATATAACTTATTTTCTGAGTACTTCAGTACTTCTTTCACGCTTAGGCCTGAGGGTCACTTACAGATTTAAGTCCACAAGAAGTGGCTTTGTCATCCTAAAATCTGTAAACCGGTACTTTGTATAAATTCTAGGAGAAGGTTAACTATTGAGTCATAAAATCACAGCTAGTAATGATATATTTTAAAATTTAATTTTACGTTTTGGATAAGCTTGCAGAAGGATGTACACTGTCAAGGATTTGGAACAAAGATTTTTGAAAAGGACGTGGAAAATTTCCAAAAGTGACTAGGGTTTCACTGAATGCCCTGTCAGGGAATAAGTGGCGTAATGTGTAGAGTATCACCAAAAAAAGACTGTACAGGAGACTTGTTTATGGTGTACAAGTACTATAAAAAGTAGACCCCTTCCCCCCTCCACCAAAACCCAGTTACTTTGCAAGTGATTAATCTCTCAGAGGCAAAAATAATGAGAGTCAAAGGCTGCAGATCAAAGCCACACAAATCTATAATGGAAACAGATTTTACAGTAAAAATAACTAACCTGCGGAAATCTGAAGGGAAGAAACGGTTTCCACTGGTGACATCATTGGTGATCTAGTGTGTAAATGTCCATTAACACCACTTTGCTGTATTCTGCCTGTCTTTTCATAGCTTGGCCCTCTAACTTCCCTGTTTAAGCAAAACTAGTGAATACAGGAAGACAACAGTAAGTGAATACACTAACAGCTGCTTTTAAAATTATTTTATATCAGGTTTGGTTAAACTGTGATTTTTTTTTTAATTTGTGCAAATCAATTCTTCAATTACTTACAGAAAAATATCTTATCTATCTTTCTTTTTTTTTCTTTTCTAGCAGCCCACACTGACGATTTTCTTCTTTTGTATAAAAGAAGACTTCTCTCTCTTTTCCGTCTTACCACAAATAATTCCCACATTAACATTTTACTTTGAAACATTCCCTCCTGGTTTCTTTATTCTGTCTATTAAGCTATGTCTATTTGCATTGAACTTTGTCTGCCAATTATAAATCTAAATTGACAAACCTAAATTATGTGAATCTTTTGTAATAATGAGTCCATTTTTTAATATCAAGCTTTAATCTCTGCTTTACTTGAATTTAAATAAATCATCAAGTCAAGCCATTAAATAAGTCATTTCAGAAACAGCCATTATATGTTTCAATATTTATTGGCAGTGTTGTGATCACTCTTCTATTCAAAGGGGTTTTTTTTTAAGGTACACCTGTATATCATTAAAGGGGGAAAGGACAGAGAAAGGAAATGGAAGAATAAAAAAACTGCTTAAGAAATCGTGTTCAGAGGTGTCCAATTTAATATCTTCATTTCTGTCCTGTTTTCATATTGAGAGAAAAGGAAAAGTAATTGAACGCAAGGAAACACTTTTTCACTGTGAGGGTGACCGAGCCCTGGCACAGGTTGCCCAGAGAGGCTGTGCAATCTCCCTCCTTAGAGATATTCAAAAGCCCTCTGGACATGGTCCTGGGCAACTGGCCCTATGTGGCCCTGCTTGAGCAGGGGGCTTGGACCGGATGACCTCCAGAGGTCCCTTCCAACTCCAACCATTCTGTGACTCTGTGGCTTTATGCCATTGTTTTACAGCTCAACTGAAGCAACACGGCAATTTGTGGTTTGTCTAAGTGAGTACAAAGGAGAATGTATAGCAAAATAAAATATTTTGTGGCTTGGGCTGGGCTGGCCCCTAAATGAATGACAGATGCTCTCTTTAATCTCTCCCCCTTCAGAGAAGGGAGAGAGAATAAGAGAGACAGACTTACGGGTTGAAAAGAAAACTAAAACTACTTTAATGAAATATTAATAATAAAAAGGAAAGATAATCGTATTTATAAGAAAATAATGAAATATATACAATACATACAAAATCGTACCTAGCTCCCAGGATGATGACCATGTCACTGTCAGGCACTGGGAAAGTCCCAGACTGCACTCAGTGATGGATGGAAGCTGCATTCCTGATTTGAGTTTGGGAACGCACAGATTGGGACCAAAGGCAGATGAACAGACAGAGTCCTCCTCAGACACCGGCCATTGAAGAAAGAGGCTGAGCCCTTTGATCCCTCAGCTTTTAGACTGAGCATGATGCAGGTGGGATGGAATATCCTGTTGTTCAGGTTTGGGTCACCTGTCCTGTCCACTCCTCCCCACTTGTGCATCCCCGCAAACGTCAAGGGTAGTATTCAAAGAACTGTGTGAGCCAGAGCAGATGAGAAAGGCAGAAAAATATGTAATCAAGTCAACGCAATGTGGTATTGCAGAAACTTCCTTAACAGTGACAAAAGAGATCGGTAATGATACCTGTAGCCCATGTGTCAAATGTAGCGTAAGTTAGTGCAGTACATTTTGCAGCTGTTTACATTGGTTTGGGTTTGGGTGACAGGTTACATATGCTACTCATTTTAAGGCTTCCAGTAAAAGAGCATCTGGGAAGGTGAATAGCTTCATTCACCTCCCTTGTATTTAGCTTTTGCCAACAAGGACAACCCCTGCAGCTGTAAAAGAAGCTCTGATACTGGATAAAATGTGAACAGGTTGTGACAGCAACTATGCAAATGCAAGGTATTACTAATGTGCACGAATGAAAGATAATAAGGTTGAAATCAAACAGGCAGCATTACAAAGCAAAATATGTAATGTAGCTACATTTTGACAAGTGGCACAAAGCTGCAGCTAAAGTAACACAACAGTGGAAAGGTGGTGATTTGGGTTGGCACCACCGGAAATGAAAGTACCCAAGCGTGCATATTATCAGAAACTACATTGCTTCAGCCTCCTTTAAAGAGTGCCACAATATCAGCTTTCTCAGTTCTTAGTCAAGTCACAAATGTTAACTGCTGCTGAAGTACCCAGCTAGGATTGAAGGATTGGGGTAGGGAATTCATGGGTTTTTTGTCACAAGTGTTGCAGTAGACACAAATTGAGGATAAGGTTACCTATGAAAGACTTGGCCATGGAATTGAACCAGTCAACGCATCAGCTAGTCAGTACAATGCTCCACTGCATTAAGATTTGGCCTTTGACATAATTTCAACAACATAGGATAGGGCAGTGGCATTGCAATTTTTGCCAAAATAGTCCATGGGGATACATCTCCATGAGATACAAGGATGACCTAAGCTTCCTCATGGTCAGTCTGCAGGGTCTTTCCTGTAAATTCCAGGCTTCTTTGGCAGCTACATGTCACTCTAGCGGTTGATCTTTATAAAGCATATCAGAAATTTAAGCTGCTTCAGTGAATTATTTTTTTTAGCATAGCAGTTCGCTCATAAGATAAAGCCTACCTGGAATTCTGTGCATTTCAGAACTGAGGTTCATAGAGTATATTTAAAAAGTTAATGTTATGTTAAAAATACTGGCCTGTGATTTGTCAATGACCTTGGTTTGCATTAAATACCAAGTTACATTATAGACAGGCCATACACCAAAATGGGGGAATTGCAAGACTTGACCAGACCAGAGTAGACCAACGAGCTTTCTATATTCAATATATATTCTATACTTTATATGCCATATGACTCAGAGTAAGGTGCAACAAAAGAGACAGATGTTGACTAGAAAATTTCTTTCTAACCCCTATAAATACAGATTGATTTATGTCCTGAAAAATGGAAATTTAAATTCCTTTCAAAATCTTGTCTTTCTATATATTTTTATTAGTCATACAGTTGTTGTTATCAATGTATTTGACACTTTTTATGACAACAGCATGTTTTGGCTACATTGCCTCTTAAGGGACTAAGTTTCCTGGTCAAACTCTGTGTTCTAAATAACCCGTTTTCCCTTTGGGCTTCATATGAGACTATTTCTCAGATTCTCATTATTCTCACTCTCATCTTTGAGCCCCATCCCTTTCTCTGTTATCCTTTCAGAGCTGAAATGAAATCTACTGAATGAAATGTGCCAGTGGAGGGCACGCTCTTGACTTTATATGATTGTGTTAAAATATTGTAATATTGTTCTCCACGATTATGCTGTTTGTTTAGTTGACTGGCACATACTGAGCAGAGATCTTCAATGTGTTGTTCACAACAGATTGCAGTTTTAGTTTCCAGATCCTGGTATCTCTCTGCTATCGAGTTACTAAAACTGATATTGAAATAGTTTTCTATCATTTTATCTATATACTTTAGTGTACAGAGCATTATTCAGATGTGCTCTCTTCCATGCCTAAGTGTTTCTGATCTACTTGTTAACAGTTCCAACGTTATCTGTGTTTTCTAACTCCTTGTCTATTCCTTGTCTATTATCCCTCTGATTTTGATCCCTGGTTTAAGTAAATCTCCACCTCCATTCCTTAAATGAATCCAAAGTGTTTATTTAACGTCTAATGCTATTCTTTTTAATCCATTGGCTCCAATTTCCCACCATCATGCTTAAGAGGATAAACTGTTTCTTCCTCCTCTGCCTATTGCTTACTCTCTTCAGGAAACTGCTATTATTCTTCCTTGGTCCACTAATTATTTTTTTACTTGCTACAGTTTTTTGCGTGCTTTCTTCAATCCATTGAATTTTCTACTGTTCACACTCTTTAATTATCGTGTGTTGTGTTTACCCTTGCTGCTGTTCTCTTTACATCTTTATTTTAACTGCATTAGTTTCTGTCACTTCTGGATATTAAGATTTAGTAAAGCACTTCTGTGAGTAAATAAAGAGTGTCTGTATTTTACAGTGAAGGGAATTTTCTGGATTTTGGTGTAGAGAATGGATTAATATTGCACTTCTGAAGATAGAACACGTTGACAGGTACTTACATTACATGGCAGATAAACGATGATGATACCAGTTTTCCACTTTTCCGGCTGTACTATTGATCTTGTTTATCAGCAGTACCATAAAATACCTAGCTATTCAGTATGTTATCTCCCCCAATTAGGTGAATCTCATTAATCCCATCTCGTATGTTATCTGTCTCTGAACTTGTAATATTTGGATTCCGTCTTGGGAAATTGTTTACAGCAATTGAACAAGATAGTGGAACAGTAAAAACAAGCTAGTAGTCTCTGTTTCAAAATCTTATATAGAATCTTTTTTCTTCCTTTCTCCTAGAGGCAACTATTGGCTTTGTAGCATTTCTAGAACTGTTATCATTGCCATGGCAAGAAACCAAAGGAAACTCTACCTTTCTTTCTAAGGTTATGTATGACTAATTTCCTTTTTTTCCTAACCCAGCAGAACTGCTCTTTCTCTATCCAGATATAAAAGAACCTCCCTTAACATTTCAGGGAGGGACTTGTATTCATATTTGAATCTATTTCTCATGAATAATTGAATATTATCAGGAATGTGATTTCTGAAATAATTAGAACTAATCTGCAATCAGGGAATCTGAGGAAAAGGAACAAGACCCTCTCCCATTAAACAACATTTAACAGCACTGAACACTGGTCTGCTGTGTCTCAAATCCAAGAGACTGTGTTTTGCCTGTATCATTCCTAATATTCCTCATGTAAAAAGTCAGTTATCTACAAACAATCAATTTGACACTGCTAATTATTTGAAAAGAAACTAAATTTATTCCTCTTTAGTTCCCCCCCCGCCCTTTTTTTATTTTCCTTGGTATATAAGTCATGTTTTCTGCATCCTATTTGTGTTTCTCATATGTACTGGGTGCGTGATTTAAAACTAAACCCTCTCTGTGCCTCAATTTATTCCTCACAGAAAGAGGATTAATGGGGCATAATGAGGAGACAGTACACTGCAATGGGTGCCTGTAACAGATGTTACGGAAGTGCAGGACTTTTGTGATTACTAAAGAAGCATAAGAACTTGACTCTTGTGTTGCCAACATGTTCCTCAAAGTTTTGCTTATCTGATTCAACAACCCTTGAGGGCACACACCGCCAGAATGGTGTGTGAAGACCCCTTTCCCAACAGAGACTGTTCCAGAGGTGGATTAAATGGACTCAAAATCCTATCTCCTACCTCATCTTCTCCTGGAGACTGGGGAGCATTACTTGCTCTCTTCCCTAAGAACACCACAATTTTTCTTGATCTTTACAGGGAATTCCTCAGAACAGGGATGGCTCAGCCAGCCTGTCTGCTCATGCATCAGACCAAACTGGGCTCCTGACTTCTTATGGAACATGTTGCTTTTCCATGCAAGATGCAACATCCATTACAGTGATATCCTTTCCCCTCCCCTTGATTTGTAATGCAAAATTTAAAAGGAAAATCAGGAAAATAGCCACTTAACAGTTCATTTTGCACATGGTTGGTTTTTCATTGGACAGAAATGAAGCTTAGCATTTTTAATTAGCTTCATTAAGGATTTCATTGCAATTAGCACAAGTTCTATTTCAAATAAAGTTGGAATTTACTGCACAGTGAAAAAGTTTTGAATGATGTGACACTACATTTCTGTATTTTTTATCAAAACATTTAACTGCACATTAAAGATGCATTACATTTGAAAGACACAAAATAAACTCTGGAGAAGAAACATATGATTTGTATTGTGTGTCCTAAATAAATGTAGAGCATGACTCCGAAACATTTGTTTCATCTTGCTAAGAGATGGGGAAAGATACTTTAGTTTCGCAGCTCCCCCTGTAGAATAATATTGTGATGATTTTGGTGGGTGTGAGGGGTGGCATTCAGCCTGCCTCCTCCTGTTGTGGGGATCCTGCATAGCTGAGGGTTTAAATCCCCCTCTGGCACTTGAAATACTTGTCTGTGAGTGTAAGGCTATGTCTATGCTGTTAACTAAAACAGGGCAAGGGAACATTTTTGCGTCCTGAGGACAAGGACCACTGCCTGGCTGCTGTCCAGTCTGTACAGCGCTTGGCCATGGGTCTCCCCTAGGCCCCATGTGGTATACATCTGGACCCCGCACATAATTATTTGTTTTTATGTATATTTTTCAGTTCAAATAATATAAGAGGCTACAGTAATATAAGGGCTTTGTTGTGGCTCGTTAGAACAATATTTAAATATCATGAAATTGAGGACATGCGTTGCATATCCTGGTCTGTGATGCGAAGGTACCAAGGGAGATTTGAGGATCTACAATCTTCTGGAATAGCTTGGGGAAACTAGCTGAGAAGGAGGGAACTGAACCTGGTTCAGTCCTATCCTGACATAGAGAATGGCCCTGGCATGTTGCACCCCTCACAGGCATTGCCTGGAGAAGAGCTTATTAGTTTTGTACCAAAACCATGCCAAAAAGCACGCTTACAGTTCAGCCCTGTGGATAGTCAGCAACACAGTGCTTACTCCAAGGTCCAATTTTATTTAGCAGGCATAAAGCAAGCCAGCTTAATATGGATTTTGGTCTTCCCTGAAGAGTTCTTACTTCTTTTATATAGACATGCCTATTTGGGTGCAGTAATAACATATAAAATGGCTCAGTATGGCCAGAGATAGTCTTGCACACCAAGGGGAAAGGTATGCTGATCTAACTGTATCCATATTAGGGGCACTGTACTGCTTTAACTGCTTTATCAGTATATTTTAAGAGACATAACAATGTTTCCACTAAGGCTTGTATAGCAAGGTAACTTTAACGGCAAACAAGTCAAATGTTTACTAGATAATAGTCAGTAAAACTTTGCTGGTGCTGTGCACGCTTGCTGCTTGTGAAGTCTTGTGTGCTAAGTTAGTCCATGGTGCAGCAGCAGCCTTTGGTCTATTAATTCTGGCTTTTTGGTCCATCAAGCTTCTCTCTGGTGGACAAAAACTTATCTGGAGCTATGTTATCCACCTGGTTTCCACAGTGGCCTCCTGACATAGAAAAGACGTGCTTCATCTTACTTGAGGGGATGGTGGCACAAAATATTTATCTTCAAATTTGCTAAAGCCAAATGTATCTCTCAGCTTCTCACAGACAGGAGTCTCTATTATAGGCCTGTGAATCTTTTCTCCTGGATCTCAGGGCTTCTGCATTTTTTCGCCAGAGAAGAAAGCATATATTCACAAACTCAAGCAACACAGCACATTATGCCACTTTCATTTATGTCCGTAGCAAAAGTAGATGCACGTACCAGAACAGACCTACTTTTCAGACACCTCTCCCTTCCCTTAAAGAAGTTTTAATGGTCAACATTAATACATTAGACTGTTTTAAAGAACTGTAAATAGACTTCAGTAAGATTTTTTCCATGTGAGAACCTGTGAAACAATGTGTTGATTTTAAAAATATTTTCTGACCTCAAAGGAAACCCCCTCAGACCATTACAGCGTCTCTTCTCAGTCAGATGCTGGGAGTTAGTCCAGGCTTTAAACAATTTTAAGGGATGTGTTTTATGCAAACATGCTCTCAAAAGTGAGACCTAATGCTTCTCCTTTTTGTCAACAAAAAATTGCAGATGCCTGAAAGAAATCAGAGGTCTAAACAAGATTTTATCCTGTCAAAAACAGTCACCCCAGATATAAAATGACAAATTTTTATTGCTCTTTATGAAAAGAATCTTTTCTCTGAGACTAGTGGGTGCCCCATGAAGCAGCAGGAGCTTCAAGGGAGAATGACAGGTACTTTGATTTGAACAAGAAAAATGAAAGATCTTAATGACTCCAGACACTGTAGGGTCCTTACCTCATAAATATGTCTGATTCATATTCATTGCTTTCAGCAGGGCTGAATCGTTTCAAGCAAAGTTATAGCAGGAAAAAAAACCCTGTTTTTTCTCTTGACTGTTGAGTGGCATCACTCATTCTTGAAATCACTTTTGCGTGAGTAGAAAAATTTTCCAGGACACCTGTGGAGTTGTGGGCGTGGTTCTCCAAATCATTCACTGATGACGCAAGGGCTCTGCACACGGACTGTATTGCAGAATTGAGATCTGAGGAGTTCTAGTAAATCCTTAATTTCCACTAATGTCATTGAAGGCATAACATTTTCTGGGGAAAGATTTGTTGGGTCCTGTATAAACCCTGCTTACCACTGTCCTGAGATTTTCAGAAGACTTTTATCCTCTGTCCATTTATTCCAGCTCTGTGGAATCATCCACGATACTTACTTTGAAAGTTATTCTAATGGATATAGTTATTCTAATAATCTAATATTCTTTGGATGTACATTGGATGCACATTCTTGCTTAGTTTGTAAAAAAATCAATTTTTTTAGAGAAAAATGCTTATTTCATTCTGAATTTTGTGGCTGACAATTGCATTGAGGTTCACATCTTTGATTGGGATATCCTCATAACACTTTGTCTCTCTGACAACAGTTCTGGGTTTTTTTTGCCTTTTATCATTGAATCAAAAAGTCTTAGAAATACTGTTTTCCAAGAATATCCAGAATTTGGGGATGCTTAGTTGTTTTTAAATCATAGTACTTAATTGCTTTGTGTGAGGTCCTTATTAAGCAATACTTCTAAACCGGTCTCATCATTTGGACCCTTTAGGATTGATGAGCCTCCCTTCACTAACAATTCCAAAGCATGAGAAGTTAATAGCTAGTATAATAAAATAAGTTATCTAGCTCTCTTTGATGCCAGATCTTTGACATACCCTTTTTTCTTCCTTCATGTTTGGAGATTTTTTAGAGAGATACATGTTACTTGAGCAGAAATAAATATTTAATATGTATTATTGTACTTTAAGGTTGCTTTTCTCAAACATTATTGATCCTGCAGTAGAATCCATTACAACTTAAGGCAATAATTCATATATCTACACTTAAAGCTCTGGGCCTGCTTAAAACCCATGTGGCCTTACTGGACTGCATTTTATTCTTAATTATATCCATGCTAAATTAGAGCAAGTCTGTTTAAGTCAAATGAGAATAGAATCTGGATTTCTGACACCTGTATTCAGGAAGTTTCCTCATTAATTTTTGTCCTTTTCCTTAATGTCAGAGTTCCTTCCTCCTCCCTCAATACATTTAAGAAATGTTTGCTTATCTTTCTCAGGATTATTCATTGGAATAATGTTTGTCAAAGTGGCGCTTTGCAACTTGGATTACTATTCATCTGTTGCCAATTCTGTATTTTTTTATTATTGAGTATAACATTTCCTAATAATTAAGGAGAATGTTGCTGCCAGCCAGAAATGTAAGGACCCTTCTTTGGCCATAACAGGTCTTTTCCCATTCCATTCAGAAAAGATCACTTTTCCAGGTCACTAGTAAGGTCACACCGTTTCCTGCCTTCATGGCTTCCTAGTGTATACTGCAGCAAAAATAAAAAAAATTGTCTCTGCTTTAAAGAGCACACATGACCTAGCTCCATCCACCTTGCCACTTCTGTCTCCTTCACACTATTGTGAGATCATCTAACCCTGCTAATCAGCCAAGTTTGCTAGACTTCATCTTTTGGTTGTTCTCTTTTTCTAAAATACCCTAAGAAAACCCTCTGTGCTTAGACTGTTATCTTGTTAGGAAGGTGATTGGTAAAACCGCCCAGATTTGTCTCTTTGGTTCCTTAAAACCCCTTTGTATGTTGTTGTTTTCTCTCCTCTATGCATAGATGATGAGCTGTTTGAAACAGGGATGTTGCTGAAGCAAAGACTCTGGTCCCTGTCTAGATCAATCATTTACTGACTCCAGCAGAAGCAGAAGTTGAGTAATATAGTATAGATAATATGTATTAAAAGCTACACATTTTATTTAAGAATAGGTCCTTTTTCAGTGTATTCTTTTGATTTGTCTATTAACAATTGTAGAGGAAAATAACTGAAGTCTCTGTTTTCCTAAGCAATTTTTTCATACTGGCTGGTTACCACCGTGCTTCATGCTGATCATTTATATAATGTATCCTCAAGAACAGTTGCTCACATCACTACGTCATTTGTAATTGCTTAACCTTGCATTTAGTTTTAGCAAAGCTTCCAAGAGATTGCAGAGCAGCAGTGCCAAGGAATTTCAGAAGAGCCAGGCTGAAACGCGTCAGGATCTGATCTGGCTAATCTGAGCACCAAACTGAATGGACAAAGAATTTAACAAGGGGTGAAGGATGTGTAGCTCAAGGTGGAATCAGTCCAGTAAGAAATGAAGTCCAGCAGATCCAAACAAAAGATGAAAGACTTCCTAAAGGCAACAAAGCTCAAATGGATCAAGCCAAAAACAATACGCAGATCTTCAAATAAGAGATGACGGAACTACCTCACAAAGTCTGGTGAGAAGTGAACTGCGTGATTCTTTTGAAGAAGTGAAAAGTGCCCACGCTAAGTAGAGCAGAAGGGAAGAGAGTCAGCAGAGGTCCTGTGTTCATAATGAACTACTGTAGCAGGCAGCTGTACTTGAAACTGTGTGGGGACTCATCAACAATGATATTGGGATGAGAAATGTTAATTACAACTGAACAGCCTCCTGGTTTGGCAGAAATCCCAGGACAAAGCAGTGGCACTTGGGCTGCAGATGCAATATTTTATACAATCCCTGCTGTTAAAAATGCTATAGTTTCCTCATTTTCATATATTGGTTACAGAGGAAGTGAAAACAGATTTTGTTTCTTTCAGATAGAATCTCGTGTTTTTATAGTGATTACGGTAGTAGGCTGGTGGTCAAAAGTGTGTTTTTTGTCTTCTCTGGAGCTTAGAAAATTTAGCTGCTGTTTAAACACCAAGTGTACTACCAAGGTGAAAGTCAATTCAGTGATTATCATACTGGGACCATGATAGATACAAATGACTTCACTAATTTATTGGAGAAAATTTATTACTGTACAGAATTTCTAAGTGGCTTCTAAAGGTAATTATGCCCCTGAGCAAGCAAGTTACAGACCAGTAGTCCTGAGACACAGAGCTGTGCCTATGTCTGAGGAATATACTTGGAGTTCCCACGGAGGCTTGAAGACTTGCAAGGGGGACTAGCTGCCACCATGGTTACAGTGGCAAATGCGTTGCTCCATGACTTAACGTCCCATTTTGTACAGGACACACTGGAACACTTTCCTTGCTGAATTTGAACATATTTGGCAAAGCGCCAGTAGAAACATCAGCTGTGTGGGAAATACCTATCCTCTGTGAAGATCATCAAGATTTTAAAAGCTTGCAGGTTCCCCATCAGGATTTAGCAAGACTTTGAGAACTGAGGAGACATGTTTTCTAGAACTGTCAAGAGTCCTTGGGAACTGCGTATTCACAATGGTGACTTGGCGAATTTAAAACACAGAAATTTTATTTGATTGTTTGTTTTGTTGGGGTTTTTTGTTTTGTTTTGTTTTGTTTTTTAATGTAGACCTGTGTTCCCTCTCTTATCAAGGGGGCATACCCTAACTCATTCTCAAGTTCTACCTCATTTTCTCAGTATGTTCCGTTTGTAAAAATAAAAACTCCTTAAAGAGGTTGGCGATGAAATCAAGAACTTGCTGGAGTATGTGACGTGGAGCTATGCAGTTAATAATTAGTGTCAGCAGTTTAGGTCAGGCATAAGTTTCTCTCTCCTCATCTCTTAGAAAGGCTTTCTTTCAGTATTACATTAACCTACCTTCATTGTACTGAAAAGCTTGTCTTCAAATTTCTCCTAAATAATCATCAAGGAATGCAACACTGTTAGCGCTATTCCAGTCTATATAGAATAAAATTAAACATTTATTAACGCGGAAGACAGACTGATGACCTTAACTGAATAGCTGGGCAATCACCTTGCTGGGGGAGCCCAGGTTCAAATGACTTCATAATTTATTAATGTAGGCATCACTCAGTGTATTGGAACAATATAAATTGAAGCAGTGAGGTAACTAAAACTCTAAGAACATAATTTTTTATGTCATTAAAGCTCTGTGCCAACAGATCTGAGGAGAGACAAATACTTCCAGGATTAGAAAAGGACACCTCAGCTGAACAAGGTTGCCCCATAACGTCATCTTTTCCTAAAGATGTACTAAAATAAATGTAGCAGAATAGGAATGTAGCACAATAGTAAGAAAAAAGAGGTTTTAAGAAAAGCAGTGGAAGATAGGAAAAGGAAAGAATGTATTATAGGAAAACGAAAAAGTACTCAATAGTGCCAAGATTTGAGTTAGGAATTTATTTGCCTGTGCAGTTAATTTAAATTTAATAATGTCATCAGTATTTCATCAACTATGGAAATGAGTGTGATATTTTAACTGTCCACATTTGTTCTGAATTTCGTATTTTTCAGAATTCTTCATTCACTTTTAGGAAATAATTCCCTACTCTTCAAGTGCAGTTCCCTAACTGATTCCCTGATATTTCTCTTTCCCGTCCTCCGTATTAACTTTTCTATGCCAACAACCATAATCAGCAAACAATGCCATAGCAAAGGCAAAAAAAAAAACCTCTCTGAGACAAATAATGTAGAGTCTCTTTTTGGTCTGTGAAACAGCATTACAGCCAGTTCTCAGATCATTCCCAGATTACCAGCTGGCTGACTGGCACAGAGCAACTGGGATGGGCTCAGCTGTTGCAGAGCTTGCCAGTAAATTTGTTGTTGTATTAGTGGAGTTGTTGGCTAGGGTTTAAAAGGTGGAGGACAATAAAAGGGCAAGAATGAGGTGGGGAACAATCAGTATCAGCCAGGTGGTTGTAATGGTGCTAGCCAGGAATAACAGTTCATGAACACTGGTTGATACTAGTTATTATATTGCTCTTGCTCCTCTAAATTACTTTACAGTGGATACCTCTCAGTCATGGGCCTTGATTTACAGTGTAAGTGCCTAATGTTGTGGAGTATGAATATCTGTTCTTGACAGTAAGAACCATTAGAGAACCTAAGCGGAAAAGTTTGTCACGTTAGGAGCCATGGTTGAAAGAGAGCTGTGAAGATTTGCGTGTACATAGTTTTTGTCTTATGTAAACTTTATACAGTTTCTATGGTATTTTTCTACTCAAACATTATGGAGTTACAGAAGTCAGCTTATAAAAACCAAGAAAGTTTTGTATAAACATATGAAGTACATTTGAATGATGTGATCAGAATCATCATGCTATGCCATTTGCAGCTGGAGCAATTAAGGATTGTTTTTAGAGGGAGTGTGGTGGAAGATACTAAAATATTTTTGGTATTGTGGTTATTTGAGCATAAGTTTCATGCATTGACTTGGCTAAAAATGTTGTCTGTTTGCTACTTTCTGTAGGAAATTAACTGACCCCTGTCAGGATGACCTTTAAACGTGCTGATCGGGACAGTTTGCTTCTTGACCTATTCCAGGCCATGGGGAGAGAACACATAGATAGCCATAGGATCGAATCTAAATTATCTGATTTTACATTATGCCTAATTTTAATCATTAGTCTCAACACCTTTAAAAGCACCAGTTTCTCTTCATGGTTTCTACACAGGAGCTGTAGGCACTCACTTAATGACATCTTATTCACTAAGTCACTCTAAAGTTGGATGAAAGTTAGTTACCAAAGTCAGATGCAATGCGACCTATGCCATTCCATACCATACTAAGTACCATATCTACTACAGATAGTTTTTCAATGATACAAAAGCACAAGCGGGCATTTAGAACATGAAGATTATATTCTGACTGTTGCCTTGGGTTAAAACGTCAATCAGATTGGAACTACTTCATTTTAAACAAGATTGAGATTATAAAATAAGTGTGATAGAAGTTAGATGAAACTGTGGATTCTGGGACAAGCCTATCATTCACAATTGGTTTAAGATGAGGCATAAAAGGTATATTTCCTTTTACCTGAAACAACAGGATCCCTACCCAAAACACAGACCAAGTGGAAGACTAAAGGGGGAATGGGTACTAGAAATCTACTGGGTATCATTTGATGGAAGTGTGTTTCAGGAACATCCAAAAAATCTTCAAATACAGAGAAAAAGAAGCAGCCAAAAGACAACAAGCGGAAGAAAGAATCATACATTTCAGAGGTGGGAAAATCCTATGTAGAATGCACCTTGAAACTCTGGGCAATGAAATAGCCTCTTATTGTTTAACTGTAATGGTGTCTAAGAAAATAGAATTTTGTGTGCATTCTTTGTAAATAAACAGGACTGTATCAAAGAAATATCTGACTACATCACCAAACTCCTCCTCAGTGTTGAAATGTTTTGAAAGACCCATGTACTGGCTAACTGCAAATGTCAAAAGAACTTAAGATGTCATGACTGTTCTATCCCACTTGTTAAATAGCTCATTTTTAATAAGAAAAAACAAATAACAAAACCCACAAAAACATTCAGATACCTTGACAAGGTATCACTTCAGAACTTGAGTTCCGTTTCTTGGACTGCCTTGTATTCCCAAGGAAATACCTAGAATTTGTTTCTATTTGACATGCAATTAAGATTAAATTGAAAAAATATATATCTCTTTAGCCCTGGCTTTGAAGTAAGCCACAATTCCACTTTAAATCTCTTAGCATTTTTTTTTATTTCAGGCACTTTGGGTAAGAGAACATACTTTGGGACAAGATGTGCTGAAACATGGACTGTCTCTGGGATAGACACGATACCTTAGAAAGAGATGAACCGTAATTGGTATGAGTGCTACTGAGGCCCTTTTGAAAACTTAATAGCTAAGTTCAGAGAAAAGATGGATAAATTGTAATATTTGTATTCTAAATTTTGAACAAGGTGATTCTATGAATGGCTACACAGCTGTCCATATTGAGAAACACAAAGAGTGACTTTGTAATTAAAAACGAAGCAGTTAGTTAGTACTGTCTCTGGGGATGCTCTGGAACTGTGATAAAACTGATTCATGTGAGTGACAAACTCACACGTATGATAGGCAATTTCTTCTGACACCTCTGTCAGCACCAGAGCAGCCACTGAATAAAGAAACAAAGCTGTCAGAGATGGATAGATTGCAGGAACGTGTGGTGTTCCAATTTCACCCACCAAACCACATATGTAATGTTTTTAGGAAGACATTTGAGTCACATATATTATACAAAGTGTACTGTTAACCAGGTCAACAAAAATGAGGACTGGTGTCACCCAGCCCAAAAGTCAGTGAAGAGAGACTATTTAGCTTATGAATAGGGTCTTAGTAAAGCTTTGTATTGCTAGAATAGTAAGTTCAGCTATGATCTTGACCACCTTCTGAAGATCTCTGTTGCTGCATGGAATAGAGAGGGAACATAAAAAAAAGATTAGGTTACTAAAATGTTAAACATGTATAGTTAAATTAACTAGTTAAGGCCTTGGCACCAGGAGAAAGGAGACAGGTGTACCCATCTAAAAGGAGAGAGGGTCTATCTGTCAGCCCGGGGGAGAAATGAGGCTGAGGAGGGGGAATCACAATTGTATTTATTTTCTACCCTTGCAAAATACAAGGGAAAAGGGTGCATACTTTCATAATTCAGTGAGAACTGGTGAAAAAGTCTCCCTGGCCCAAAACAGAGGGCAAATGAAAAGGATACTCAGCATCATTCTAGACAAGAGAGGGAAAGCCACAGTGCAGAAGAGAGTGTGGGAATACTGTGAAAAGCCTGTCTTACAAAATATAGGAAATCACTCTGGAAGTATCCAAAGCATCACAAAGCTACATTCAGACTATTCTTAGGTGAAAACTGCTTTACCAAGTTTTCAGCATCAGAATACAAGCAGACTTGGCTGTAATTGCAGTGTAGCCATGCTTTTACTGTTTTTAAAAATCACTTTAATACAAAGCTATATGATTTCAACCTGTTGAGTGGTACTTCAAATCTTTCTTTCCCGAGGTACAAATATTTTCTTCACAGAGACAAGATAACACAGGACTCCTACATTTCCCTGGACTCAGGGCTGTAAGAAACATACACTTCATCTCCACGTCCGAACAGCATAGGTGCCAGGCACTGTCAGACATTCAGCAAGGGTGCAGAGATGGTTAGCGGGGAAGTAACACAACAGGTTATTTTTCAAAACCTCTTCTAGTAATCTGGCTCAGATCATTGTAAGGGTTTTCAATTATTAATGGCCAGAATGCCTGGAAGAAAGTTCCATTTATTGCTTTTCTCCCCAGTGCTGTGGTTGTTCTTTCATCTTTCTCAGAAATTGACAATAGAATCTCCACTCCAACCAGCAGCATTAAGAAAGGGATTTTATTACCAAATTGCTGTACATAAAAGGTCTATATTGATTGCATAATTCTATAGGCTGAAACAAGATGTTATATGCATAAAACTAATGATCAGAGATATTCTGGAACTTTCCCAGTCTAACATAATTTTACTATTTCTTAGGGAAAATATTTGAGTTTTAAATACATATATTATTAATCTGATAGGCATGGTAGGTCTTTTTCTCTGAAGCAGTATGTGTAGAAGATGACTTCCACTGGGAAAAGTCTGTTTGCAATTTAGAGCCAGTGCAGCACAATCTTTGTGCGTAGCATTGGCGCTCAGAAAACTTGTATTGTATTCCCAAGGCTGGTGTCTCATCACTGCTTGGTCTTTGAATACAAAATTTTACAAAGAAAACGATCACTATGCAGTAGTTACATAGTCATATGTATGCACTCGGTTTTAATATCAATGTTTATGTTTTGAATCACGTTAATCCAATCAAATACCATAACCCTTCATTATGTGGTTAAGCAACATTTGAGATCAAACCATAGGGTTTTTTACAATATTTTGAATATTTTCTTGTTAGGGACTGCATTACTCTCATCTGTTAAATGGGGAAAATGTCGGTACATAAATTTGTAAAGTGCTCCGAGTTCTATGCAGACATCACTACTAATGATTACTATAAATCCAGCTCTGGTAAGTATAGCATTAGGAAAGTATCTTCCTCTGTTCACAGTGACTTCACACTATGACAACTACAAATGCATGTATTAAACATACCAGATAGCTAGTTCTTATTTCTTGTCCTCTACAGAAACATAGAAAGCCTTAGAATACTGTATTATCATTACATCTATTGCAAACTCAAGATTTAGTGTACCACAAGGAATAAAGGAGAAATGCAGTGACTCACACTGGCTTAAAATTAATCTTTATAATGTACTGTATTAGTGTATAGGCTTTAAAATACGCAGCCTTAATATTTTATGCTGTGTTAGTGTTTAGCATTACTTTCAAGCAACAGCCTCTCCCTACCCCTTTAAATAAAACTTGGCATGTGTTATAGTTGGTAGAGTTGGAATATTTCCTAAATTGCCTAATTTTAGTTAATGTCTGCATGACACTTAGATATAAAATGCTATAAAATTATATAATTAATGATTAGGTATTTTATTAACTTGCTTAGAAACCAAGCCCTGAATTGAGAAACAGAACCATTTGAAAAACTCTTCTCTTTGATTCAGTGCAATGCCAAGTCTCTGCATTCACAGCCTTGTTCATATTCTACTGTGGTGGGTAATAATGATGTCTGAACCCAATCATTGTGTTTCCCTTCTAAGTTAAGTGCAGCCCTGTGTTTCAGCTATTCTATTGGGACCAAAATCCCTTGCCTGGGACATGTGATGATGAGATGCCTGACAAAAGTACACGTTACAGGGATACTTTTACTTTTACATTGAAACCCGAGAGCACAGCTGATTCAGAGTCCTATTACTCTCACCACTGTGAGCATTGTATAACTAGGCACATGGGACACTCACTGATAATTTGGAGCAGCAAATGGAAAAATGGCAGTATTTCAATGGCAAGCTGAAAATAAGCTGGAAGACCAGACTCTTCTGAAAAATACCCCTTTAGAAATGTTGTTTGAAGTGTTATCCCATTTAATCACTTTATATCACTAACAAGTTATGTAAATCCAATTACTCACTCATAAAAACCATTTCTCTAAAGAAGTGAATGTCTTCTATGTGAAGAAGAACATAAAAGTTGCAGGCCTTTGTCCAGAGCCAACACAATTTCAATCACATGGATTTCAGGCCCCTTTAACTTACTCAGAATCTGTGTTTATACTGCCTCATAGTTACTGGATTGAGAACCTGCATTTGATGAATGCTGTTATTTAGGAAAATGTTTTAGGTAGATACTATTAAAATAGGCAACTATTTTAGTCCACCAGGTTGCACATCTATAAAATAACATGCTGCAGATGCACATAAACCCAAACATAAAATCTCAAAAGCAACTGCTTTAGCAGTCATTGAGTCCTGGATGCTTGCCTGACTGGCCCAAAATTTCTTGTGCCAACAGATCTGGAAAGCTGATCTCTCTCTTCCACCTAACCAACAGAGTAATGAAAGAGGTAGTAATGTTTCCAAAGTGACATGCTCAGATAGGAGTTCAAACACACCTACCAACCTGAGAGGTTTTGTGCCTTGACAAAGTGCAGTTGGAAGTGCTTTTCCCTCTAAAAAGGCATTAGAAAAGCGGTGATTTGTCTTTTATACAGCAACTTTACGCAGAGCTACTGCCCTGAATGTGGGAGATTCCTCAATTCAAAGGCATACAAACTTATCTCTAGAAAGCAACATTATTACAAGGCCGAAAGGTATTTGTCAGAGATGTGTCTCCTGTTCCTCAAGCTGGGTCAGCGAACTGGAAGTTTCCTGGGATCAGAAGGAGAGCTAAAAGGAAAGAGAGAGATGGTAAAACTTGGTGGTGAGAACTCTCGCTGGAGCTGGCTATGACAAAACACTGAACCAGAATATGGATCTAGTGTTTGTCAAGTTTGGTTGAGATTGGATAGTTGGTTCAAAGTTAGTGGAGTCTACTGACAAACATAAAGATCATATATCCCTTGTTTCTCTAGAAATCAAGCTAAACTCAACAAGATAAATTGCACGTATAATCAATTTGGCGCCTATTTTTTTAAGATGGCGTTTTTAAGATGCTCGATTAGGCATTGGCATTTGATGCTATCTGAGAAGCAAGACTGAGAAAAAAATCTTTCCTGCACTGGACTGTCAAATTTGAATAGTTTATCGTAAGCTAATATATTCTGTGCATTGTTTATAATCCTTTTATCAACATTTTATCTGCTATTCTGTTCTTTCCTTAGAAGGTATCACACCAGAATCAGTGATTGCTGAATTCTAGTTTACCTAAATGATGCAAAATTCCTTCTATTGTAAACATTAATCGTTTTTGTTCTTACAGGTGTCAGCTTGTTTATTTCTTCATTTCTGATATCTTATTCCAATAGATATCTTAAATTATTTATATTTGTTCCTTGCCATACAAAGCGGTTTTTCATTCAAAATCTAAGGCTTACTGGGATCTCCAACATATAACTGAATAGATATTAAGACATTGAACACTCGTTAAGAAAATACAGACCAACATAGGGTCTATAAGAAAAAGGTCAACAGATTACAAAAAGCTGGTGGTAAGGGGAATGTAACACCCACTGTCATTACCAGTCCCAGTGGAAAGAAAAATTTCTTGATATATATAATGGACAACAGAAAGGGACTACAGTTATGAAGTCATACAATACATAAAGAACATGGAAATCTTGGAAACGTACTTTCAAAGTTGTAAATATTTTAATCAAAAGTTTGTAAGATACTGGCTATGAAATAAAAATATCTACAATTGGAGATCTCAATTATCTTGATTTATAGAACAATAATTGAAAAACACTCTCAAAAGAAAGATTTATTGCTGAACCAACTGCATTATAAAAAAAAATGAACTGATTTATCTAGACTTTATCTGAAATAAGACCAACCTTCAACCACAAACATGCTTGATCGACGTCACAATCTCCTACAATTAAATTATTTGCTTTGAGGAAAGAGCAGTAGATATTGTCTAACTAGGCTTCATTAAGAATTTTGACACTGTCTCCCATAAGATCCTTCTAGAGAAGCTGATAAAGCACAGGCTGGATGAGCAGACAGTGAGGTGAACTGAAAACTGGCTAAACCTCTGGGCCCAGAGGGTCGTGATCAGCAGTGCAAAGCCTAGTTGGAGGCCACAAACTAGTCATCAGTACGGGGTCCCATCCTATTCAACATCTTCATTAATTGTGTGGGTGATGGAGCAGAGTGCACCCTCAGCAAGTTTGCTGATGACACAAAACTTGGAGGAGATGTTGGTACATCAGCATTGTGCTGCNGAGCTGTTGGTACATCAGAGTTGTGCTGCCATGCAGAGAGACCTTGACAGGTTGGAGAAATGGGCTAACAGGAATCTCATGAAGTTCAACAAGGGGAAGTACAAAGTCCTGCACCTGGGAAGAAATAATCCTATGCATCAGTATATGCAGTGTATACCAGTGACCAGCTGGAAAGCAGCTTTACAGAAAAAGACCTGAGGGTCCTCGTGGACATGAGCCAGCAGTGTGCCCTTCCTGCAAAGAATGGTAACGGTATTATGGGCTCCATTAGGGAAAGTATTGCCAGCAGGTCTAGGGAGGTGATCCTTCCCCTCTACTCAGCACTGGTGAGGCCATACTGGGAGTGCTGTGTCCAGTTCTGGTGTTCTTAGTACGAGAGAGACACGGGCATTCTGGAGAGAATCCAACAAAGGGCCACATGGATGATGAAGGGACTGGAGCATCTCTCCCATGAGAAAAGGTTGGGAGACCGGGGACTGTTTAGCCTCAAGAAGAGAAGACTCGGGGGGGATCTCATCAATGAATGTAAATACCCGAAGGGAGGGTCCAAAGAGGATAGAGCCAGACTCTTTTTACTGGTGTCCAGTGACCAGACAATAGGCACAAGCTGAAACACAGGAGGTTCCATCTGAACATCAGGAAACTTTTTTACTGTGAGGGTGATTGAGCACTGGCACAGATTGGCCAGAGAGGTGCCCAGATATTTTTTAAATTAAAATTGAATATCAGGAGGGTCGGTTCTTATAGGAAAAAGGAAAGAGGGCAAATGATACTTTAAACCCGACAGTTTGTATGATCTTAGCCCACAAATCTAGACAGGTTTAAAACTCGGCATATAGGTTCTTTGTAGTCTGATCTGTGAGCTGAGTGCTATAGTATCAGAGCGAATAAGAAGCCTTTTGGTTCATTTGTATAGATCAATTAATAGACCCTGTTCACAGTCCTTAACTAATAAATCGGTATGTATTTAACTAGAAACCACAATATGATTTTTATGAAAATTGACTTGAAAAATACAGCAGCCCTTCTGATGATCTCAAGTAATAGCAAAAGCATTCCTCCCACCTGAACCTGGTATATTCATAGGTGATTGTAAAGATGCCAAATCTCCAGCTGACTGATTGTTGCTTATTTGTAAGCCTGATGTGTTTTGCATGGGTCAGAAGCCTGGCCAATGCTAGGAATAAACAAAATGGGCAGCCGCACAGAGTGAGTGGAAAGGAAGGTATCAAGAGCTCTCCTTTTCTTTCCAGTGTTTCCTTTTCTGCTGTTGCCACACAAAGAGAGGCTGGGTGGTGTACCCATCCCAACACGTGTACCATGTGTACCCACCTCGCACTGCAGAGCTGGGTTGTTAGTCCAGTCTGGTGGGAACAGAAAGTCTAGCACTACAGGGAGCTCTTTTGCCTGGCCCTAGGCTTAGTATCTGCAGCAGCCTCTTTATTTTCTCAGCAGCATGGTAGGAAAGGAGGTTACGCTGCGGCACTAAAGGAGAGGCAAATATTTATCTAAAGGGAGTGTTTGGACATAACTATCCATGGAGAAAGGAAAAGGGCTGGAAGTTGTGGTACCTAGATGAATGTGGGGAAAGGAGGGGAATGTCAGTTAACGGGCTATAGGAGAGGAAAAAAGTCATGAAGCCTTCACTGAGCTTTGCCATTTTTCTTCTGCCCCACTACTCCCATTACTGGAACTTTCTCACCCCTTTTCTTTTGTCAGTTCACCTCTGGATACCACCCTGCCATGACCACCAAAGTACTTTGTAATCTGAAGATGACTTCTAATGTCTACATTGATTTTTTTCTCATTCTCCTGAGAAATTTAAATCTGTCTATCATCAGTTCTGGCATAGAGAAATTTAATTTGCTAGTAATGGCTTTGGCTAGATTTAACCATACTTTATTTTTGTTTGACTCTTAAAGGAGTCAAATTGCACTATGCAGAATAAATGCTGAAAATCCTGTATGTATTATACATACAGCTGATGAGATTATTAGCAATCTACAAGGTGTCCAGTTTTCTAGGCTCACTTTAACAACTAGAAAAAGATATACCTCCAGAGCTCAATTCAGCCGGTTGGTGTGACAAGGAGAAGAAAGATCAGCACACACTACTGCTCATCCCTTCTCTCAAGGCCAGACCATGCTCATTTGGTCATTGTTGCTTTGCCCTGAGGATAGGAAGGGTCTTCTGGCCCAGTTCTCAGTTGCCTGTTGTCTTGGTTGAATGTCTGTAATCTGATTCAGATTTTTTTGCCTTGATCACTGAAGCTAAGTCATTGTACAGAAGTAAAAAAGAACAGGCAAGGGAGTCCTAGGAATGGGCAAAGGACCGATTGTTTATTAGTTAACATCTGTGGAGAATAACTGCCAAATACATTTTGATTTGTTTGCATTTTCCACCCCTTTGTGCTGAAAGGACCAAGGTCTGCAATTACCTATTCATGTGTTCAGCTTTAAGAGTACAAACAGTATGATGGGGTATCTCAGAGCATGTTTACTGCTTTCTTAGTACACTTTGGTGTACTTGGGAGGGAAAAACCAAAGCCACCAAACATGGATACAGCTTGATAACTGAATCACAACTCAGGCAGCAATTATTAAGCAATTATTAAAATATACGAAGACAAAAGTCATTGTACCATAGCTTATTCTGCACCCACTCCAATGATTTCAAATGTAAAGCAGAGCAAAATCTGACTCAGTGTTGCCCAGTAACATTTTCATCCTTATTAAAGGACTTCCTTATTATTCTCCCATTAATAGTTCAAAATAACTCATCATGGCACACCCAGAAAGAACACAGGTTTCAGCTGGTGCATGTTAAGTGCCTTTGTATTTTAAAAGCCCAAAAAGGGGATTTTTCAGACCAACTCACTGGTCTCATTTAGTTTCGCTGTCATTTGCAGGAAAGAGGACTGAGTTTGCTGGGAACTGAGTTATGTCAGCGAAAGCGCCCTCAAACCCACAGTTCAGAAGAACGTAAAAAAATACCTTAAGCAAATTGCATTATCCAGTGCAACTTGCAGGGTCTGCTTGTCCATTTTCAATGTTCTTAATTGCCATAATATTTACTGTATATGGTTGCGAAGGAAGACCAATAACCTTGTGTTTTTCTTGAGTTTTGAAGTGGCCCCTCATTCTTACTAGCATAGCCAAGAGTCACACTGTTGTAATTGCAACCAGCCCTTTTTATTACTCCCTGACACTACACTCATGTCTATCCAGCTTTTTAACTTACTATGCAGAGATGTAAAATATGTCTCTACAAGTCAATGGTGGCATCATAAATAGTCTATTATGGGATATTAATGAAAGGGACTGCCAAGGTACCCATCATACTAGCATAGCAGAGGGCCCATAAAAAGCCAATAAATCAAATAATCTTAACAGCCCATCTACAATAAGCAACGTACAAAAATGTGGTCTTTGTCAGTTATATTGCTCTGGGTTCTCTCAGTCCTGGAGTTTGCTGGCACATATAACAAAAAAAGCCAGTATAATGACCTTATCAAGTGTTACCAACCTCTGTTTATATACTACAAGTCCCTGCATGCACAGTACAAATTGTAGGCATCATAAAGGCACATCTGTTAGCTGAGTAATGCCACCTACCATATGCTCTGTGAAAAGATATATAGAGGGAGAGGTTAGCAGTGGGGGTTGCTAAAACAGACTGGAGAGACTGCAAGTCCCTGGAAACTTGAAGAAACATGCTGCAGAAACACCAACCTCCAGCAGCTCAAGGACTGCTTACATATATTTCCAAGTATGAGCCATGGTTTCTAAACATAGCAGCCACTTGTAATGTCTCTTATAATAAAGACGATTTTCTGGGGCAATTATTTATTTTTCTACACGCAGGTCCAGACAGTGGATGTTTACCATACCAAGCACAGAGAATCTGTCTCTCATACTGCAAAAATTCTTATTCTATGAGTAGTAGGTTTGTTCAGACCACCAAAAACTCTTTGAGAGTGTGTAACTTCAGAAAAGTTGAATACAGCTTTTAACATGGCACAATATTACAGTGTAGCCGTGACAACTGGGTGAAATGAAGAAGATAATTGCATTGCATAAAACTGAAACTACATTGATAACATGATGTAATCTTTTAGAGAACAGGAGGGGGTCTTCTTGGTTCATTGAATTTCAAAATCTAGAATATTTTATTTAAAATTGAAATCCCTATCTATCCAGAATCTGATGATGTGGATTTTCCTACTAATTGTACACACAGCACTCTTAGCTATAATATGTTCCTCCTGTCTTAGACTTGGACTAAGATGTTCTGCTATGTAAGAAAAAGACCTCTCCTGTTTTTTCTTAATCCTGAGATAAGATCTATAGCCTTTACAACAGAGGAATGTATTTTGACTTTCATCGCAATTGTTTACTGGACTCAAAATGAAAAGAGGAGCAATACTGACTGATATGTTAAAACATTGCAAAGCTGAACAACGTACATTTTCTAATTCATCAAAATGCAGACTAGAATAAACATCCACATTTAGGAGATGGGAATAGACCTCTTTATCTTTCAGGAAAAATACAGTCTTTGGAAAGTAACCCTACTACTTTCTAGAAAGAACATAGGCTAAAATACTGCTTCTGTATTTCTCTATATTCCATCTTTTAAGCTGGTTCTGTTATTATTAAAAATGGCCCAACTTTCCCAAAATACAAACCATGTTGCTTCTAAAGTTTAAAAAAGATGCTCTGGAACATTTATATTTATTCCAGTTGCTCTAGTTTCAAGATTTCAATTTTTAATTTCTGTTTTACATTTTTTCTTGAATTTAAAATGTTTCCTAATTTAATAGAGTGGAAACACCTAAAACTTAGACTTTTTGTGCTTTCTGCAATTTTTAGTTGCAATGAGGAAAATACACCAATACTTTTAAGCAATAATGATTCCCCCTATCTAGTTTTTTGATTAAGACACCAAATCTATCAGTTAATAAATGAGTAAACTGTGGATATATTCTAATTGAAGTTCACTTTATAGATTGAGAATGCCTATATTTTTATTGGGAAAGATTGTGCTCTTACATGCCTGATGTGGCATGGAGCTCCAACTCATGGCAAAGACTGGGGGATGACGTGGCATCATTGCCAAGGATGCAAGAGAATTAAGCTTGCCAGATATTGCTAATGCAAAGCACAGATTGGTTTTCATGCAGTATTTATGGTGTGCTCATATCTAATGCACATACCTCTAAGAAAAAAGGAAAGTAAAGAATGAATAATCAACTTGCTCCACCTCCATAAAGACAAAAACTTCAGACCGAGTCACTGTCCAGTTTTGAAGATTGAGGATATTTCTTTTTTTTCTTATATTTACTATCTTTACCGTAGACACTAAGATCCTGTTTGTGCTCTCATTTACATGTTGGGCTGACTAAAAGGATGTTAGTATCTGAAGCTGATCAAAACAATGCAAGTAGTACCAAATTTAGGGTTTCAAGGTCAGTTCTGATCTTATGACTAGTTGGTATAATGTCAAAACCAATTCTTATCAACATTAGCATCTGCATTAATTTCATTGCCGGCATTTAAAGAGTTCCACTAAAAGTCATGTGAAAAACTGTCTTGTTTTGTTTGCCTTGAATTTGCTACCCCCTATCTTCAATTAGTACTCCTACAGTTAGTAGAAAACAACAGTGAACAATCAAGATTTAGTCACCTTTTTCTATGTTACGTATGATAATGAAGACCTGTAGTATTTCCTCCCTTAGTTATCTTTTTTTCTATGATGAAGAATCCTAGGTACACAGACTCTTTTGACTCTTCCTTTCTTAGCAATTCAAATGCTTTTTTGAAAACATCAAGGACTGTTTGAGCTAGAACTGGTGGGTTTCTGCCTTTTTGACCACTGCTGAGCACTGAATGGAGGCTTTAATTGAATAATCTATTATAACCCCAGGGTCTCAATCCTAAATACTAAAGAGTCTATGACTATATATGTGAAGTTCAGATAAGTTTGGGGTTTTTTCCCCCTCTGTATGTTGTTTTACATTTATCTACATTGATTTTCACCCTTTTAACATTCATTTGCTAAGTGTTATGGAATGTGCTTCTGCAGGATTTCAGTGGAACTGTTCTCTATTTCTTTAAATAATTTAGCATGATCAGCAAACTCATCTCCTCACTATTCACCTTAGCTTCAAGACACTTCAACACTTATGAGTGTGTTGAATGAGATGGTCCCAGTGCAGATCGCTGAAAAACTCCTCGGTTGATTTTCCTCCACTGTGACAGCTGTTATTTACTCCTGTCCTCTGGTTTCTACCCTCCAACAGTTTTGAGGCATGATTTTGCTTCTCAAAATCCACGTTGATTCTCCCTCTATCTCTTGTGTGTACCCACTACCCTGGCAATACAGGACCTTTCACACTGAAAAAGCTTTTCAGGTTCTGTCTCTGAGGGGGGTCTCTGACTTTGAAACGTGCCGGACAAAACAGGAGAAAGTGACTCTCCTTGGTTGCCATGTTTTTGGCCATCCTTGAGCTGCCTGTGGAAGAATGGGTCTTTCAGGTTCGGTGACATGAAGGGGATGCACAAGCCCAGTCAGAAGCTGAATGGATAGCTTTATGCTGCCACAGGGAGTCTTTCCTCAGAGCGTATCATCAGTTTTTGCCTTGAGAGAGCTTTTAAGGGAAGGAGGAGGAATATGCATAGTGTAAAACAAACATGAAGACCCAGAAATGTGTGACATTAAGTACAGATATTTTATTCTTTTTCAGCTACATTCAGCTGTGTTGTAATGTTTATACAGGCCATACACTAGAATTACCTAGTAATTTTCATGCTTCTCTAAAATTGTATTTAACATATTCAACTTAAGGTGCGTGCTTCTCTTACCTTAATTTAATTTTCATGGAAAATAGTAAAGAACAAAAAAAATAAGTTGAGACATCCCTGAATGTCAAGAAAATCCCAAATGTTACTACTTTGCTCTGCAAGCAGAATTTTTCAGTCTCAGAAATATGTAAAGTGCAGGCCTTTGGTGCACAGGTTGAACATCAATATGTAAAAGGTCCCCAAATGGTGTTAACTGTTTTAATTATTATTCCCACTATCTGGGGTTTCCTGAACACACTAACTTTGTCAGGTGTCTTCTGTGACTAAGTAAATTGTCCTTAAAGAAAGCAGCTATGTTTTCTCTGCGCATGCCCGGAAAACAAACAGGGATGAATGAGGATAATCTAAGCATGCTCACAGTCCATTTAAGATTATAGGATTACATTCTTCAGGCTGTATATTTTACCACAGTTCTGCGATATGTCTCCATAGCTTAGCTATTAGTAACAAAAAAATAGTAAGCATTGCAACTTTTTTACTGTGAAGATTTATTTGCTACTTGGGATTTGGTGTTCTTGGTCTCCTAAATCTTAGAAGTTTGAGAACAGTACTGTTATTTATGAAAGTGCTGGCATTTAGTGCAACGTTGGTTCTTTAAATTCAAGCTCTGGTGGTTTTTTTTTCTGCCCACCTGAAAAAAATCCCAAACCCAAAACATTACCACCACTCTTGATAAATCCAGAAAACTAGTAATGCAAGTTGTTTGAGACCTTTCACTTCCCCACATCCTTTCACATACATTTCTCACTAGGGGAAAAAAATGCAAGCCATTCGCTGATTCTTCTTTATTTTGCATAGTAAGGGTTTTCGCAAACATGAGAGCAAAGCAGCATTTCTCTTGCATCTCTGTTTCTAGAATAGGTTAGTAGCTACAAATTTCAATGTCCTCTGCTGGCTGTTCAGCCTTTTAGAGTGACCAAGCAGGTCGCTTGTAACATATAACATAGCTCATAACTGTTGCTTATATGAAGCTCATAGCATCATCTGCAATCATTATTTGAAGCATCTGTTCAGAGGCATGCAGGCAGATACTCAGCCCATGTTTTTATTCCAAAAGGGAACATGCATATGTAGCAACGTTAGTAGGAAAAATAAGTAATGAATCAAGTTTGCCATGGCAGATGCTCATTTGGTTCCAACTTTTGCATTACTAAAATCATACTCAAGAATCAAGGTGGAATTACAAGAAAAGTAAGCCGCAGCCAGCCACACTTCTTAAATTTCAAACAAAAAGACGTATTAAGGAGGACAGAACTAGCAATCAAATAAAATTACTCTTTGCCCAGGAAGAAAAGGAATGGAAAGAGGAATAATGGCACAATTCATTTATAGAATTAATTGAACGAGAAAGCTTACCTTGCAGCCGTGGGAAGACCAAAGGTGAAAACAGCCGAAACCTGAGCCCCTGTATGCTGAGAGCAAGATTTTGTTTAAGCAGGGCCTGACAAATGGTAGGTAACGAGTGTAATGCCGGGTGATCTGTATAGAAATCTTGTTTGCTAACAACAGGACTGTTGTGACCTGAAACAAAAATTACCCCCCCCCAACATCTGCTTCGTGTTACAAGGGAAGTTACATTTAGCAATGCAGCAAAATTCTCCTTTTCAAAAATACTCCTTTTGCTCCCTCCTGCCCAGCGAGGTGCGGACGGTGCAAACACAGAGCAGGAAGGAGCCATAGCAGTCCCCTTGCTGATGAAGGCTGTCCTAGCACTCATGACCACTTTCCCCCAACTGATTTCCTGGCTCATTTCTATTACACTCAAGATTTAAGCCTTTAGGCTATGTCAAGGCCAATAAGCCCCATCCCAAAGCCTGCCAGAAGAGCTAGTTACAAGAGCTTGTAATCTTTTTGAGAGCAAGTCTGTGCCAGGCCTGCACTCCTGTAAAAATCAGGTACCAGGTTCTCACACCCCCAGAATTGCTCTTTCATGAAGGCAGGGTTTATCGGAAAAAAAATTCCCCCTTTTGCTTCTAGCGATGCATTTGTGAGACTTGAGTGCTCGTTTCCTCCTCCTCCTCTTCATCCTCCTCTTCCTCCTTCTCCTCCTCCTCTTCCTCCAGGCAGGCCACCACAACAGCCAGCCTCCCTGCAAGTTTCCCCTCCACCTCTCTTTCTCTCCTCACCACTCATACCACAGCTGCCTTGTGGCTTTCCGGCCACCTTGTGGGGGCCCAGTTGGGCATTCCCCAGCCAGCAGCGCCGGCTCCCCAGCCAAGGCCGGCAATGCCAGGGCCATTTGTCGGAGGGGGTCTGACCACTGGCCTCCTGCAGCAAGGGTGAGGGGATGGCGGTGCCCCAAACAAGGAGGCCCCGCTGCAGCCCTGGCCCTGGCGAGGCCGCCGAGCAGGGCCTGCTGTGGCAGCAGGGAGCTGGGGAGGTCAGAGAACAGGGGGAGGCTGGCTGCCCGACGGCCTGGCCCTGTGGTGATCGCAACTGGCAGAGTGCCATTTGCAGGGTTCATGGTGGGGGTGAGAGGCCTGGACGGGGAGCCCAGGGGTGCAGGGACAAAGCCCCCTTGTCCGGCCAGTGGGTGGGTTTCTGGGAGACACCGTCTGCATGTGGATTTCAGGGCTACCAGGCAGGTTTATCTCCCTGCTGGCTGGCGCGGGGCTGGGGAAGGGTGAGGCATGGGCAGAGGGGCATTTCTGGGGGTGCTGCTGCACCATGGCTTGCCCAGCTGCGGCCATCATCCATCCTGCTCAAGGAAACAGCTCTCAGCTGGGAGCTCCCCTGGCCACAGACATGGCTGTCTGCACAGCTCTGGGCCCAGTTGTCACATTCCTCCCCAAATCTTCCAGCAGCAGTTCAGGAGGTGGACGTGGCCAGGAGCCATCCCCTGTCAAGAGCTTTTAGGTCACTGCCTTCTTCTGGAGGGCAAGAGAGCTCAGTAATACAGGTGTGCACCACTCCACAGCACGTGCCAGAGATAGGGCACGTTTGTTTTTATTAATAAAAAGGCAGCTTTTCTCTTGGTGGAACTGGTGAAGGTGTTGTGCTGGCCTTTGCTGATGTCTTCAGTAGTTGTCTGAGTGATGATGAAGGGAAATGCTTGCTCCTGTCCATGGTTACCTCCCTGGGGTTTCTCACCTCCAGCTACTCATCCAGGAAGATGCTGGACACCTTCTTTTAAGCAGCAGAACCCATCCCTTAAGGACAAGCCTAAGAATTGCTTTAAAATGGTCTGCCCATCTGAATAGTCACTTGGAAAATATTAATGAGCAGTATTTACTCATTCAGTAACAGCAACAAAATCTCATGAAGTAGCTCTTTTATTTTAGTTTGGCTCAACTAAAAAAAAACAAATAAGCTTTCTATCACACAAACCCAGCACTTCACTGTTATAATCATTTCAGTCCAGAAGAGACAAAACAAATAACAGATATCAGAGATTCCTTTTCAGTAAATCAATTTAAATTCTTAAGCGTGCCTTTTATCAGTAAGCTCTTTAATTTACATCTGTATTCATAAACTGTACTCATTAATTATATGCGTTACCTCATGCTAGGTATACTGGGTGCATGGTTCGCTTAGATCACTCACAGCTGTGTTCTAGTACCACTAGTTATGCAACATTTTCCTACATTAACTCCACAAATGTGTAAAATATAGTTGGGTTAATTGACATCTAAAGATGGTTGCGGTAAAACTGCCCTTATTGCTTGGACTGCAAACATTTAAGTAGAACATATAAATTCACTACATGGCCAATTGCTCTTATTATTCCTTTCATGGAACCATGTAACCTTTTCATATTAAGGTAAGTTATTTTATACTTATTTTACTTTTATGTCAAATTTTCAAACACAATTATGTATATTAAAGACATGAACAAACATCCAGTGTCTTTCCAAAGCCTTAATTGATTTTTATTTGCATATATATTGCTGCAAAAACAACACATAGCTTTGTACAGTCAACATTTCTTTTTATTCAAATGGGCTACTGGTACTCCAGTATATTCTGTATTACTTCCTGATGGTGATAAACACAGCTAGCTTGGACACAAGTATACACAGAGACACCTTGTGCTGGCAAGGGAAGAATTCCTGGAGATGGGTATGGACATCCATATGTCAGCAGATGATCACCTCCTCCTCTTCCTCGGCATGCCGTGACACATTGATTATGTTTCTCTACAGTAAAGTCACAAAAGATATACCACAGACAGAGTGAACCCAAACAATCAAGGACATTTCTAGAATGCAGAAATCTATGGCAATTTAATAATGACTAGTCATTTTGAAGAGGCCTGAGAGAAGAAAGTTTTATAGCCTTATTCTGACAAACTTTGCACTAAACTGATAGGCTACTTCTAGTATACTTGGGCTAGGCCTAATCTCATCTGGTTGATGCGAGTCCAGGTGTTTCTATGATGCACAGTGTTATGCTGTGTAGATGTACTGCTACCACTTACTGCTTTTCAATGCAAACATCAGAAGTTACATTTACATAAGGCGTAGTTATGTAGGTTCGTAGTAGCATTACCGCTCTCATTTAGATGGGAAAACAGAAGGGAAGAGTGATCCAAAGAAGCACACAAAGCCACAAATTGTGTCTGGGTACTACTGACCCTCTCAACCATTTTGTTTTCAGTCTCCAGTCATCACAAATTGTAATAATAGCAGCGTGCTAAAATAACAGTGTAATCAGGATAGTCAGATTTAATATAACAGAGCTGCATGTAAGTGGAAAAGTTACAATTAGTTTTTAAAAATCCTCTCCCTTTTGAAATTATATGAAAAGTCCCAACATGGATAACATTTTCTTTCCCACAAGCATTCTTATCCTTTAAATGTTTTCTAATTATTTTAACACCAGGCATCGTGAAGCAGGTGAAGAATTAGAATATAACATTCAGTTTACCTCTAATGATTCTGTGTCAGCTAACCTCTAATTAAAAGTGAATTGCACCTTTAATAAAGACCACGTTAAAAGAATAGAAAAAAAGGATGTGTGAGAAAGAAGAGTACAGTGAGAGTTAAATCACTGAAGTCTGTGGGAATTTCCCGACACTCTGCTTGCCTGCCTTGGTTTTGACCCTCAGCTTTTCCTAGCCACCATTTAGGGATTTTCATCTCATCTCTAACCGCAAGTGCGTTTCCTCTAATGTCTGTCACTGGTACCAATACTTCAGATAAGAGTGCAGGAAACCCATCTGTAGGTACATGTGGGATAATCTGTTTCTCTAATCGTTAGAGATGGGTGTAGGCTCTGCAGCTACAGATGTAATAACCTTTCTGTAATTTTTGTCATCATTAAATAAGATTATTCTGAATATCATTGATAGCAGAGAAATAACAAATCCTTTTTGCATCTTTTTCATTTCAGAAGCTGAGGGTGGCAACAGTTTCTACATTTCACACACAAATTTTGTGGAAAAAAATCAAGAAACTTTCAGTTACTTTTAAGTGAAATAATAAAAAGTATAAAAACATTTAAATGCGGATTTTGATTATATTAATGAATGGTTTTAGATTTTAGCTATTCCAGAATACCCCTTTTACCTGAAAAAAGTCTTGTATTAGAATCTAATAATATTGGTATATGTGGGAAAATGATCTTCACTAAAGATGACTGTGCTGTTAAGGAAGCATATGGTGTGCAGTATGTTAGAAACATCTTGATGATGGAGGCACATAAATTGTGAAAAATACACAAAACTGTAAAATACGGATGTCCTATATTCAGTAAATATTTTTTAACTTCAGGATTTGGAATCTGAGGTGGCCTTTTAAAAAGTAATCAGACAAATAAGAATGTTTAGACCTGTGGCCACTACAAACACAGTCAGCTCCATGTTTCCCTCCAGGCAGGTCCTTTAGCTGCAGATTACCTAGTGCACTAGAAGAGAAACCTGTGCTAGATCCATATGAGTCCAAGAGAACCTATTAACCCAGATCCTGCAACACGGGAACATAGTATTTAATGCTTGCAGTACCAAATAAGTTGGAAGCTGTTTAGCTGGTTTTTGGTTGGGTTTTTTGTGTGCTACAGACCAAGCACATGGCCTCTGCTGCACAAGTCCTGTGTCTCTTTACAACATTCCCAGAACTGGACAAGTTGGACGCACAGTGCAGAAATGTGAGAACTACTCACAGCCCATTTGGGCCTAATACACCTCTGCCAGAGAAGGAGAGTTTCCATGAATGAAGAGTCAGGTGTTTCTATATGCTACCCAGGTTCTAGGAGACCTTATGGAGTCATGGACACACAGACACTCACGGTAAAATGTTTTCCTTGAAACTGGTGCAACAACAGTTCTGACAGTTGGCTGTCTGAACAGTTCTGGCTCTCCGTGGAGTTAGCTTGATAGGAACTGCAGTAAGCTATTGCTAATAAACTTTGCTGAATCGAAGACAATTATAGGTACAGACACTATAGACTACAACACTGCCCAATTTGTACTTAATCTGTTTCAGACATGTTTCTCTATTAGTCATTTTGACTGTAATTTTTTTTTTTTATGGTACAAAAGTGACGTGGCTTTCATGACATACCATTGGAGTGTAACCAAAGGACTGCCAAAGAAAGGAAGTACGGTTACATAATAGAAGAAACCACGAGAAAGAAGAAAAAACTCTGAATTACTTTTAGGACTCTAGCTTAAAAGTCATTTAAAAACAGTAAACAAACAGATTATGATAAATAAAAAAGGCTTGGGTTTACAGCCTGTAACAACATGTGTAATAATTTCTAATCTTGTATCTGAAAAAGTGAACTGTAAGCCCGTAAACCAAGGTGGAAGTCACTTAATAGACGTGCTTAAGATGGTGAGTCTGATTCCATCACCGGCTCTTGTCTCCTTGCTGAGCTGAGCACTGGGTTGGAGGCTTCGAAGGCTAAACATGAATTGAAAGCCTGGAAGTCCTCAGCCCCGTTTTTTAGGCAACTATGTCTTCTACCCAGTCTTTACTCAAGTTTGGGCTACTCTTTGTGCTTGAGTGGTAGAAGCAATCCGGGCTAGGTAACGGGCCCATGCCTAAGTTTAGGACCAAGATGCTTGGCCACAGTCCTCAATATGCTAGCCAAAGGTGAATATACCCTTCCAATCATGCTCTGGGGATCCTGCACCCTGAAGGTGGAATCCAGAAGCCACTAGAGTTTTTCTCTCTTCAAGATGTGACAGGCCTTGTGTTAGACTGCGAAGAGACTTTAGACACAGCAAGAAGAAACCCCGTGTTTTCTGGGTAGAGTAAGTACCAAAAAGGTGCCTCATATTGCTGGATTAACCCCTAAATAGATATAGCAGGACAGCTAGGATATGAATGAAGGAGTAGTAGAAAAATTACCTAGGTCAGAAAATGTGCCAGGAAATGGCTCGGAAAGACACAGATGAGAACTGAGAAGGCAACCAAGTTGCTGCGAATATGGTGGGATAAACCTGCACTCTGTCACTTCCTTGCTTCTGGTGCTGCTCCCTCACTCTGCTTGTAACAAAATGACAATGAAGGAGGAAGTTCTGTCTGCAACACTGTATGCAGTTTGGTTTTTGTTCAGCTCAAGACTCGTTTCACAAAAGCAATGGTAGTTTAAGACCATGTTCTCAATCAAAATGTGATAGACTTTTAAGAATCAAATACAAAGATTCTGTATCCATATTCATTGAAAATGATTGGCATGCCTTATTACTTTGCTAAACTTTTTTTTTTTTTTAAACAGTGTTGCAGCGTTAGGACTAAATAGTGTATAGTTTTGAGATTCAGGAAAATACTCAATGACATATCTTCCAGAGTCGTCCTATGGCAAATAATTGAAACCAGCTTGGTTATAAACACTTTAAATTGAAGAAAAGTCTGGGTGATGGTAGACAAAGGTCAGTGACGAACAGAAATTCATTACATAGAAGGGGTTGTCCAGCAGGATCTCTGGGGATTAGTGATTCATCTGGCCCCTACTAAGATCTCCATTAGTACTGCGAAAGAGAGAATAATGAAGATGTTAATGATGTTTGCATATGGTACTTCATATATAGAACAATGTATTTCAGATATATAGTGAAGTGAGAGACTAATGGAAGACCTAGAGAGGTGATAGGTAAGGCATTAATAAGATCAGGAAGAAATAGTAAAATCCTTTCACATATTGTCCGAGGAATTAGCCAGCATGACAGAAAATGGAATTCCTTTGTAACCAAAGCTCAGCTTTCGGTGGAAGGGTTGGAATCCACATAAAATAATCCACAAAGACAATTTGTCTTTTGCAGGGATTATTACCTAGCAAAAATAGGAAAAGGGGAAATATCACACTAATTTCACATCTGCTCTTAACTTTTCCTTTCTTCCCCTAAACAAATGGATTTGTTCAGAGCTTAAAATGTTGATAAACATTGACTATTCGGTAATCAGAAATTTAGCCTGATAGATACATTTCTGTATTGAACAAAATTAGTTAAAGATTCTATGTAGTAATATTGTTATGATGGCAAAAGGAAACTGGGAACATTGTTATGACAACATAACTGCAAGATAACAGAAGTGAGAGTACAAAGTCACATTGAACAAGTGCAATATAACCCTTGAATAGATTGCTGCTACTGCTATCACTATATTTTCATGTTCACAAGTAGTAATCACATACCAGGGCCAAGTGCACTAGTGAAGGCAAGGGCTTTAGATGATCTGTGAAACAAGATCTTTACAATAGCATCAGATGCTGCCTTATTTAAGAAAGCGCTTTCATTATTATTGCCACCAGTAAGGCTGAAATGCTGGGGGCAACAGCTGGAGCAAAATTTCCAAGCAGAGGAAAAAAACCTCGCTCATGGTGTTCTGAGATAAACCGCCTGAACTTTCTGTCCTTTACTGAGTCAACCCAGTTGTTGCAGTGCAAGCACAAGAAATCAAGTACAAAAACATAGCATGCACGGATCAGCGGGTATGTTGGTACAAAGAATCACAGCAAATAAACTCATGTTATTTCTATTTACACCAATGTAGTGCATCCCTTGAAATGAACTGTCACAGTCATTCTTGATGAGGACGTCATGCATGAAATGCAAATTATAAACTAGTTCCAAACAGCAAAAATGTACCCATGCATCGCAACAGAAGGAAATAATATTGATGAAATTGCTCTCATTGAGAGCAATTCTAACATTTACCATCTAATGGTGCAAATTAGTCAAGCAACTTATATTTAATTTAATTTTATGGTTGTTTTCTTTTTGAAATCAGTACTGAATAAAATAACTCTTGACTAGGTTCCTTATTCATAGATATGTATTTGAATGCTCCCAGTGAGCAAACATCTTATGAATGCGAAGGAAAATATTTGTGTACTGTATGTCAATATTTTAGCAGTAGCAGATTTTTTCTTTGGGTGAATGGTACATAAAATACTCTGGAAGTCTGTTCAGTCCAGTAAAGGATTGCAGGGCTTTCTTTTCTGTGTTCTTTAATAATGTTTAAAATGTGTGATTAAAAAACAACTTTTTCTTAACTTTGCATTGTTTACACGGTAATGGAGTTATGGTATAAAATTCTCCACAATAATATAATCACTTCATTATTAGTTATGCTAGATCAACAATATGTGCTGTAAAGAATAGGAAAACTGAAGGAAATTGTGTAACGCTGCGGCAGTTATTTGGGAGTCCAGAGAGATGCTATTGACAGAGTAAAATAAGTAGGTGCAGCATTATCCTATCTTGGTTCAAAATGAGAAGCTTTAATCTGTAATGTTATCATTTCCCGTCTTTTCACAAGCAGTAATTCCCTCATAAATGTTTAAAAGGAGTGATAATAAGCTACCAGAAAGAGAGGCTGGAATTCCTGAAGGTGGCTAACACGTGAGCACAGGGAAAGGGGCTGGGAATCCCAGGCTGGTGTTTCTCTATGAATCATTCTCATACAAACTCTCCTTTCCTCGCTCCGATATTTGCTGTAAGGTAAACAGAGACAGAATACTGTGGAGAAATATTAAATCATTTTGTGTTGAGAGTGGTAATGTGCCACAGGGCTTGTGTATTTCTACTGACAGTCTCAGGTTTGCTCTGTGTAGTCATTTTTCACTTTATTTATTGATCTGACGGCTGGACTAAGACAAATCAAGACACTTATACATGCCTATTATGTCAATTCTACATTGCCATGACCTCTGCTCCTGATTAATGTAGCAATAGAGGGGCTTCCCTTCCCCGTATTTTCTGATGAGAGGGAAAGACACAGGAATATCCATGCCTACCTATACTAGAAAGCTTGTTCTGGCTCCCTTTGTTTCTCCTTTTTTTCAGCAGCTCCTTTGTGGATACTGTGAAGATGTAGTGAGCGACTTTAAACCTTCTCCCTGCACAGTACAATGGGACAAGTAGTCAGGACTTGGTAATTTCACCATGCAATGTCAGCCTCAGACATCAGGACAAAATTACAACTTAATTTCTTACACATCTTTCCAGAACCTTTGGGTTTAGAGGAACTGTAGAAACATACTCTGAAATTTATTCACTACACAACAGCAGTGAAGACGCTGAACATCAGCAATATGAAGAAACATTTTGTGTAGAATGATCTGCATCCAGAGCAGTAAGATTTGGTCAACTTCTTGTAGTTCAGAATGTTTAAAGAAGTCTCAGTAGCAAACTACACTTTACCCAAGGTTCAAGGGAACACTTAAACCAGCAGGAAGTTCTCTCTGTGTGCTCTTCATTCAAATACATAGCAGGCAAAGCAGGGGGTGTTATTTATGGGCTCCCTCTCCAGAGAAGGGAGACATTGGTTCCCTCCCTCCCATTACCTTTTAGTTGTGTTTGGTAACCCTCTCTCATGCAGCAACCCAGTGTGCAGGCTTCAGAGGAGAAGTCACTTGCTCTCACTGGTTTTGACATCTCTCCTTACTTCTGGCTGGCAAAGACAGCTAAAGACAGGCTCTGAAGGAGGGAGGTGACGTCAGGGATCCAGATGCAAAACAGCAAAGCAAACCTTTGGGAGGAGAGGTCTTCTTTGTGTATTGCCTGGGAATAAAACTTTCCTTTCTTCACACCAATTTCCTAACAGAGCATTGGGAGCTCACTACATCTCAGAGGGCAACAACTAACATCCCAGGCATTGGCTTGGAGGTGCTGACCATCATGTTCTGGTTATGGGACATGGGGTTATTCCCAGCACGGCACGTCAAAGTTAGCATTTTGCACTGGGAAGTTCTATACTGCTTTGGTCTTCCAGACCTGAAGGACAGGAAGATCATACCCGTTGGTGTCAGTGCCCTCAAGAACAGGGCACAGCAGCAGAGCGTGCTGGCCTCAGGCAACAAGGATGCTCTGTGATTTTCATTTTTACAGAACCTTAAAAAAGTCCCAATATCTAAATTAAAATTTAACAACGTCCTGAAGTTCTACTTCCATGCTGGCATTATGAAGAGTTTTATTTTGAAATAAAAAAATGTGCTATGGTGTTGTATAAAAACATGTGGTATTTTACAAAAGCAAAACAGAGTACTGTTATTCAGCCAACTATTCCAATAATATTATCTTTAGCAAAATATGTAGCATCTTCCTTTGGTTTTACACTTAGTTGCCGCTTGAATAAAATTAATTAATTGGCTCTTCTAATTGCCAATGAAAAGAATGTATCTTTTATTGTAAAGGATAGGGAGAAAATAATCCTTTCCAAAATTTTGAGAAAAAGGTCTTATGCTAGATTAATGAAAAATTCCAGCTGTGAGAGGTTGAGACTACATAGCCCAAAGCCAATGCCTGTCATTGTATGATATGTGAGCACAACAAAGACTCCAGCTGGCTGCTATCAGGGCTAATAGAGGCATTTTGGCTCATCTACCTGGTAGAGCATTTGTCAGGATGTCACTTGTCTGTCCTTACCTTGAAGCCTGTTTGGTTCTTTTCTTTTTCAATGTCTTCATTTTATTATACTGAATTAGACTGAATGTCTATCCAAATTGAATGCCCTAAAATCAACAGGATGCTTGTTAAAATCTATGAAGAATTAAGTTGGGGGTAATGGAAGGGGTTAGCATTTTTCTCCCTCCTACATGCATTCTCCCAACACCTGGGAGCTATTAAAATTCAGAAGTACAAGACATTATAAGATTTTTATTAGCTGGTGGCAGTGAAATGGAAACTTGGTGTTAGTGGGTGTACAGCATGTCTCTGCTGACTCACTAATGTTCTAAACTATTATGTCAGCTTTCAGATTTAGTTTGTGAACATTTCTGCTAAGAAAAGCACTCCATCTTAAAATGTTTTAAAAAATCTATTTTTAAACGTATTCATAGCTACAATATGCATCATTGTATAGTTTTGTTAGGTAAATAAATATTTACATTTCTTTTCCTGAGACGTATTCATAAATGTAATCGAGTTTACAGTTATGACACCAACAGATTAACATTAGCTGTCAGGATCTTTATAATGTCATGAAGACCATTGACAAGTACTTACTTCTCTGCTATGTGTTCATGTGTGATTGAACTGTACCAGTTCAAAAGCAGTGATATTAGCACAAGCTGTGCTTAAAATTGAGATGGTCTGTCACCTTTAAACTTCCTTGATTTTGATGATGAAATGGCCTCACAACCGACCTGAAGCATTCCAAGAGTTATTCTAACTACAGATGATTAAAGCATTGCACACGTGATTGAGTGTGTCCTCTTGCCCTACTCTACCTACCTTGTGAATGCCAGAAGAGGATCACTTAATTAAAAAAAAAAGCCAAATAATTTCATTAGACCGTTTATCCATATCTTTTCAGCGCTACCATGAGTGGGGCCAAAGCTAGGAACAGAATCTAAGCTGTCCATATTTTAAGTATAATCAGCTTTAAATTCTGCTGTTAATAGACCTTGCACTACAGCTTCTTACCTAGGACATAAAACAAACAGACATTTGCAAAGGAAATTGGATGATCCCACTCTGGATATGGTGAGGGAAGACCAAACTAAAATACAAAGTGAATCTGATATGAATAGATGAATGAATGAATGAGTAGGAGTGACATGTAAGAATGGGATAACACAAGAGCTGTCTTAATGAGAACAGCTCCCAAGAGAGCCTATTCTTCTCTCAACTTTCTCAATTACTTTCAGAATAACTATCTTCTTGCAAATAGGTAATTGCAGGGATCAATATTGCATGTTTATACTCTTCCTTTTTTTTAAGTAACTGCAGTTGTACGTGTGACATTGGCCTGAAGATCTTCACTTTAAAGCAGTAAGTAGGGAATCACCGAATGAATCAGTCATTTTTTCCTAGGGTAGAAAAGCTGAGATATCTCTCATAGTTTGCTAAATGCTTGCAAATTAGAGAATAGAACTCAGCTAATTATCTGCCATTGAGGAAATCCAATGGAGCAAGAAAGTGAGGTCTTGAAGGTACTGAAAGAAGAGGATTGCTATGAGAATAATTATCAAAGAAACCAAGACAGTCCAGTGTGGAAGTCATACAGTTTTAATTATTATCTAATTATACAGTTCTCTCTAGAAACCTGCCTCATCACGGGCAGAAAGGGGTCATATGCTCAGATACCTCAGTGATAATTTTGTGTGGAACCATCAGGTGCTGTAACCCCAACAGATTTGCCCCATTGTGCAAAGCCTCCACTGAGGCTACAAAGGAAACTTCCTGACTGTAAAGCAAACCAAGAGAACCGTCTCAGATACGGACCCCTAGCTGTAGTCCTCCAAAGTTAGGTGAGATGAGTCCCATGGTCCTGAATTTGTAAAAGGGTAAAGGGTATTAAGGGAAAATAGCAACGAGGAAGGTGTTAAAGGAAGCATGATTCCCAGGCGATGCACTTATGACACCAGCTCATAGATTATTCACCTTTCAGTTCTCGAACTACCAAAATACTTGAGGCGAGGAGAAGAGCAGCTTAACAGCTGTTTTCATCAAAAGGCAGACTTTAAAATGGACGGAGAGTAAGAAAAGGCATAGAGGTTGTGTAAATAGGAAATGATTTATTCGTTTCTTGAATGAAAAGATGGTGTCGCCTATAACAACGCTGTACAGCTGCACAGCTGAAATAATCATTAGAGGAGTTGTGTTGGAGAGCTTTAGTATCATCGGTGTTTATAGATCTCCGTTGATAAATTCTGTAAAAAAAGTATCTATTATGTCTTACATCACATCTGAACAATGAACAAGTGGTTGTTATCCTGAATCCCTCAATTCAATTAAATGTTGATTGTATAAATCTTAACATGCTTGTGCTAGGTAACTTTAAGGAAATGGAACAACTTAATTTAGACACAGTGATATAGATAAGATTACTTAAGAGAAATATATCATTATAAGAAAGCTAAGGATAAGTCATGGTGATACCTGAAAACTGATAACACGCTTATCACAGCAGGAGAGGTTTTTTGTCATGTTTCACTGGAGGAGCAGATACATTGTGGTTGTCTTTTGCAGACAACGAAGGAAGTGTTTGGAATACCCTGTCCTTTTAGGTCAAATAAAAAGACAGCAAAGCAAAATGGTCTAATTTATGGCTTTTGTCTTCAAGTACCTTTAAGTGACCAAAGGAAAGCTACAAAATATTTTAATACCTCCTCTCCTATTTTGGAAGACATGACATTTAGGGCCCAGCTTTCTGAACTCTCAGTGTGTCCTGCAGGAATGTGAATGCCTTCTTGGGCACTTTTGTTGCGATAGCACACGATTTCTTTGTAAACTAAATTTCTGTACTCTGCTATAGCACTTTGATAACAGAAATTTATAGCTAATAGAATCACAGTCCTCGTATTCCTGTTGAAAATCAGAGCTGAGAGATCTACAGAGAAGTGAAATCCAACATCAGGGTGTTCTCACATATGGTTCCCCAAAGTACTCCTTGAGAGCATGAAGCTTAGATTTGGATGAATATTCAACTCTAACGGCACCATTCTGAAGAATACTACAACAAAAGCTGCGTATAGAAAGCAGGTGAGATGTGAGGCACTGAATAAAGCAGTACTGTGAATTGAGTCAATTTAAACTGCAGTCCCTCTGAATATGTATTACATGAGTTTTCAAGATGATGTGCTTTGTCAGTTAAGTCTTTTCCACAGCCAAAATGGGAAAGCTATTTTTGGCTAAAAATGTTCAGCTAATTGCAGGAGGATTAGTAGAAGCTAAGGGAAAATTCACATTGACATTTATTTATTTCTAGGCCAATGAAACATAACAATGACCTGTGTTGTTTATTTAAGAAGGGTTTCCTGGCCACATGATTGTCTCTGGTATGAACCAGGGGAATGCCTTCCTCTCTCCTCTAACCCAACACCCTCACATGCCTCCTTGGTTTTGTACTTAAATCCTAAATCTCTTCTTTGATTAGACTCAGAACCATGACAATTCTGCAGAATACTGCAGGGCTCACGTAAGTAACATGGAACTATTTTTAACAGCATAGAAATCTGAAGTGTTCAACCTGGCGGCTGCATTGACAGCTTTTTTAGTGTTGGCTCAGGCTTTATATTCCGTTGTTACTTTGCACAAGAGTCAGCTACGATGTGATTTCTATTGATTTTCTAGGACTCTAAATTAATCCTGCAAGAAAACTTCGATCAAATTAATATCAATATTTTTTTAAAACACAGTTCAGTTGGCAGTAAAGCAATTTATACTAAAAAGGGAAGAAAAGTGTACCTGTTTTGGGCTGGTTTTAAAGGCCTTATTAAAAATTATGGCTAAGATTCTGTGCAACCCCCTCACCTGAAAAGCAAATAACTGTTTGGTGAAACATTGAGAGAGGTAAAAAGACAAATGATTGATTGTTGTGTAGCTTTGTTGAGTTCAACAAAAAAGCCAGCGCATATGGACTAAATATAACACATAACTGGAGATGCATATGGTTCTAGTATAAAGGGAGAGATTTCTTTTCACAACTTGCCAGTTCGCTGAACCTAGAGAGTAGGTTTTGCTGACTCACTTTGGCTAGTGTTGGCTTTATTTGGTTGGAGGGCAGATTTTTCAAACAGAGACAACCAAGGTCTGAAATAGTTATGAGCTTGGCAAACGCCATGGAACAAACAATACTACAGAAGAAACTTAAGCTTCTGGGTGCTGGTGGTAGTGTTTCGAATATATCAGTTACACAGATACACATCTATGATGGAGCTCCATCTGTCTGCACTTCTGTTTTGCCCTTATTTAAAATTATTAAAGGAATATCACATTTGGCATCTCAGGTAGTGCTGCCTACAAGGAAGACACTTTAGCAGACTAAACACTCCTAATGCATGCTGGAATATTCTGTGTCTGTCTGTTTTAGCAGTTGAAAACCTCTCTTGGCATAGCAACCACATGAAACCGCTGCACATCCTAAATCACCCAAAGACCTCCAAGGCAGAAATAGCTTCAGCGCAAATGTGGGAAGAGGTGTCTGCAGCTGTGTGGCTGCACCTGCTTCGTGTGATGTGACCTGCAGAAGATGCACTGAATTTTCTAGTGCTAAGGACCACTCCTCCAGGTTCTTTCCATGCTGGCACGCATCTGTTCTGTAGCCCTTTCCTCTGTCCAATTCACACCTGGCAGAATAAACCACAAACTCACTGAAATGCATGTAGGCCTGTGTGCTTTGATTGTGTTTCCAAATATAAGCTGTGTTAACAGTCATCACAACCTAACTAGCTCTTTATTAAGAGCAGTATAAGACTTATCAGTAGTATTTACAAAGTCTCCCGTTGCCAAGCCCCATTAACGTCTAAAGACAGAGCATTATTTTCCCAGATGCTGTAAATGGGAGTCATTTCTCAGTGTTTTAGTAGAGATGTATCGATTTACACTAATTATGGATCTGGCTCAACATATCTACCTGCTACCGTTCTAACAATATTTCTGAATAAAAACGTTGGCTGGCAGCAGATGATGAAATCCACAGGATTTATATTGGACTCTTCTTTTTCAAAATGAATTGAAGAAGCCAAAATTCTTGTGATTCACATCCTAATCCTCAGAGTTCTCTGTATCATTACAAGGCTCCCAGTGCATAACACTTTGTGAAGCAAGTGCTTTTCACAGGGAAAAGTCTACCTTTTCTGTATAATTTTCTCTTAAAATATTAAACTCACTTTTCATCTCTGCAGCACAAAGTCAAAAAATCAAGGCTGTTGAACAGCCTTTGTTGCGCCAGTCTCTGCAGTGTCTAAGCTCCATCTAAATTTGCCTGGATTTGAAAGAATGTCTGGAAACAAAGACCTTCATGTTGGCTTTGGTAACACTCTTGTACAGGCAGCTTGCTTTGGACATATGTCAAAAAGCGAAACCCTATAGCAGCAACTTTAACACTGAATGTGGCTGCTCTTTTAGGAGCTGTTGGGAAGAATTCTAGGCTCTGAGGGTTTAATCCTGCAATGTCATGAGTATCTCTCCATGTGGCTGCGTGCCATCCTTTCACATAGCATCCAGTAAGAACAGAGGGTGCTGGTACTTCCAAGATATGTAAATACCTTGGAGGATTGGGCTCTAATCCTTAATCAAGACAAATCACCAATGGAATTTAATGTGAGTTTGGCCTGAGCAAAGCCATGGGGTGGGGTAGGGACGTATTAATCTAGCTGCTAGATTTAATAAAAAATATCAAACCAGATTTTTCTGGTTTATTCTTCTTTGTGCTTCTCAGGCACCACATAGCAGATTTTAAAATCAAGGACCAATGTGCAGCTCTCCTAAATTTCCTGCTTCATGATATTGTGCAAAGACTCATGTTTGGAAAAATACCCTGTACCACTCACTTTGCTGAGTGCACTAGGCAGCTAATAATGGGCTTCTCAGTGAGAACATTTTGGTGCAGAATGATGTCTGAGTGTCAAGAGTATACCACAATTATTTTGTGAGAATGAGAGAAGGAGATACAGACATTTTTGAAAATTTTGAAGTAGGTAAAATGTTCATCTGAAGTAGGTAAAATGCAAGTCACACCTGACTTGCAGAAAAGACTGGGATGTGGCCAAGTCATGAGCAGCATAGTCTGGTAGTTACAGGGTTGAAGAGTGGATGACATATGAATTTTATTTACTTTGAAACATACATAGAATAAAAGCTGAGGACGTTATTTTCTACTTGTTTTCTCTCTGCCTTGTGGGCTGGCACTGCACTGCAGACCTAAACATCTGGTGTTTGCTTCGTGGCATGTACGGGAGAAAAAAAGAAAGCAGAGACAAGAGTTTGAGTGTAATCCAGGGATGTCGTTCACAGAGCTGGAAGATGTTTCCCAGTCCTTTCTCTCCAATCACTGCAGAAGTATCTATCATCACCAGCCCAGGACAGATCTCAACAGCCATGAGCAGCAGTATCCAGCCCTAAAAGAAGCCTTTGAAGAGGTATGTATATCACAGACTGCAATTTCACATAATCCTCTGTAATCCACAACGAATAGCAGATCCCTCAAAACGCATCCGGAATAAGGTTTTAGTGTCTTAGTGGATGCAGATGAACCTGTAGGCCTCTACGAAGATGACAGGAAATGTACATGCAATGGATAATGCAGAATTAAGTTCACAATATGACCCAGAAGCTATAGGTTGGTCTTTTTTCAGGGCAATAAGACACTTTTTAGAAGGCCCAACAGCCGAGGCTGCCAAGCGTGCAGGGAGACAGTGCTGTTGCAGGCTGAGGTCAAGCACACCAGAGCAGGACAGCCTGACGTGACATGTTTCAGACTGTATGGTTGCACAGTTGACCCATACCTTCTCTGAGCAATTCTGTGTTCCCTGCACAGTGTGTAGCTGGCTTCACACACTTCACATGCAACATAGGCTTGTTGTGGGCCATTTCTCTGACCAGGAAGGTACAGCCCTCCAAGGAGCTCTGTGTTGCAGCCCTCGAAATTCTTAAGACAGCCTGGCGTCTTGCCTCATATGGAAATACAAGACTGACAGTTTCCTAATTTCATTTTCCCTTCCAAATGTCACTGGATTTCTTTATTTATGCCTCTGATTCTTCTCAAAACTCAAAAAAAAAAGGCACATGTATGTTGAGAGATTAAAATATGTCTTAATAAGCATTATGAAGATTACCTTGGGTTGAGAATTTGATTAATAACAATACAGAAATACAAACAAAAAATTGACTTAATACAGTGCCAATATCCTGGAGCAGTTTGGGAGTCCCCTGCCCCCAAACAGTCGTTTTCTTCTCACAGCCCTTCTGATTCATCCATCTCGCTGGTGTCCTTATGTATACAGTGGGCTAGCAAAACAACTAAAGGTTGCTTAGGAGAGATGAATTATTGGCACAAAGCAATTTCTTGGCTCAAAAGATTACAAATTCCTGGGAATCACTTGTCCAGAAGAAATTGGCAGCTGGTAAATGACAATCTGTGATTTTTGGCTTTTATAATTTTATATTTATAAGAGTGTACAAAAATGTTTTCCATATTATCAAGCCTTATTTTCAATTTAAAGAATGGGATACTTTTCAAATTACAAATGTGTGAGCAGTAAGATCTTGCTAAAGAACACATCTCTTCCATTAATTTTAAATGATAGAATAAGTTTCTTAAATTTTAGATTTTAATCAAAAACAAAAAAGTGAATGTTTAGCCAGACGTTTCTTTCATTTTCTTTCAGCCTGGAACAAAATTGTGACCAAATCATAGATCCATGAAAGTACAAATTTACAATGAAAAGATTGAAACCTTTTGCATTCTGTTGCTATAAAGGACTAGGTTGAGTGTAGATGTTGAAGAAGAGTCATCAAGATTAAGATTCAAGAAATGTAACTTTAGACATGTAAAAGTTCATCATCTAGGACTCAATTCAGTTGCACACACACAGACATCTATTGCCGTCTGAGTTGTCCCAGGGCATCCAGACACGTGGATTGGCTGGCAGATATGGCACAGGACCTAAAATAGACCCACACTATTGTATGTGGCAGCTGGAGAATAGGTAGAATACTTTGGTTGAGGACATCTTGAAGGGCATTAGACGCCCATGGATGGCCAAGTGAATTGAGCCCTTGCAAAGTTACACTTTAGTACCAGTTTCTAAAATGTGGACTAAAGAACCATAATAGGGGAGAGGACTGGAGCAATTAATTTTCTTAGCCACTATTGCTACTGGTTTTCTTGTTGCTGGTTACCAATGCACTGCAGCTACCCAAGGTACACAAATTGTAGATGGGCTTCATCTCCTGAGCTGCCTAAATAAAAGTGATGATGCATGAAATTGATGTCTAAGTCAAGACCTTAGAGTCAATGGAGAGGTATTCAGTTGCCTAAGTGTAGACATCAGGTTTCATTTTGGATTCCATAAGGTATCTTGTCTAGCCTTCAGGTGTCCTAGGATTGCCAAGATATCTGCATGAGGCTACTAAGTTTGATACATTACTGACAACTGACCTGCATATTTCTGAAGTAGCATATGAAAATTTGGCAGGGTACTCTGAGGTGCCTAAAGTGACTTTTGATGTTCTGTTTAGTCACCCGTATCTCAGCTATCAAACCTGGCTTCCAGCTGCTCCTTCAGAAAGACAGAAAGTCTCCAGAAAGTCTTCCTGTCATATCTGCCAGCCTTGTGAGTTTGTCTTGAACGCTAATGTTGCACCAGATGGCTATGTTTGAGCAACTGAAACAAACTACAGATATTTGCTGACTCTAATGGGAACTTAAACAACTAAATTATCTGTAAACACCTACACCGAGATGCCTAAATGGGGCTGAATGCAGTCTGCAGCTGACTCCCACTCTGTAGCTTCAGTGAGTTGCCCACGCATGGATGTCTAGACCTATTTGAGAATTCTTAAGGTATCTGAGACTCTGCACAAAATTATAAGGTAGGACACAGGACCCATGGAAGAGCCATCTCCTTCTGCAGAAGGAGCTGGGGGCCAGAAGGACACTAAGGCATCAACTATTGTATTGGGTTGAATTCAGCCCTGAATGGACTCTCTGTGAGTAAACAACAGATAAGTTACCAGTACAGTGAACAACTTTAGCTGGCATTTTTCTCTTTGTAGCTGACCTGGCAACAGCATTGCAACTGTTAATGTGTCTGCATCATCTCAAAAAGCTAAAAAGGCAGAGTAAACAGAAGTCCTGGGCTCCCCCAAAGAATTCTGCTGGAGTACTAGGAAAGAGAGAGCCCTCGGGCACAGATTTGTTTATGTCTGAAGTGCACCAGATGTTGTGGTTATGTCTTTTCATTAGAGCTGTCCATTTGTCCCATTTAGTCAAATCAAGACCTTTCTTATATTAAGTGAAGAGCACGTTTGTTAGGAGAGGAGTTAAAATACTGCCATACAGCTTCTTTTCATATGTAGAGAATCAGAGTCAATACTAAAGAGCAGGTCATCCAGAACTGCACCAGTAAGTGACTGAAGCCATTTTGTGTTCTGGGAAACGTTAAGTGAAAGAAAGTGTCAGATAATCTTGATATTGCATAAAGGAAGGTGACTCTATGTTACCATACTTTGGTTCATGAGAGATAGTGGTGACAAATCTACATGTTTGTGTAAGTGAGAAATATGGGTTTAGTCTTTTTTTCTGTCCTGGATTTGACATTAATGGCAGAAAACATAAAATAGCCAGGTTCTGAGCAATCAGCATGTTGAGTTGGCAGGAATGTTCATCATGCAGAAACTGTCTTAAAGAGGCCGTAGGCACAGTGCTGATTGGGAGGCATGATAGTCCTGGACAGATAAATCTCACCTACATAGTTCTGTGCATGTACAAAAAATGACCTTACATCAACGTTTGTTGAGTCTTGCTTTGTATGTGGGGCACAAAATCAGTGTAGGCACAGTCAGCTGGGCATGTCAACATTAGTGGCCACGGCAGATCAATGGCATAACACATGCACGATAAACATGACATCTGTGACATCTCCTGCAGTGCTCCTATTGCATATGTGCACTTTATCAGCACCTGTTTAGGCACTATTTTTTTTCTAGTGGTCCAGAGATCCTGGGGAAGCAGCTGGCAGCTGGAAAATTATGGTAAAAGAAGAGTCCCACATATTTTTCTTCTCGCTTATTGTATAGGAATGGTTCATGAATGGGACATGAACAATTCTTGGGACGTGAACTCAACAACCGTACCTATTTATGAACAAGGAATATTTTGTCTGTTTACCTACTACATGCATATTAGAATATCTGTAGCATATAAAAAAGTAAGCGTAAGCTAGATACGTTCCCTGTAGTGCATCATGAACTCTTCCTCAAAATTAAGCTTGTTATGTATAAATATATACATAGCAAGTCATAGACAGATACAGATACTGTCTTTAAAAAATATACAGCCTTTTGTATCAAAATAGTAACCTTAATGAATATGAGTTATATAATTTAGCTCAATATCTAAGCTGATATGAATTGGTGGGAACAGAAAGTCTATTTTGATTAACTACAGCTAATTAACAGTAGAACAGTTCAGCTTCTTTGTGGTAGAATTCAACATGAACCCTAGCATAGTCAGGTGTAATATCCTGTCATTTTTTATTTACCATTGGCAAAAATTTTGGTCTTGTATTAATTTGTAATAGTTTCTACTCTTCCACGTCCATGTAAAAATGTGTATTTTTCTATTCTTTTTAAACCCTACACAATAATATTTGAGTGCACTGCATGTTGTTTGCCTTTGGTATTGTACCAAAATCTATCCCTCTCAGCAGTGTTTTGCATCTATAGCAGTTACACCTGTCTGCAGTGTTCCAGATCCATCAGGTTGATATGAGCCTGAGGCAGAGCAAAAAGGCCCTTGGATACATTGACTGGGCAGCAGCAATAGCAAATCACAAACAGGCTGGCTTTCACTCTCCCTAACTGTTTCTAGTTCTTCTTTGTAACGTAACAGCTGTGTACAGCATGGCAAATTTGAATAGGACATGATGTATATAGAAGAAAACAGTTCTAATAAAAGTACAGCGCTCTTGCAGCTTGAAATCAAATCCAGGGTCCCAGCCTGTACAACCTCGGCAATTAACTTGAATCTATCTATCAGGCCTCACATGAAATGATCCTGCTAAAAGTAGGGTAATATTCCATCTAAACATTACCTAGGCCACACAAACTGTCTAGATTCTTTCTGTTCTCCAAGCATGAAGGGATGTGGTAAGGAAAGCCAAAACCTATCTGACTTGAATCTGCTGAGGGACCTTAAGGGCAAAAAGTCAGAAAAAGGAAGTGCAGGGAAAATGTGGGGCTGCTGTTGAATGGGGCAGGCTATCTGGTGACGAAGGACATGGAAAAGTCTGAGGTAAGCATGCCTTATTCACCTCAGTCTTTACTGTTAACACTGACCTTCAGGAATCCCTGGCCTCTGAGACCAGAGCCACAGTCTGGAGCAAGGAAGACTTACCCTCAGTGGAGAAACATGAGGTCAGGGAACACAGAAATTAATTAGACATACACAGGTGACTTCATGGGAGGCAGCCACAAGTGCAAAGGGAGCTGATTGATGTCACCCTGAGGCCAGTCTCTATCATTTTGGAAAGGCCATGGTGTTTAGGAGGACTTCTTGAGGACTGGAAGAAAGCAATCACTCCTATTCCTTGCCCTAGAAGAGCAAGGAGGAGAATCTGGGGAATTACAAGCTGACTAGCCTCACCTTGATCCCTGGAAAAGTGATGAGGTAATAAATCCTGGAAACCACTTCCAGGCACATGAAGGACAGGAAGGTGATTGGGAGTAGTCAGCATGGATTTATGAAAGGGAAATCATGCTTGACCAAGCTGGTTGCTTTCTATGATGAGATGACTGGCTTGGTGGCTGAGGGGTGAGCAGTAGGTATTGTTTATCTTGACTTTAGTAAGCCTTTCAAGACCACCCTTCATAACATCCTCATAGACAAATTGACAAAGTCAGGCTGGATAAATGGACAGGGATGTTGACCAAAAACTAGCTGCACTGTTGGGTGCAAAGGGTTGTGATCAGCAGCACAAATTCCAGCTGGAGGCCAATCGCTAGCGGAATACCCTGGGTTAATAGTGGGTCCAGTACTATTGAATATCTTCATTAATGACCGAGGTGATAAGACAGAGGTGATCAGGAATTTTACAATAAGAAACTGGGAAGAGCAGATGATGTGCCAGGTCATCGTGCTGTCATTCAGAGGGACTTTGACAGGCTGGAGAAAGGGGCTGACAGAAATCCTGTGCAGTTCGAGATTGGGAAGAGTGAAGTCCTACATCTGGGGAGGAATGACCCCATGAAGCAGTACATGCTGGGGGACTGACCAGTTAGAAGGTAGCTTTGCAGTAAAAGATCTGTGGTTCTGCTACTAAACAAGTTGGACACGAGCCAGCAATGCGCCGTCATGGCAGAGGGCCAACAGTATCTTGGATGACATTAGAAATAGCATCACCAGCAGTTCAAAGCAGATGATCCTTCCCCTTTACTCAGCCCTAGTAAGACCACATCTGGAGTGATGGATACAGTTCTGGCCTCCCCAGTACAAGAGAGACACGGAGATACTGGAGCAAGGTCAGCAAAGGGTCACAAAGATGATTAAGGGATTGGAGCATTTGACATGTGAGGAAAGGCTGAAAGAGCTGGCATTGTTTGGCCTAGAAAAGAGAAGGCTCAGGGTAAATCTTATCAAGGTCAAGGGTAGCCTCGGCTGCAGTGATCATGAAATGGTGGAATTCAAGATCCTTCGAGCAGCGAGGAGGGCACACAGCAAGCTTACTACCCTGGACGTCAAGAGAGCAGACTTTGGCCTCTTGAGGGACCTGCTTGGCAGGGTAACATGGGAAAAAGTACTGGAGGGAAGAGGGGCCCAAGAGAGCTGGTTAGTATTCAAGGATCACCTCCTCCAAGCTCAGGAGCGGTGCATCCCAAGAATGAAGAAGTCAGGCAAAAATGCCAGGAGGCCTGCGTGGATTAACAAAGAGCTCCTGGACAAGCTCAAAAGCAAAAAGGAGGCCTACAGAGGGTGGAAGCAAGGACGGGTTGACTGGATGGAATACAGAGAAACTGAGTGACCAGGAACCACATCAGGCAAGCTAAAGCCCAGATAGAATTAAATCTAGCTAGGGGCATCAAGGATAACAAGTACGTCAGGGGTAAAGGCAAGACTAGGGAAGACATGGGCCCTCTCAGGAAGGAGGCAGGAGACCTGGTCACCCAGGATACGGAGAAGGCTGAGGTGCTGAATGACTTTTTCACCTCAGTCTTCACTGGCAAGGGCTCCAACCACACCACCCAAGTTGCAGGATGCAAAGGCAGGGTCTATGAGAATGAAGAACTGCCCTCTGTAGTAGGAGAAGATCAGGTTCGGGACCATCTGAGGAACCTGAAGGTGCATTTTTGTGTGTGTGTGGTTGGACTTGAAGATCTCAAAGGTCCTTTCCAACCATGAAGATTCTATGATTCTATGATTCTATGATTCTACGATATCAGGAGGAAATTCTTTACGGTAAGGGTGGTGAGGCACTGGAACAGGTTGCCCAGGGAAGTTGTGGATGCCCCATCCCTGGAAGTGTTCAAGGCCAGGCTGGATGGGGCTTTGAGCAGCCTGGTCTAGTGGGAGGTGTCCCTGCCCATGGCAGGGGCATTGGAACTAGATGATCTTTAAGGTCCCTTCCAACCTGAACCATTCTGTGATTCCGTGTGATTCTGTGATAAGTATCTGAAGGAGGGTTTTAAAGAAGATGGAGCCAGACTCTTCTCAGTGCTATCCAGTGATAGGACAGGACGCAATGGGCAAAAATTGAAATACAAGATTTTATGTTTAAACTCGAGAAAAATCTTTTGTTCTATAAAGATGATCAAACACTGGAATAAATTGCCCAGAGAACTGTGGAGTCTCCATCCTTGGAGGTATTCAAAACCTGACCAGACATGACCTGGGAAACTTGCTGTAGCTGACCCTGCTTTGAGCATGGGGGTTGGACTAGGGGATCTCCTGAGGCACCTTCCAAGCTCAGCTATTCTGTGAATCTGTAATTCTATATTAAGTGTGAAGTGACACCTGCAATAAAGTATATACCCCAGCCTACAACGTAGGATGAACTGCCCTTTGGAGGTGCTTGCCTTTCTCCAAAGACTATAGCAAACAGCTTAAATAAGAGGCGGGATTTATTTTCAGATTCAGACATTGGAATGCACAGAATCATGGAATTTCAGAGTTGGAAGGGACCTCTAGAGATAATCTAGTCCAACTCCCCTGCTAAAGCAGGATTGCCTAGAGCACATTACTCAGGACTGCATCCAGACGGGTCTTGAAAGTCTCCAGAGAAGGGGACTCCACAACCTCCCTGGGCAGCCTGTTCCAGGGCTCTGTCACCCTCACCATAAAGAAGTTTTTTCTCATATTTGATCGGAACTTCCTATGTTCCAGCTTGTGCCCGTTACCCCTCGTCCTGTTACTGGGAACCACTGAAAAGAGCCTGGCTCCATCCTCCTTAAACCCACCCTTTAGATACTTGTAAACATTAATAAGGTCTCCCCTCAGCCTTCTCTTCTCCAGGCTAAAGAGTCCCAGCTCTCTCAGCCTTTCCTCATAAGGGAGATGCTCCAATCCCTCAGTCATCTTTGTTGCCCGACGCTGGACTCTCTCCAGCAGTTCCCTGTCTCTCTTGAACTGGGGAGCCCAGAACTGGACACAGTATTCCAGTGGTGGCCTCACCAGTGCAGAGTAGAGGGGGAGAATGACCTCCCTTGACCTGCTGGCCACACTCTTCCCTATGCAGCCCAGAATTCCGTTGGCCTTCTTGGCGACAAGGGCACATTGCTTGCTCATGGATAATTTACTGTCTACCAAGACCCCCAGATCCTTTTCTTCAGAACTGCTTTCCAGCAGGTCCACCCCTAACCTATATTGGTGCCTGACATTCTTCCTCCCCAGGTGCAGGACCCTGCACTTGTCCTTGTTGAACCTCATTAGGTTCTTCTCTGCCCAGCTCTCCAGCCTGTCTGGGTCACGCTGGATGGCAGCACGGCCCCCTGGGGTGTCAGCCACCCCACCCAGTTTGGTATCATCAGCGAACTTGCTGAGGATGCACTCTGTCCCCTCGTCCAGGTCGTTGATGAATATGTTCAACAATACTGGTCCAAGTATTGATCCCTGGGGGACAACACTGGTTACAGGCCTCCAACTCGACCCTGCTCCATTAATCACAACCCTCTGAGTCCTGTCACACAGCCAGATCTCAATCCACCTCACTGTCCCCTCGTCTAGTCCACACTTGCTCAGTTTCCTAAGGAGGATGTTATGAGAGACAGTGTCAAAAGCCTTGCTGAAGTCAAGGTAGGTGACATCTGCTGCTCTGCCCTCATCCAGCCAACCAGTTATAACATCACAGAAGGCTATGAGATTGGTCAAGCATGATCTACCCTTGGTAGATCCATGTTGACCACTTCCAATAACTTCCTGCTCCTGAATGCGCTTGGATATGACATCCAGAACAAGTCGCTCCATTACCTTCCCAGGGACGGAGGTGAGACTAACCGGTCTGTAGTTCCCTGGGCCCTCCTTCGTGCCCTTTTTGAAGACTGGAGTGATATTGGCGTTCCTCCAGTCCTCAGGCACCTCTCTAGTTCTCCATGACCTTTCAAAGATGATGGAGAGTGGCCAAGAAATTCAGTAGTCTACACCACAAGTATTAATGTGCAAGCTAAGTATCTGGGCTTAAAGAGTTTTAAAGGCCCCTCCTCTAGCTTATCGGTCCCTTAGAGAGCAAGAAATCATAGTGAAAGATGAAACCGGAGGAGCCATTGTGCTCCGTGTTCAGACAACTAACTTTATATGACTACAATACGGTTTTAGCTCCCAGTATAGTGAGTGAAGGCCTAGCACTCAATTTGTTTGACTTACCTGCTCTAGGTGAACCTTCTCTGGCAGGGGGGTTGGACTAGATGATCTCCAGAGGTCTCTTCCAACCCCTATCATTCTGTGATTCTGTGAAACAGAAACCATTTGTTTCTCTAAGGTATCTCTCCTAATCTATAGCGGCCACTTGAGAAAGGCAAGGGTTGCTTGTAGGCCAGCCCCATGAGGATAAGGATGTCTTAGGTAACCTGGGGCACCTCAGACAGCAGTAGATACTTGTCTAGTTGCCCTAATCAAGCCTTAGATCTCCACTGATTACTGTAGAGCTTAGACACCTACATCACATGAAAGGAGTGATTCAGTCACCTAAACACAACCACTTAGTGCCATTTGCAATACTGTAAGATCTGTCAGTGGCCTGGTTTCTAACTGCTGTTCCAAAAGGATGCAGGTTTCCCACAGGTCGTGTGTCTCATCTGCCATGTCCATGCAGTCGTCCTGGTTAGGCTAAGTCACCTCAAATTGCAGTAGCTACTCAACTCTGGAGCTGAATCCAACTTTTAAAGTCCTGTAGATGGTTACAGTCTTTAGATAGTTAAACTTAGGACAGGTATATCCAGATTTAAATGCATTTATTCACTGCTCATTTAATAGAGATAGACAAGTAACTAGAGGCTTCTAAGGATCTGAAGTGCTTTCTGCCTAAATGTAGGTTTCTAAGGCACCGAGTTCTCTCCAGTGACTATACTGTGAATGTAGGCATCAGTTTTAGGTAGGGGCTTAAATTAAATAACTACCTTAAAGTTCACTGGATTCTTCTCCTAGTTACGCACATATAGGCATGTAGGAGAAATCGAGATGCTCCAGGGTGTGCTATCTGGCATCCAGGTCTCATTCCAGAATGGCACTTCTGTATTTCGGTATCTGTTGTTGTGGCTGCCAGCCTCATCTGAACGCCCCAGGTATCCTAGACCACTTCAAATGGCGCTAAGTGGCATTTAGGAAACGGAATTGACTTTCTACTGTTCTTTTGGTGCTTAATCACAGAGAGACTAAAAAAATACCATTTAATCAGAGGCACATGAACAAAATAAAAGGCAGTTTAATGTATATAAGTGAATGTAACAAAATATTACCTTGTAGAAATTGAAGTCATAAGGTGGTTGCTGGAAGTGTATAATATGATGCTGATGTCCTCTTCTCACTAGATTTTTAGCATGTACATATGATAATGCCACAGATGCATACATACTTCTAAGTATACATAATGTTGGCATGAATCCCCCTCTTTTTTTTTATCAATCCAAAAATAACAGTGAAGTCTCATTTCAACATGAAGACTGAGAAAGCAGACAGGCAAATGACTTCCACTGTTGTAATGAGCTATAATTGTGTGCACGTTTAAAGTATTTCCCAGTATGGCATTCTGAAAACGTTCCTCCAGGGGGTCTATCTCTGAACTGAAATATGCTGAGAAATTAAAAGCCAAAGGTAAAACAGCTCTCAATCCTGCCTGACTATTACAAAATTCTCTAAGTGTTACAACTTTTTATGTAACTTGCTGCAAATGAGGCAATATCTTAATGTAGCAAAGGCAGAAAGGTGGAAAAGGTGGAAAAGGGTAGAGTTGTAGCCCTCAATCATAATTTTTGTCCTTTTGTTGGACCTACTAAAACATTGCGGTTTGGACAGCGTAGTCGCTTAAAATGTTAGATCCCATGTAGTAGTGCCATTTTGAAATGAAATTGCATTAATACCTAGATATTTCAAAGTCTGCAATGTTTAATGAGGCTATCAATGTCCTATAAGTAGTGCCACAGAAAGTTCTATTTTGAAGGACAGAACTGGGAAAAGAAGCAATGGACATTTGTCGAGGTATTCTGGTAAAACACTATAGAGCAGAGTTCCCTCACATGACAATACATACGTCTCTCTTTAAACAGTCTTCAAATTTCACAATTTTCACAAATTCCCCAATAGTTATTGACTTTGCCCAAAATGTTGGAACACTAATTTAATGTAGATGGTTTGGACGGTTGCAAAGCACCTGAAGTGTAAATAAAACCTAAAACCCAACCAAATAGATAAGCAACTAAACAAACAAACAAACGAACAAAAAAAAACCCAGTTCTGATCTCTACAGCAAGTAGCTGAAGAGAAGTTCTAAATAAACTCATACATACTGTTTAATCTATCTATTGCATCCCAGTGTCCTTTGCTGAGCCTGTGTCTCTTAGGGCAACATAGCCTGTTTGAGGGACTACTGCTATGCAACTGGAATAATCCCATAGAATTCAACATGTAAGAGACAAAAAAATATATAACCATCTGGGAAAGCTCTTCTTTAGTTTCTGGATGAGGGACAAAAGGCCTTTGCAGTCCTCAGTGACCAGAAAAGTTTGAAATCTCAATCAATCTCTTTTCTGCTCACTGTCTCTCACTGTGACAACATTTCCCCCCTCTCTTTGGATGATCCCTATTTCAGTGCTGTAAGTCGCAGCAGTTTCCAGCTGCTGGCTCTTGCCCAACTGACTAGCAATCATGAAACAACCTGTTCACTTTCTTATAGTTTGGGGAGATCTCTGAGGAGTGAGACACAGACATTTTTCCTGCTAGTTTGATTAGCCCTCTCCAGGGAAGAAAGCCAGCCTCATTAGCAAAGGTAATTCCAAAAAGAAAACCTACATTTTTCCAGTGTTTAGTGGGTCCCAGAATCCTTGTGGAACTTCTCCAGGCTAGAAATTACAGTGCCTGGCTCCACCGAATACATCTGAAACTGTTTAATGGAGATTTAAGGCAGGATATTTTAGAACTCCATCAGTTTGAAGAGAGACTGATCCAGTTAATTCTCAACTGTTCTTCCACTGGTGAAAATACAGGGAATAATCTTAGTTCCCCTTCATTTATAATTTAAATGATTATTTGACTGTTTAAATAAAGCTTTATTTTATTTTTGAAAGGGCTTTATTATCAAGTTAATTGACACTTTAGAATCTGCTGCAAATCCCGGTGAAAATGCTACAAAATAAATGGTTTATTAAAATTTAAATAAACCCTAGTTCATAGGAAATTCAACCACACCATATATGTCAGGGGAAAAATTCAAATCTGAGTGGTTTCAGGCATGAAATAGGGATGGAGCTCTTTAGCCCAGCCACAAGGGTTGGCAGGTCTAGAAAGGCTGTTTACAGAAATCTAGGAATCTACAGAAATCTATTGCTGAAACACAGCTATTTGCAGTCTTTCAGACACGTGGAAAATTTGTGAGGTTTATGGCCAGACCTTAGTATCAAAGTTTTATCTTAACAGGAACACAGGGATATTGAGTGTAGACCACAGCTTAGGTCAATAGATAGCAAGTGATGGTAAACTTTGTAGTTTGACTCTGTTCTAGTTGGAACAGCTCATCCCAACATCCTACCTACACAGTCTTTGCCTCGTGTTCTTTCTATTACAGTATATAAAGACATAGGAATGAGAGATGGGATATTCCAGTTGAAGCAGGAGCAACAAGCTTTGCTGTCTGCATTTTTTTCTGGCTTTTCTCATCCTTTAGCCTGGAACAAGATTAGGAATGCATGGACTAGGGAGAGGGGGCATAAATGGAAGTAGGGGATCTAGGCTGAAGATTTCAAGGAAGTTTCAGGAAAGAAGAAGTTTGAGGGACTGGCAGGGAAATGATCCCAGGGAATGAAAGGAAAGTAGACTAGAAGAAAAGAAAGAGAAAAGGGTGTCACTGCAGCAAATGTAAGTCACAAAGTATATCCTGAGATGCTTATGACTTTACCATTAGCGTGGCTCCCCACTCAATATCCATTTGAGGCTCTCACAACAACCATTAAATACTCATATCATTTAACAGAAAGTTTTGGTCCCTATTTTGTTCACACAGAAGGTGAAACACACCAAGATGTTCACACCGACTCTGCTGATCATGCTTACAATATTGTGATATCTCACACACTCATGTAGAGGAAGCTGCAAAATACAAGAACAACAGTCTTAAAGCTGTAAGGCATATGGATTTCCTGTTTACATGCCCCAAAATTGAGAAAGGCAATTCCTGCCATGCCAGGGAATCTCTGCCTCACCAGGTCTTGTGACAGTTCTTCAATAATTCACAGGGAGTCTCTCCTTTTACAAATTTAACCTCATGTCCCAGCTTATTCTGTTCCAGTATTGAAAAGTAACATTGCTATATTTTTCGCCTTTCCCCCCCTCTTTTGGTAAGTGAGTTAATTAGTCACCACTGTCTGTCCTACATAAATACTAGAAGAGACCTCATCTGGTTCAAAATTTCTCTCCCCTAAGGCACCTATATAAAGAAATGCACGCTCCTGTACACCTTGGATATTAGAAGAAAGGTTGCTAATGATTGTGTAGTTCTTGGGCATAACTCCCCAAGAAGTAAGTGGGAACTCAGTACAGAGACTGCAGCATGTTGGCTTTAGTTCCTTTAGTTTATCTTCATAGGTGATATTTTCATTTTAGCTGCCCTTCTTTAAACCTGCCTATCTTTTCAGTATCTAAATATAGTGTGAAGTGCAGGTGCAAGGGAACTGTTATTGCTGATTAAGTGACTGATAAGTCTGAGGAGTAGGAAAGATGCAGAGAAAAATTATCTACAGCCTTCACTTCCCCATGATTCTTGCTTAGACAATGGTCAGAGATGTCTCTTTTCCTAGGTGCTGAGAACTATATTCTGTGTTGCTCTAGATTAAAGCATGGCCCTGCTATCCTACAAAGGAAGTAAAGACTAAGTCACTAGAAAGCAGTTCAGTTGGTATTTTCTTAAAAAGCTCAATATACACAGATATTAGGATTATGTGGCTAAAGGATTCTTGGGTATTACCACATTGCAATCAAAAACTTTTGATTTCTATATGTTAGCATGATCTGAGAATGAAAACATCTGTTTTACAGAAATGGGAACTGTTTTTTTTTATGAAGTTGTAGTAACAACCCAGTATAACTCCAATATTTGAAAGCTCAAGACGTAAACTCTGAGAGATAATAAAGGAAAGGTGTTGTTAATTTCTTGTAATGAATTATCATTTGTAAAAAAATCATTTTATTCCTGAAAACCTTGACATAAACAGGATATACTCCTTGCCTTCCCCTTTTAACTGAAATAGCTTTTTTCTGACCTATCTGAAAAGATTTTGCTGTCAAGAAAAAATCAAACGGCCTCAAATTTACATACTTCAACATACATACCTTGTGCTCAGCACATGAAAAACAAGAAGTAGCCTTCGGGAATGACTTAGTGACGCATACATTTGAAGACATATAGAAATTGTTTTGTGAAGCCTAGAAAAAGGAATAATCACTCTATGTCTAGGTATACATGACTACATCCAGGATTTTCAAAAGTTCCCAGTGGTTTGGAGAAAGATCAATTATTAAGTGGCAGACCAGACATACTTTTAAAAGACTTGATTTTCAATAAAGCATTGAGAAACCACCCTTTTATAAACAAGTCTTATAAGGGAATTTGAAGTTAGATGGCCAAGAACTATTTTTTATTTCCTTTAGACAGTAGAGGAGATTAATTACACCTTTTCAAAGCAGTAATTTAATCCAGTGATATTATGATTTAGATGAGACCGATATGTGGCTCACCAAAACCATTTGGCTATTGGATGCAGACTGCAACTCCCAGACAATTCATTGGACGAAAACTTATTCCTTGTCCACTCCTCAACTGTTCTGAGAAAGAAGGCATGTGTAGTAGATCACATGCACTCACATAGTTGGACATAAAGCCAACTTTTCACAGAATCACAGAATGGTTGATGTTGAAAGGTCACTTGGAGGTCATCTGGTCCAACCGCCCCTGCTCAAGCTGGGGTTTTGCCACTTTCTTTCTCATGAGGACTTCGCTGATACTTACTTTCCACACAAATACTCTGGAGTTCACACATGATAAACCAAAAGGCTACCAGGCAGGCACTGTCAAGCATATTGTGGATGTGATACTATGCATAGTCGTTCACCTGTATGGGCACACTTGCTCTAGTCATGCATCAGACAAGGGAAACATAGCACAGCCTCTGGTACCCCTAGAAGGAAGTATGGTCGTTTCTTCATTCAGCTGGTAAGGGCGTGCACTTGAGTTTAGTCCATTAAATTTAAGGGCTGAAGTAAGATTGTGGTGTCTCGTGTTTATTTACTGCTTATCTTTAAGATAGCTTTGAGCTGTGTACCAGTGTGAGGAATATGCACTTACAATAGTCAGAAAAGTTGACAATTAAAGCATCAGTTTATCAAAGTAGAATGCATGATTTTCGTGCTTTCCCTTACAATAAGATAAAAGTCACCCTCCTCTAGCTCAATCCAGCCAAGGCTCTGTTCCACTTACTCCCCAGTCCTTCACATCCATTGTTTGAGAAACCAAGCCACTTCCTTGGCATCCATCTGTTTAACACATCTGACTCACTTTATCTGGCTAAACTCCTTGAGGCAGTCTTGTGGTGCTCCACAGAGAGAAGAAATAAGTTTTTATGTTAGACAATACCCCACAAATAAGTGAAATTGAGGGGGAAAAAAGTAAAAGGATTCTTATGAGACATGACATCATTGGAATTTTAATCTTCAAATAAAAGGACTCTTTTTTGGTGTTTTCTTTTAATCTCAGGGCAGGCACTAGTAATAATGAAAAATCTTGTAACGCTTCCATCTCTTTAAATCAGATGGTCATTTTCAGAGCTATGAAGTTGAGATAACCATTTTTCTACAACTTGTGGAACTATTCTCTGCTATGTATTCCCAGTTTTTTTCATTTTTAAGTCATTCAGATAATGGCTTTTCTACCACTTCTCCCAAGGAATCTTTCTTGGGGTATTTCAGATCTGCATGTTATTCACATATTATTTTGCTTTGTTTATTTTTCAGTATTTATGTCTGATTGTACCAACCTGAATTATTTCTTTTAATTATTTCTCTAGCTTCACTTTTTTTCATGTACACCAATGGTATAACAGGAGCAAATATGCCAAAAGCCAAACCCACAATTGAGGTGGGACCTCAGCTGTCTGTATATTTAAAGTACATGTGATTACAATTGGATAAACTCTACCATGAAACAAGGACGATGGGGTTAACAGCAAGCAGCTAGTTCCCCAGCTGCGGCTCAGTGACTGACTCACAACTCTTGGGATAAAAGGTTGCAGACCAGGCAAAGTAGGGTGATTGCCAGAGCAGTTAGGACTTACCTCAAGGAGACTCTCTAGCTGCAGTTTTGTAGATAAATGCTTTGGGGGAAAAAAGCCTTAGGTAAGGCGGCTGGGAAAAGGCTGAAGGGTATCAGTCTTTTGAAGCTTCTGTTGTGAGTCACTGGAGGATATCTGATGTGGTCAGCATGCCAGGAAGCTAGGGTTTCTGCAGGCTGAATATCCTTCTTTACTTCTGGAGTAGGCTTGGGGATATTGAACTATTTGTGTACAGACTACGTTCTTCTGGGCCTTCTTGTAAAAGAAAATAGTGCTTAAAAAGGAAAGTACCCGAGAGAGGAAGGACTTCAAGTAATGCTAACAAACTACATAGGGTACCATATCGTTAGAGAGTAGGAAGGAATAAGAAGGGACATCAAAGCAGACAGATAAATGCTAAACATACATTCACCAAAGGTGGATGTGGCAACTTGATCTGACTTGGAAAAAGAGAATAGATTTTTACAGAGAGAAGAAACGCAGCGCATCTGTGTGATTTCATCAAAACAGTTGATATCAAGAGTGATGAAAAAATTGCAAGGTGGATAAAGTGTGCTTCAAGAAAAAAACAAAATAACCTGTACTGACAGGAAATTATTAGTGTTCTGTGAGGCTCATCTTGTTTACTATAGTCATTTACTGGTCTTGGGACACAAAATGTGTATGCAGTAGGAGGGTAGGAACCAACACTAACATGAAAGAGGAGCATTGTACAAGAAGAATTAGACTGGAGAATCAGAAATGGGTTGTTTTTCTACACATTCCAAGTGCAAAGCTATAGCTGAGGGTATCTGTGCTGCTGAGGGAATTGGAAGAGAAACTAGTGGCAGCTCATCACCAGGAGACTGGGGAAGGGAGAGGACTGATTGTTTAATGTCTAAGTGTTGTCAGAGGGTGGCTGAGATACAGTTGTGAAAAAGGTATACAGTTCTGGTGAGATCTTCTCAGTAAAAGGCATGGAAATATTACTGATGTATAAAAGACATTAATTAGACTTCATCTTGAATACTGTCTACAGTTCTGATTGCCCAGCTTCAAGAGAAATTAAACCAGAAAAGGGATTACTAGGATGGCTGTGGAAATGGAAAGCAATCTTATGAGAGGAGACTAAAAAAGATGTGCTTAGTCTAGCAAAGCAAGACTGAATTGAGAAGGGATGTGATTGCTCTCTGTAAATACATCAGGGAGGTTAAAGAACTATTTAAGATGAAGTGCAGTGCTGGCACAAGAGCAAACGGGTATAAAGTAGCCTTGAATAAATTCAGGTTGGAATTAAACAGGAGTTTAAACCATCAGAGATAAGAGCTTCTGGAACTGAATTTCTACAGGAGAATTGGGAGTTAAATTTAATTGATTTTAAAATGAAACTGGTTCATTTCAAGAAGATGTCATACCGCACAATGCTTGTGATTGCTTGGGGCTGTGTTCCCTTGATAACCAAGAAGATGCCTTGCAGTATCACAAGGTTCCTAAGAATCCCCGGTGTTTGAATGCATTCCCACATTGCGACTCTGTCATACCAATAATTTGGGGGTGGTGGGAGAGGAAGGAGTGGGGAGAAATACTGATCACCATAATTGGCCTGTGTACTGGTTTAATGGTACTTTTTCTAATTCTACGAATGTAACAAATATTCAAAACTATAAAGAACTACAGCTCTAACAATCAGATACAACTTCCACTGCAAATAGCAATTTAGGAAAAGCAGTATTTTCAGGGCACAGAAAACTAGAAAATTAAGGAGGGAGTTTGATTTTGTGCTATTTGTAGTCCAGCTTATGCTCTGAAGAGTCCACTGTGTTATCCATCCATTCATTCATCTAACTGTCCATCAGCCACTTTCAAACTGCTTTGCTCCAGAGAAGCCTGGTTCCACCTTGTATTTGGTTTACTTTCAAATTTAACTTCTTTGACTCTTGATAAAGCAACAAAATGCACTGATTTACGGTTCTTATAAGCCCTTTGAAATAAGCACAGCTACAGCGTTTGTAAATCAAGAAAGCACTTGGCCATCTTCTCCATTGTGGTACATGTGAATTTCTTGTACCCTGCTTGATGAACGTCTGGAATACATAATATGCCTTATTGTTGACAGAAGAGTGTGATTGCTCATGCTCCCCATGCTGTTTGCAGTACTTAGCAATGGCCAGGACTGTATGTATTACAGTGTAGCTGCAGACAAAAGAGAAAATTGTGCTACAAGCACCGGCTCCCACATATTTTGTGGAAAATAAGGGTTCGAACTGCAGTGCAGCCCCACCCTACCAGCAAAAGGTGCTTCTGGTACTGGAAGTAGGGTAGCTGAGGCAGACCCTTCTTCAAGGGCTGTCCTCCTGCTCCAATTGTCTCGGGGACTCGGAGTGAGGTCTTGTAAAACTACACTATATATATGTTATCCTGAAGACGTCAGCATGGTATAAACTAAGAAAAGTGGCATTAAATTACTGGGCAAGCAGTCTCCCTATAGTCTCTGGGGTTAGCATGATTTCTGTACAATTAATACTCGCCTTTGTGGTTTGCCTTCCTGGTAAATCGCACACTTAGTTTTTTTCTTAGCTATTTCTTCCTCCTCATAACACGCTTCCTTCTGAACTCTTTGGGATCATTAACAATGTAGATTGATGCAGACAGCCTGCACCGCAAATGGGAAAGGCTGATTAAGTTATCATGCAATGCTTCTGTTAAGCAAGGATTATCCTCTTGAGCTATTCTAGAGCACTTTGTAATAACATAGTTTTAAATAGATATGGGCCCAAGTGATAAAATTCAGATGAGGATACAAAGCTTTTCTTCCTGAAGTTTGCAGCCTTCAGAGCCAGGTTTTCTTCAGGGTTACAGGAAGGCAACCAAGGACACTCAACACACCAGGGTACAAGGACCTCACTCTGACTCTTTTTATACAACTGTGACTTTAGCCCTGCTTGAAAGAAAGGGCTGAGAAGGATCGCTTCTCTGCTGTTAAGAGAAAACGTAGGTACATAGTTTATGGGAGGAAGAAAAGACCTCAGGAAGAAATACTGAGTCCACTTCCCAGTGGTGGTGCCCAAAGCAATTTCCAGTATTTAATTTTGAAATATAAATGTTATTTTTAAACCATATATGATTTTTTATTGTTACATATTCCACATGACTTTTTGTGTATTTACTCTGTTTTATTTGGGACACCACTCAGGCTGTTCTCACTCATTCATTCTAACCCCTCCCAGCCTGAACTTCTCAAACCAGTCTAAAAACCTGTAAAGGTACTTAAAAATAAAAACGTACTGTCATAACAAAAATTCTTATTTGCGTAAGAAAAATGTATTCCTTCCATAAGTAATATTGCTGTGGAAGGAACAAATTATAGAGTATTAACAGAATAAAGAGACATGCTAAACAGTATTGTTAATTAGTTTGCTTAGTCATACTTGTGTATCTTTGGCAATAGTTAATCACATTACATTGCTGTAAAACTGTAGCAGTATTTGTAATGTCATTATAGATTTTTATTTCAGAGGGGAGCTTCATGTCTTCCAATTGCCTACTGCAAAATAATTTCTAATTAATAATTCCTTTGGAGTAATTATAATTAGCAATATGAATGTGGGGAAACTAATGAATTAGCAAGAAAACTTACATTTTGTGTTTGGATCTGTACGCTAGAATGATTTACGGGTTTTTTTGCTTACTCTGGCAATGGCCATAATTTAATTATGACAACTTCAAGAAATACTCCCTTTCCATCTCACTGATTCTATTTTTCCTTCAGCTGTCATTGCATTTACTCGTAGAGATTGAGTTAAGAAAAAAGATAGCTGCAAGACGTTACGAGAGAAAGGGAGTTAGTTTTTTCACCTTCTGCAATGGAGCCTATACTGAAGAGCTAACTTCAGTGGACTGGTCTCTGCAAGATAGACCGTGCACTTTGCCTCCCCTGCCCCTTCTTCCTACTATGTTTTAATGTAATTAAAGGAATTACCTGTAATTCATTCATTGGACTATGTTTCCCCAAAAGACCTCAAGGACAGACAGAGGAGCTCATCATCCGTTTCAAGGGTCTGGTTCTCAGCATTGGAAAACAGACAGCAAGCTCTTTTTCAAAGCCACTATCCTGGGACACCTTTGCCTCACTCAGCCATTACTTCCCATGCCCTCAGGTGTGTCTTAAAAATTCCTTCACTGGAATAGGATAACATGACCCTGAAGACTTTGCAACTTTCTTTGAAGACATATAAACTTCTTCTTTGAATTTTATTAAAATTGTTGTTGTAGGATGATGGTCATACCTATGCAATGGCTTGGCTAGAAACTGGATCCCAAAAGTGTCTTAATTTAGGTAAATTCATACATTTTAAATAAAATAATTTAGTCAGTCCTGAAGATCTATTTCAGGGAATACACAGGCACTGCTCAAAACTAGTACTCTCCAAACAGCAGCAGAAAGAATAGTCAGGTCGTGAATCCTGGGCAGATCGCCTGATCACACTTTGTTACTGTGAAAGGCAGACAGGCTGCTAGCTGCTACCATGCTGCTTTTGGAGCCAGTGCTTGAAAATACTAAAATTTCACATTACCTCAATGCATGTCCTGCTAAATGCTGAATTTTTTTTTTTTTTTTTGCAAATGGTCTCTGTTTTTTTAATAATGTGTGCGTACATGATCTCTTCTCCTTTGAAAAGTCTCCAGTTTACTGTGGAGATAGAAGAGCTAATGAAAGTGGCTGTTGGCACTATAATACCACCTGTGATCTGGAGAGATCAAATACAGAGTAAGATGTAAGGTTTGGATGCCAGTTTTGCTGTGCTTGGTCCTAGAGTTAGTACTGAAAGGCATCTGTACAGAAATAGTGTGACATATGACACTCATTAGGAGTACAAAAAGCATCCAAACACATTATGCTCTCTTCTCAGAGACGAAATACACTACAAAGGCTCAGGAAACCAGTAACTCAATCCTTTTAAAGAACTGAATTACTCCTATGTGACAATGACCACTCTCAGCTACCATGTCAGCTGGTCTTCACTGTTTTTTTTTATCTTAGTCAAGATGTTGTCTGCGTGGTGCTCAGCACAGGACGGCAGAAGATGTAGAACAGGGCAAGGGGAAGCCAAGCGGACTCAGTGTGATTATGTTTGTCATCTTGCTCCTGGGGCTGCAAGCTGATGTAGGCCCTTTAGGCTGCCTCAGAGTTGCTCAGTGTGCCACCTAGATTCCCATGTCTGCAAGGAATCTTTCAGCACACTGCTAGATCATCTTAAAAGGGCCAGAGTAGTTGCCAGGATCCCTGAATTTAAAATGAGTTTAAAGATCACTAGCGTTTTTCATAGCATATTTGAGAATGCCTACTGTATTTTACTTTCTGACTGCTGAAATATCCTATGTTGGCATTGATGGACTTCAAATAATTTGTCTTGTGGTTTGCTTTACTGTTTTTAAAACAGTGTTTCCTGTCAGCACAGCTATTCTCATCTTTAAATATATTATTTCTGCTGAGACATCAGTTTTGATTAGAGTTGGCTTCCTAGCCAAAGGCTGTGAAAAAGCAGTCTGGACTTCCATCGAGGCTGTGATCAGATGTTGTTCTGTCCTACTAGCTACCTTACAGTGTGTCATTTTGTATTTATCATCAGCTTCTAAATCCCAAAGAACATGGTTTTCATATATATATATCCTCAGTAAACAGACAAATAATATAAGCCTAAAATGTATTCACTTTGGTCATCCTCTCATGTTTCCAAATGAGTGTTAGAATAGAAAACAGTAGTAATACTGAATTGATGGAGTATTATTCATTTGCTTTCTCTCCCCCATGACCCTCACCTATATAACCTGGCTCTGACACTACATAGACAATCAAACACTTTTTTAATCCCTGGGGATTCCACATTTCCTCCCCTTTTTAAAATCAGAGTAACATCTGCTACTTTATTGTCAGCGTGGGAGGTTTCTTCTCCAGTTCTTACAGTAGGACTGGTGAACCTTCACCTGGGAACATCTGGGAGGCAGTATGGAGCCTAACTGGCAGGTCTGGAGAGGCAGAAGGTGCAGGGTGCCCTGTTTGGTGGATGCTATGAGTTGTCCTGTGATGGTTACAGCTGGGTCCAGCCAGCTCCAAGACCAACCAGAGGGAGCACCTCATCGTGACTCAAAGCTGCGGCCAGGCAAGGGAGACCCCAGTGTGAAACAGAAGGAACGTGTGGAAGGGGAAATGAGGTGGCACAGCTAGAGATGCACTCTTGGAAGAAGGTGACTCACCTCAGAGACTACAGGCCATAGAGGAAGCCCAAGCAAAGGAAACCAATTAAGAAGCAAGAAGCAGCAGATAGGATATATTAGTCACACAACCCCAACTTCTTGCACCTCCTATCACCTCACCAAATGAATTGTGAGGGATGAGCGTATTGAACAGCAAAAACAAGGGAAATCAAGGCTAGGAAGCAGGAAGAAGAGGTATTTGACTCAAATGGAAGCTGTTTCGCTTTTGATGGAAGCAAGATTTTCACCAATCTTATTGGGAAGAAAAAGAAGGCTCTTTTCTCTTAGCACTACTTTTATTTTCATTTATTCCCAAAGCCTTTGTCCACTAATAAGGATCCTGCAAGAGCAAAAACTAAATTGCATTCTTACCAAGGAATCCCATCAGAGATACTGGTAAAGGTGACACACTTTTCGTTAGGGAATGTAGTTCATGGAACAGAAGAGGGCCACAAGGCAGAAAAATCTTGTGGATTTTGGGAAAAGTCTTATTTCATTAGAAAAATCCTACGCATTTTTTTTTCTGCTCTGTGAAAAACAGATAAGCCATTTAAAAAAAAAAGTTAGATTTTCACAATTTATTCATTTCCAAGTGGGAAACAGCCAATCAGTCATGCTTGGAAGTCTCACTCCAGACCGTTTATGGAGAATATTAATTAGAGACCTTCCCCAAAGAAGCTTTATGGGAAACCAGACACGGTTCTCTTAGGAATAAAGATGCGGTGGTAAGGAAGGAGAATTAAGTAGTCTATGATAGATTCCCTCCCTCCCCTCCAGATGGAAGGATGGAAGGTACAGAGGGCTGAGAAAACCACTTTCATAGGTGGGCTGATTCTGTATTTACTCAAAGCAAGATAAGGGTTTGGATAAAAGGCTACGATATTATTATATCTCAGCACAGACAGTATTTGATACCAGTTTGGACTGAATAAAATAAGTCTTTCATAAGCAAGTGGAATCACTCCAGACACCACTTGGATTTTGTACTGTTCTGTGTGGTTTAGGTGGGACACCCTGAAGGTAACATTCTGAAAAAAAGGAGGTCAATAGAAAAATTAATGTACCGTATATTAGACATGCAAGAATAGTTTCTCGCTACAGTGGCTTAATTTCTATTACTTTTCTCAGAACTCTGAGTTTATAGGCATAGTAGTCACAGAGAACACATTCAATTTCTAGTCCGTATTCTCATGAGGATTTGCAGAAAGACTACCCTTTCAGGAAAGCGTCCAGATCTTAAAAATTACTTGAGAACCAGTAGCATATGTTAAGCTGCACAGGAGCATCTCAGAGCTGAGTGTTTTCCACTTCAAAATTCACCTATGTGGGATCTTTCGAAAATGTAGTGATTATTTAAGGGAATGAACAGGGCAATCTGACTGTTGCACTTCTGAGAACCTGGCTTTTCTGCTATAACTTTTTAAACTCTCAAACTCCAAGTGTTTTGGTGGTAGTATAATCTGAAAATGAAATGAAATGTCTAAGTAGACATTTCTTCAGACTCTTTCCAATATATTATGCCTCAGATACATTATAACGCAGTGTGCCATATCCCATAATGTTTCACAGTAATTCAATAACCGCAAAATTAACTTCATGACTAAAGTACTTAAAGCCCCTCTGGTCTCACCATATTTTCAGAACCTAAAAATACTGTCACAAGTGAAGTTTACATTGTAATTTGAGGTCTTCTTTTTGAAACCTGTCTGTTATAAATACATCCCTAATTGGAGTTGTTTTTTCTTCTCCCGGAAGATTTGATAATAGATCCAGGTATTTTTAGAAGCAAAGAGTATTCAAATATATTTTAGTCTCCTGTTACAAAGCACAAGTACTCCTCACATGATTATGCACCTTCAGCAATGTCAACTTTCTTTTTTTTGGTAGCTTCAACATATTGCCATGAAATAGAAATTTATAAATAGCCGTTTAAAAAACTCCCCCCTCCTCGATTTCTTCTGGGTTTTTCTCTCTCATTTCTTCTTGATGGCCAGTTTAAACTCAGATTTTAAGATACCATTGGGAGCTGATTTGTTCTGACCAGTCAGAATTTTAGGTACTTGTCTAAGAAAGGGAACTTTATAAAAATTCTGTTATGGCTTGAGGAACCCACAACAATTTATTGTCATTTAGAAAATTGTTCTATCGCCCGGTAACCCCTCTTTACCCAGGAACGGGAACCAGGAAAAAAGCAAGGAAACCCAAATGTTGAAATATAAACAGATTTAATAGAATAAGACTAGATAATTAGCATTAATAACACTGAAGAACCGATATTGATACGGATACCACTATAAGATACACAAATATTATAGTCAGCCAATTCTATCAGGAGGAAGCTGTGCATTCCCAGCAGTGGACAGTAAATGTAGGACGCTGCGAGTGCTATGGGTTTGGGGGGAAGGGAAGGGCTCAGGGGGCTGGCACTGGGGCAAGAAGTTCTCAGGATCGCAGCCATCAAGAAAGAAGAGAGAACTCCCCAGAAAACTTTCTAATTTATATTGAATGTGATGTTCATGGTATGAAATAATCCTGTTAGCTAGCCTGGGTCACGTGCCCGGGTCTCGCTCCTCCTCGTCCCCGCAGCTGGCTAGCTCAAACCTATTGAGGCCTTGAAACCCGCGTACCATAGCTGTTTATAAAGTAAATATTTTCACAAATTCAGACACTGGAGTCTTCTAAAAGTGTGGTTTTCCCAAGCATTAGAAGACATCTTACTGAAAAGTAAAATTACTGAAAGAGAAATTGATCCTGTGTTGCTCAAACCAGGACGAAGTCATACAAATAACAACCAAAAAAATTAGCTGGCATCCAGTTCTGTGCTTTCCTAATGTCCTCAAGAAGTGACATAAAAATATGAGCGAAGTAGAATGCATTTTAAAATGATGCCTAACTAACCAAAGGAGCTTACTGCTGTTGAATGTTGTTAAAGTTAAAAGACTTAGTATGACTTCTAGAAGGCATTAGCTACTTATTTGACTAAACAGGCTTCTCAGGCTCAGCCCGAGAAGAACGAACTGCCCAGCTGGTATGGCAGCGTTGGGTGGGCACCTTTGGTTAGTGCGTTGGTTGGGGTTTCGGGGACGTCTCTTTTTGCACAGGGGCATCGTTAACACTTTAAACAGAAGCTAGGACTGAAACTTGTATTTGTTTATCTGAGTAAGAAAATAAGACAGTTGTAAACAAGTAATGGCAGCAGTATGAGATAAGCTTCTACTTAACATAAAGAATGGTACTCTTCATGGGCGATAACGAGCATATGTCCTCCCTCCACTGTGATGAAGGGTTTTAATATGATTATAGTTTTTTTGAAGACACTGCATGGGGTTTAGGTGCCCAGGTGCTGGCAGTTGGGGGGCTGCAGGGCAGCCTCTGTGAGGGGAGGCCGGGGCTGCCCCTAGCCGGATACAGCTGGTTACAGCCGGCTCCGACCCACCCACCACGGGGCACGGCCCAGCCAGCAGAAAAAATGGCGTCGCCTCAGGAAAGTGTATTTAAGAAAGGACAAAAATACTGCATGGCAATGAGGAGTGAGGGAAAAAAGTGTAAGGAACATCCCTGCAGACACAAAGGTGAGGGAAGAAGGAAGGCAGGAGGTGCTCCAGGTGCTGGAGCAGAGATTCCCTTGCAACCCATGGAGAAGACCACACTGGAGCAGGTATTTCCCTGCAGCCCATGGAGAGGGCCAGGCCAGAGCAGATATCCACACTACAGCCCATGGAGGACCTCACGCTGTTGCCTAGCTTTACTTAGCATGAGTAGCTAGATTTGCTGAAACCTTTAGTCCTCAATAGAGTTAGTTTTCTTAGTAATTTTCCTAGCCACTGGTACAGTGCTGCATTTAGTCTTTTAGAATGAGGAAAGTTTTGATAACACACTGATGTTTTGGTAGTGTTTTCAGTTCCCCATGTTCTGACAGGGAGCGCAAGCACACAGGAAGTGTAAATCAGAAGATAAGGAGAAGGAACTTCAGCCCATGGAGAGGACCCACACCGGAACAGGGAATAAGTGTGTGGAGGAAGGAGCAGCAAAAAGAACCTGTTATGGATTGACCACAGCCTCCATCCCCGTGCGCTGCTCAGAGGGAGGAAGAGGAGTCTGGAGTGAAGAAATGAAGTTGAGCCTGGGAAAGCAGAGAGGACAGGTGTTGGATTAATTTTTCTTTGCTTCTCGCTACCCAAATCTATTTTAATTGGCAATAAATTAAATTAATTTTCCCCAAGTCCAGTCCATTTTGCCCATGACAGTAATTGGTAAGTGATCTCCCTGTCTTTACCTTGACCCAGGAGCTTTCTCATCTTATTTTCTCTCCCTGTCCTGCTAAGGAGCAGCTGGGTGGGCGTCTGGCAGCCAACCAAGGTCAATCTACTCACGCATGTAACAAATTGCTTAGTAGATTAACTGCTGTGGTAGAATTTTAAAAAGTTTACATACCACAGTCCAGGCTTGCAAGATGTCAATATTTGGTTGTGATGTTCTACCTGAAATCCTTAAGAAGAAATGCTCAAATTTTCGCTAAGAAAGGATACATAGTAGGTTGNTACATACCAGCTTGGATTGGCTTTCCCTCTGCTGTAGAAGCTTACTGTTTTAGAATATGGGACCAAGTTCAGAGTCAGTGTAGGGAGATGATGATGCCAAATTGGCCTATTAAAATTCTCTTTAAAAGGTTTTGTCATGTCTTTAAAATAATAATAAGCCTGATGATCTAATACAACAGCTTACAATAAAAGTGCTGGAAGACTGTCTTAGGGAAATGTTACTTCAGCATTTGCAATATTTTATGTTCTTCTGCAATGTATATTTCCCATGAAGTGGTGAGTAATACTACTTAATATAAGTCAATTAGCCAAATCATCTGTATTTCATATTTTTTAAATTTATTTCCCATCAGGGATACAATTTGCTTATCCTCATTATTTCTTATCCTGTACATTTGATTTCTACAGAATTTTAATTTTCTATTACCTCTATGACCTTAGGCAGTGAGCTGAAGTCTGCATTGGGGGAAACGTGCACAGGAACAATTTTGATTTTAGCAAGACCTGGAAAATTAACCTTCCACTCAAAAAATATAGGGAAATATCAGTTCTGCATTCATAGTCTTCATGAAAGAAAATTATTGAGCTGTTCCTCCAGTCACAGCCTATAACTGTAGCTATAGAGAGGAAGACACTACAGTAAAGAACATGATGGTTCAGGGACTGTAGCCAAATCTCTCATGCATTTGTCTTCTGTGGGACTTACGCTTAAATTAAAAATATTCTTAATTGCTTATGTTAACATTTTCTTTAGTCAAAGCCTAGGGAACAGGACAGAAAAATGAGACAGTGCCCGGGTGAGCTACTGCATTTCTAGCTTATGTGTTTGCCCTAGGAAGGGTGGATTATCAATCCAAAAGCTAATTCAGAGAGTGAAGGGGCGAAATGGGTGAAGAACGAGGGGCAAAGCTATAAGAGACTCTTTACAGGACAGCTAGGTAGATGACAACAAAGACTGACGGTGACAAAGGGAAATGGCTTCTGTTCACAGACCAGCTAATCATGCTGGAGGACCTCTTGATAGATCACAAAGTCCTATCATTTGCTTGGTGCTTTTTAAATTAATCCAGTGGTAAACTAGTACTGCACACTGAATTAGCTGCCATCAGGCATTTTGCTACGGGCACAACCTGTTGCTTTCAGCATGTAACTTTACCAGACACTATCTGTGAAACCCACTCTGGTGTTAAAGAAGAGCAAGAGTAACAGGTGGAGCCGTGTATTTACTGTTCGATAACTAATTTTAAAATGTATCTTTACTTCAGCAGATATCTTGTATTATTTAGGAATGTCATATAGTAACATATATTCTTAAATAACAAGTGTTTATTAGCAATTAACAAACATGACCACATCCTTTTTTAAACTGTCAAAAAATTGTTTAAATAAAGCACTTCACGTTGTTTTTCTTGAAGCTTGCAAAATTGAGATGGTTAGAACAAGAAACAGAAAAAAAAAAGAGTCCTTTAGCCTCAATATTTACTCTGAACTGCACAAGATACAAAACATGTATGGAGAATGCATCCACTAGGTCTCAGCTATGGGGACAGAAGACATAAACCTCCTTAGTAGCAGAGGGAACTAAAACAAGGGTGGGATTTCCTTCCTTCCTTCCTTCCTTCCTTCCTTCCTTCCTTCCTTCCTTCCTTCCTTCCTTCCTTCCTTCCTTC
>VYZM01001164.1:0-44521 GCA_013398915.1 Dromas ardeola | reverse complement strand
TGCTCACAGCCCAGAAAGCCAACTGCATCCTGGGCTGCGTCAAAAGAAGCGTGGCCAGCAGGTCGAGGGAGGTGATTCTGAACCTCTACTCCACTCTCATGAGACCCCACCTGGAGTACTGCATCCAGATCTGATGACCCCAACATAAGAAGGACATGGACCTGTTGGAGTGAGTCCAGAGGAGAGCCATAAAGATCGTCAGAAGGCTGAAGCACCTTTCATATGAAGACAGGCTGAGACAGTTGAGGTTGTTCAGCCTGGAGAAGAGAAGGCTCCGGGGAGACCTTATAGCAGCCTTCCAGTACCTAAAGGGGGCCTACAGGAAAGATGGGGAGGGACTTTTTATCAGGGAATGTAATGATAGGACGAGTGGTAATGGTTTTAAACTGAGAGAGGGTATATTTAGATTAGATATTAGGAAGAAGTCTTTACTGGGAGGGTGGTGAGACACTGGAACAGATTTCCCAGAGAGGTTGTGGATGTCCTGGAAGTGTTGAAGGCCAGGTTGGATGGGGCTTTGAGCAACCTGGTCTAGTGGGAGGTGTCCCTGCCCGTGGCAGGGGGGTTGGAACTACATGATCTTTAAGGTCCCTTCCAAACCAAACCATTTGATGATTCTATGAATCTATGAAATTAGAAGAGTGGCTTATTACCTGGTAATACCAAAGGGTAAGAGTGAAGTCTTGGTCTCTTTGGATGTGGATTCACAACTGGTTTAAACCGATCGATGTCCAGGCTGTTAGCACAGGGGTTTTTGTCCTCTCTCTGCCTGTGCTGCATAGTCCTGACACCTCCCTTGGCCCAGTGCATATGCTTGGATAACCGTGGGATCAGGAATCTTTTCTGACATAATTTTCAGCAAGATGAGTTTTCCAAGACTGGCTGACCATGAGGTCAGCAATAGTGTGAGCACTAGCATGGTATGGAAGAGGGAGTGTGACCACATTGTGAAGAGCAGAGATGCAGGATGCGCCTGTGCCACCGGCTGGAGGGAGGTGAGGCAATGCCTGTTTGGCAGCAGCTCACACACAGAGTCAGCTTAAGCTAAGCATGAAACCAGAACAGAGAGGTTAACTTCATCCAGGGAGAACTATTTAAGCTATGGCACAAGGCTGGCACAAGAACAGGTGGACATATGGCTATGAATAAAATTAGGCTGGAAACTAAAAGGCTGCTAGCCACGAGAGGAGTGGGGTTCCAAAATGGCTTTCCAATGGGAGTAGGGGGGTTCAGGGGAAGTCAAACAAGTGTGAGATTGAACTTAAGGAGATTTACGTGACACAGTTGTTGCAATAGTGAGGAACCTGGGCCAAAGACCCAGGAGATATATTTTCACCCTATCTCCCCTTCATGTTTTCATTTTGACTTCCTCTGTTACCCTTCTTTCTGCTTCTTTTTTTTCCTGTTCCTTTTATCTACTTGGATGACAGGCTGGAAAATCCTCTCTATGCATTTTCTCTGTTGCTGTTATGTTAATTCAGCAGAACAAGGCAAGGGCAAATCCTGCTCTGGTACATCTAAATGGGCCTATTGAAGTTCGTAGGCAGAGCCAGCGTGGGGCTGACCCTTAGGGCACAGGAGCCGGGGCTGTGGGAGGTCACAGTGCCCTGATGACACAGCAGAGTCCTTGCCCTCTCGGTGCATGGCTGGTTCGCCTTGCTGCTGTGCCATGGACACACTCGCACTTTAGCAGGGCACTCAGTGGCAAAGCACTTGTTTTCTGTTTGGGGAAACTGATGACACAATATCTACTCGAGAAGGGTGTTGAGAGGTTAAATTCATTTAAAAGATGAGGTGCCCTGAGATGTCCAAATGCCTGCATAAACTACTGTTTCTGTGGAGCAGAAGGGTCCAAAATACATGAACAGCTGTAACGAACATCACTGTAAACATGGTGTTCTGTTTAATTGGAAATGGAGAGGCTGACCAGGTAGCACTTGTTGGGGAAAAGCAGGAGATGCCCTCAGAGCGCGGTGCCAGGAGCTGCTGGGCAGCTGCACCGTGCCCTGCCATTGACACTAACTGTGAGTACCCATCACTTTTGGGGTCCGGTCCTCCTGTGTTTGGCAAGTGAAGCAGCACAGTGTCAGGCTTCCAGCGGCACCATCAGAGTCTGCAATTCGATCCTGCACCTCGAGGCTCTGAAATTCAGCTTGCAGAGGGCAGACTGTTTCAACATATAATAAATACAAAGATGGGCGCTTCCTGGCACTGGCTCCTTCATGTGCACTGGCGTTCACTTACAGCGACTGTATATTACAGCTTGTGAAAGAATTTCTTGGCTTTCACAATATTCTGTTCTGTAACAAGTAAGCATATCTTGCAAGGACTTGATCAGTTAATATGAAAACAAGTAATTTAGAGGCTAGATAGACCAAGTAACTTTTTTTTCTTCTACTGCACTATGGCAACAGATGCTTGGGTTGCTGGCGGTCACCTGAAAACTTGCCACACCTCTGTTAGTTGGCATTAGTGCCTTCCTTTCATAGAGAGAAAACGGTTGCTTTTCACAGTTCAGGCTGTAATTCCATGAGGACCTCAGCCATATATCAGCTAGTTGCCATGGTCATAGCCTTTGTCCCACCCTGGCCATGGGACCCTGCCATCTCCCTCAAACAGCTCCAGTACTAATCAGCCCTGGTGCCCATCCATTTCAGCATACCAAACGGGCATTAAAGCTATTCACCTTTTTTTGCCAGGCCAAAGGGGGCATGCCTGAAGTCACAGGAGCTGGCCAGATAGCAGCCAAGCCTGAGGAAGCAGCAATCCGATGGGTCCAGGCTGCTGAGGAGCAACAGCATCCGTGTGTTGCTCACAGTTTGAAGGGAACATATTTAAGGAGCCCTGTGGCTTAATTCAGCTTGGGTGTGATCCTGCTGGAGCTTTCCTTAATTGCCACAGTGATGAGTTTAGCTCCTTTTGGTAAAACCTGGCCATTAAAGATAATATGCACCTACGTACATAACCATCTAAATACAGTATAACCAGCTGAGTGAAGGGGAATATTAGAAATACTGCAGTTTCCCTCTCTTCATCAGTGTTCTCTGGGTTTTCCCTTGTTGGAAAAATAAGTTAATACTCATTAAGATGAAAGCAGAATACAAAGTGGAAACTTCCAAAGTGTCTGTCACTTGTGTTCGTGTAAATTAGAATGTTTCATCTACAGGAAACACTGGGCCTTTCTTTTTTCCTGTAGATTTTAGATTCCACACTTAGCACTGCGGCATGAGATGCGCATTGTCGTCCTGCCCACTCTAATGCAGCCCACGCTCCGTCAGTCCTACAGAACCTAACAACAGGTCGGTATCCTACACTGGTACCTGTTTCACCATCAGGTGCCAGGGGAAAGGGCTGCCAGCTGGAGGTGTCCGTAACACAGGCAGGAGGATGTGACCAGGCGTCCTTTGGGCACTGTGGTCCCTCTGAGTTGCTATTGAATATTCAGAGCCTTTACAGTTTTTCGGGTTCTTTTGCCTTCGAAAATTTCTCATGAGGTTTAATCTTAAACAAAAACATTTTATTTACAGCTAATGCACACAGAATCTTGTTTGTCTGGTTGCAATAGAAATAAAAAACATCCAGACCATTTTCACTCCCCAAATCTGCCTGTATTCTGTGCCCTGCAGACTCCCTCTCGGGGCTATTCTTACAACATCAGCCATTGCTGTTTGGGCAGGTTTTGCTGTTTTTCCCCCTCACACACACAAATTGAACTTGCATTGGTTTGGGCCAGGGAATCCCTCTGCTCGACCCATCGTTGGGCCCAGAAGTTGGCCCACTGCATTGGATGGCTGATTCTTTTATCAGGTATTTCACTCTACAAAGGGTCTTAACTGAGCTTGAAGGAAATATTCTTAGTGCTTTAATCAGATATATGATTTTAGGTAAGACATATTAATGCCTTCTGGTACTATTAATTCTCTTGCAGCAATGGGTAAAGTATCAGATCTTAGAGAAACACTTATCAACTGTGATGTACTTCGCATAAAAATCTGAGCCTTTAAATAATGAAGTTCTTCCCTTTCTGGAACATCCTTGATTATCATAATTCAGAGGTATCGTTACAACCTGCAGGATGTATCCATGCACATAACAAAATTTTGCATGGTGCCAAAATATCTTCCATAGTTGGTGGGATCATGTAATAAAAAAGGAAGAAATTGTCCAGCATGGTGGAAATCATCTGCTTAAAATGAATCATGATTGAACAAACTGCCCGAGGAGTGGAAGGAGCTCGAAAAGTCAGCAGAGCCCATGTTCTGGGTGCAAAGTAATATTGCCTACTGATCTGTGCAGAAATGTGCACATTTATATTACTTATATGTGAAAAGGCATGTCAGCTGAAGAGAAAAAATAGCTGGTACTCTATCAGGTTAGACCTGATGAATACCTGCCCAGAAGCTAACCTAATATCTGTGTGCTAGACACCCTGACGTGATGCCCAAGCCACAGAACAGCCTGTGATAGTTTGACTTTTTGGTTAAAGGCTGTGTTTACTGAGGCAGATTAAATAATATGAGACAGAAGAACGTGGGGAAGAATTCAGCAAATGTTTGTGGAAGCTCGGTGAGCTAAGTGAAGCTATAGATATATTTGTCTGCAGACCTCATTGCTGCTTCATCCTGCCGTCATGTTCATGGCCGTTCTGCCTCTGCAGGCTTCCCTTCACCTTCTGGGGTCTTCTCCAGACATGGTCAATGCTGCCTCAAAACCTGACTGCCCAGCTGTGCTGTCAGCCACTGTTTGCATGGCATCAGCATGTAGTGCCTTTTCAGCCACCAGCTTCTGGACTTCTTGTATGAGGTTACTGTTTCTGTTTGAATAATGTGGGATCAGAACGAGCTGTGGATCTATAGATGGTTTCCTGTGCTCTCTTGCCTATTCCTTATTGGATTGTAGTTTCACAAGTACAGTTTCATTAGACAGGCCTGCAGCGGAGATTGCCTTCCCACTCTTTCCTGTTTACATGATACTGCTTATGCGTGCTGGGCAGAATAGTCTTTTTCTTCCCTGCATTCCCAGTATCAGACATTTATAGATGCATAGAGGCCACTTTGGTCTAATTTTACAGTGTTTCTGTAGGAGGGAAGGTAAGGTTAAAGCAGTTCATTGGGGCTCAGGAACACCGGGATCAGTTCCTCATTTGATATATAGATAAATTGGATAATTCGCTTCATTTCTTTTTTATCTTAAATGTCTTTTTAAAATGGGGATAATGACATCTAGATATGTAGGATCACAGCAGGCCAGAGCTGACTGCTGCAGCACTGGGCATTTCCATCACAGCTTTAAACTCACCACCACTGGTAGCAAAGCAGGAGATTTCACCCAGGCTTTCAAGCAAGTATGGTCCAAGATGCCCACAAGACTGTTATAATTTACCCTGAAGCCCGTGGCTGCTAACTGCTGGCTGCCAGCAGGTTGCCTGCATGTGGCTGCCTGTGGCCACAGGCAGCGGTGCAGCTATGGCACAGGCTCGCTTGCCTGCCCTGCCTGTTTCTGTGGGGCTGTGGGCAGCCTGGAGAGCAAGGTAGCCCGGGGCATCTTGGTGCTCCTCGTAAGAGAAGCAAGAACCAGATGTTAAAACTGTCCGTGTTTTCTTAGCTATCCCTTTCTCAAAAGAGAGGAGTGTTTTGAAGAAGTAGGATTTGCTGCAATAAATTGGTGACAACGACTCAGCTAGCCTGGTATTTCGTCTGGCAGGGATACCCACCAGGCATTTAGGAGGGCAAGGCAAGCAGCAGCACAGAAGGCCAACGGTGGTAATCTGCCACCAAGAAAAGCCCATTCCTAATACCCCGTCGTGAGATATTACATGGAACCTGATTTATATTCCCTACAAATTTCTTTGGTTTTGTGCTTATTACGTACTCTTAACCCATTAAAATGTCTGGTCTCCCTTTGAATGTGTACTTTGATTCTACTCTCCACTTGGATAACAGTCTGTGACAATGAATTTCCCTGTCTAATTATTCATTGTATGAAAAAATATTCTTTGAAAGGCTTTGAATTACCAGAATTTCCAGTTAGTGAATATCCTCTGAATCTCTGATAAGGATGTTCTATCTTTTCTGTATCAGTTCTACAGAATTTCGGAAGAATACCCATGTGCTGTAAGAACTTTCCAGTATTATGTTTTCTTTTGGAGCCTTAGTGTTGAAGTGGGATATGGTAAAGTTAAAAAAAAAAAAGTCATGTTTTTCCTACTATGGCCAATGCTTGCTCAAGCTAGAAGAAAATGGAAACTTTTTTCACTTAAAATGTGTGTAACTGCTTTTCTTCTTTTTCAGCCAACCTCTGCCTGGTACAGGCACATACAAATGCATATGAAGAAATTTCTATTCCTTCTGATGAGGATGATGCCATGTTTTGGCAACTAACTATCACTGAAGATTCAAATGATGGAAATAACTAGTTTTGATTGATTCACATAGTTCTATAATCCTAAATCATGAAACTTTTCAGAGAAGGAAGACATACTTGAACATAATATTAGAGTGTTACCTGTTTGATCTTCTATCTTACCTTAACAGTTGACTTCTTTAGTGCTATATTTAGTCTCTGGTTCCAGAATATGCCCACATACTGTAGCATTGCATCAGTTCCTTAAGGAGAAGGCACATTTTCGGATCTGGAATCGAGTCAATGAGACTAGAAGTGCTTGAATATACACTGCATTTGGATTTGATCTGGGTTTGCTCCTTACAGACATTCCTCTCCCTTGCAGGTTTCTAGCCTGTTCACTTACATGGATTAGATATTTTCAGTAGCTGCTTGGAGAACAGGGGGACTTAGGTGGGCTGCAGCAGATCCAAGGTTTAGATTCAAGAACCTCTCCATGTGTTTGCTTACTGAAGACAAGGAGCAAAAGAGCAGGTCTTAATTTATTCAATAGTGACTATAAACTCATTTTATTCTCTGCCTGTAGTTGCCCAATTCATTCAGAAACCACAGAAGCAGGAACTTCTGATGTGAAAAGCTGTGTTAGGGCCCCTAGGTCTCTTCTGTGCCAACAGCAGGGCAGAAATGGGGAAAAATTGACACTTGCATGGGTGTTTCAGGTACTGGCTACCGCATACACTTCAAACTTAAGTAAGCACAGTTTTTTCTGCTGCAGAGGCTGACTTTGAATGTCCTTGAAGTCTGGTATTATGCATTCTGGCAAGCAAGTAGAGAAATGAGCCAGATGCATCAATTTAGTCATATAGGGACGTTTCTAGTAAACTTCTGCACAACGGGGTAGTGACAGTGTGCTTAGTAAAGCCACATGCTTTTTTAAAAATAGCGCTATTGATTTTGTTAGTGTGTGTATCAAATGTTAGCACATTCATTAGAACAGCAGCCTTCCAACCACTGCTGTAGAACAACCAGCAGGCCCAGAGTCAATATCCATCTGAATACTGGCTCGCATCCAAAGGGCAACTTAAAATTAGGGCATTGACTTCTCATGTTATAGAGGAAAGATTTTAAAGGGAGCATTTATCAAATAGAGTTAGGCAATATTTATCAAATACAGCTGGGCTGCAAATTCTGTTTGAGCAGGCAGAGATGAGTGCATACAACTGTGTACAGCACTAGCAAAACCACACAATATATGTTTATACATATATATTAATATCTAGGGCAATGGTCTAGTATAGAAGCATAAGAATAAAGAGAAAGACGTTTATCGAAGGCAACTTCCAGTCTCAAACTCCTGTGTCTATATTGAAACATCATTGAGTAGGAATGTAATGTATTACAGTGATTAAATAGATACCGTGTCTGTGTCCTTATAATGTAATTTTTGTACAGTGCTGTGAACAAAGCAGCACATTAGGGCAAATATATCCTTTGTTGGCAGTAGGTTTACAGCAATAAAATACAGTCTATTGTGTCGAAAAAGAGCTGAGATAACATAGTAAAATCAACTTTTTTTCTCCCTCCTTGTAAGGATGACAGATGATGGAAGAAGAGTGAAGGTTATTCCACTTCTCACAGATTTACTATGAATTTGTGACCTACCAGTCACAAATTACTTTTTCCCTTTTGTGTCTGTTCATGCAGCCCTTCAAACTTTCCTGGTCCCTGAGAAAAGGCTCTGCGGAATGGGTTCAGTACCTGTTGTGCACCTCTGTATTCTTAATGTAAACCCATGAGGATGATTTATGTCGCTGGAGAACAAATGTTCCCACTATCAGGGCACTGCTTGTTTCCTCCACTAAACTGATTAAGTTTATCTAATATCTGTGGGGTTTATTTGGTTGGTTGGTTTTTTGGCAGGATTCTTTTAACCCAGATAGGGTCACAAAGCCAGTTCACTCAGCTGCTCCGCTGCCAACTACCTACCTGCGATGGTACCGATGGGGAAAAGAGGAGGTAGAGATGTCTGATTACATTGCTTTACCTGCCAGGAAAAATGGCCGTAGGAACAAAGCCAAAACCTCCTGAAGAAACTTATTTCTCTTTCTTAGAGAGGGACACAAGAACTTCAAATCTCCTAACTTAACCAGCTTAATTTAGTGAAAGAGAATAGGCATTTCCAGTTACATAGTAATTCTCGCTGTGTTCATTCACTCTTCAGCGATGCCTCCATTACTGCTGTGATTGCAGAAGGACCCTTTGATGAGGTGCCTGGTGCCAGGGGGTACCACTGTGTCCGCAGTGGTGGTTCCCAGCTGGCCCAGGGGCATTGTATGCCAGCTGTGACTGCTGGTACAGATACTGAATTCAGCGAAATCTTCACAAAATCCCATGTTGATCTATTCCTGCTTCCCAGCCACATGCTGAAAGCATTGAACTGCATTTTCCCTCTTTTCTATATTTTCCTTACTTTCCCTTTTTTAATGCAGAGCGGCAGACCAAGAGGATGATTTCATTGGTTTTACTGTGTACAGGTCCTGTTAATTTTTAACCTGCTTGCCACTGTGACTTGTTTGGTGAGGTGTTGGCTTTGGAAACTTCTTTTAAGTCTCAGCTGACACACACTGAGAAGTGCTTTTGTGGTGGTGATGCGTGGCAAGCAGTTAGACAAATGTCTTGGAGAAACTATGTTTCTAATGGAAACAAAAGGTAGAAAAGACCTGTCTCTGTATTATTATCTCCATTCAGCTGTCCTCACAGTTGGTACTGGATGCCTCTTTCCAGTGTATATCTTATTTTAAACCAGGTTTAAGTGTTCCTGATGATGAGACTTCCCTTATTTTATTTTCTTTCACGTTGAATGCATTATTACTGCAAATGAATTTTATTCTCTCTCTCTCGAGATGCATCTTTACTTTGTTTCCTGCTCCAAAAAGAGAAACCATGGCTTTGGGCAGTCAGCCTGTGTACAGCATAGTTTTAGCAGTTTTATTGTTCCCCACAAATTATGAGCTCTCGAAGTCTCTCTGAACTCCTGAATCTCCTCGTACTATTAACACTGTGACCAGAGCCGGGCTTTACATTCTAAGGGGTCACCCAGGAAGCCTTATCATTATGATATATTGCGTTTATCTTGTCTCATTCTTTGATGAATCCTGAGCAATAATTTTAAACCTTTCTTCCCTTAATAGCAGGGTGGGTTTTCATCTGGAGTTAAGTCTCTCCAAAACAAGTCCAAGGTAATCAACAGAATGTGGGAATGGAGTGTTGAGGAGCAAGTATGGGAGGTACAGGGGGTTTCTGAGTCTTCCTTGTTGTTATACCACCAAAAAGCACTGTTGTAACCAGTGAAATTAATTCTTGAGTTCTTTTCCAATTAAACCACCAGTTCAGAGGGAGGCTTTAAATGAATCTCTTAGAGCAGTATTTCACAGGTGGCAGCAGATTCAGGGTGAATTTAAAACGTTGCTTTGAGAAACTTGACCCTGGTAGCAGAAAAGTTGAGTTCCTAAACTGTGAAGTGTCCAAAATATGGACTCATATCTCTGTCTGATTTTATGAAATGAGACTAACATTCTTTACCATGTTTGTAAAATACTCTGGATCAAGGATGCCATGGATGTGCCAAGTATTAAATTAGACTTATTTAGGTAATCTTTCTCCTCTTTAACTTTCTTCTCTTCCCTCTAGTTTTGGGCATCTTGTAGCTACCAGTGGCCCAGCTAGGATCTGCCATGTAATATTGAATGGTGAGCTCTGAGAAATACCAAGTGTAGACACTGTTTGGAAATTAGCCAAATTGCCAAGCTCAGATGATTTATAAAAATTTAGCTTTTTTGTGTCCTTTTTAAAAATTTTTCCTTTCAAAACAATCAGATCCTTTTAGAGCATGAGAAAAAAAAAACTGCAGCACTAGTTAATGCCATGAAAACTTCCCTTTGGCGATGCCTTCCTGTAAATAAAACGCAGTCCCCCAAAACCGGTTTCCAGAAGGAAAGAGTTCTCAGATGGCCATGGAGATAATATGGAAAAATGTTTAGGATCTCTGTGCTGCTCTGGCTGCTGGACAATTCCGGTGTGGAAGGAGGGCAAAATCCAGTTTTGCCCATGCCAGTCCCAGCCACCCTGAGTCTACACCCGCAGCAGAACCTGGACCCATTTTTAGGGTGGGTGTAACATGTCCCTAGCTGGCACAGCTGTGCCGAGGGCCACAGTTTGCTCTCTGCCCTCTGTATGGATGGACACATCAGGGAGTGTTGTGAGCCACACGCACAACCCAGGGATGGATGAGGCATGAGGCTAAAATGGAAGGGATAATAGAAAACTGCTCAAAAATCAAGAGAAGTTCTCTATGTTATGAACCCGATCTGTTAAATTAGCCCCAGATTTTATTTTTCATTCAAAAATGGGCTCCTTCCTGACTAGAAAATTGTCTATTTGAAGTCTAAATGACTTTGGGTTTAAACTAAAAATTAGAGTTCTGGATTTTAAAATTCAATTTTAATTGAAAGTTGCAGCCCTTTGGAATTTACAGAAACAGAAACTCTCTGAAGCCAAATGGCAGACATATTATTTGAAATTTGATGACGAATTTGTCCTTAATTTTATCCAATTATATTAAGAGGTCTTTCTGTTACAAAGCATTAAAAAGCACTACTAAGGCCAGTGAGGTGGTAGCAAAATCTTTTTTCTGTCATGCCGAGCCCTGTACAGAATTGCGTGGGCTTAAATAAAATGTATCTTGATAGTTTACCTTAAAACTCTCTGTCCTTTTCCTCAGTTCAGCTGAATCCTATGAAATAGATACGCAGCTTGGAGAAGATCTTCACACCCCCACAAATGCTAAAAATGGCCCTGATACAACATGTATTTATGTAACAAAATCATCTGCATTAATATCTTCCTTTCCTTTCTGCAAGAAGCACAGGAGGGACCCAGGCTGACACATTTTCATGCAGCCCCTTCCATTCTTCTCCTTGCATTAGGGGCAGCAGGGACAAGCCGTGTTTTCCCTTAAAAAACAGGCCACTGAATAAGCAGGAATATGACGTGACTATTAATAGGGTGTTCGGCTGCAAACCCACAGCCCAAGCTTTTGGGCTCTCTCCCTTTGAATATTCAGTACCCTGCTATGGATCAAAATTGCTTGGTAACAAGAGTTCTGGTCACTGTTGTTATCCTGGTCTTCCAAAATAAAGAGGGCATAAAAACCAAAACATTTCCTCTACTTTTACTGAAAAGCCAAGAGACTGGCTGGCTGACGGGATCAAGCACGATGCTTTAACCTCTTATTCACATCTGGCAGAATATAGAGAAAAATGTCCCCACTTGGCAGCTGTTTGCTGTCCCATTTGTCACCATCACGTTCAGGTGGACTTCTGCTCTCTAGATCACAGCCCGTCCCCAGGCACCTGGGCAGGTGTGCAGCCCGTGAGGAGGGCTCAGGCGCCGCGTGAACAAAGAGAGGGGCTTTATCTTGTCCTCCCAGGGCTGGCTGCCCAGGCTGAGGTAGAGGTGTGCTGTCCGGAAGGGGAAGAAGAGTGAATTATAGCTACTGCTGCCGCCACCGATAGTGTCGGGGAAAGTCTTGGCAGCCCTGCCATGTTTAGCATCACCAAAATACCTGGGAAAATCAGCAGTCAACAAGCCTCCCCGTTTTTCGTATGGAGATTTATGTACCGGCTCCGCTGTTCCCCTGAGGATACTGACAGCTGAAGGTGCCACAGCCCTTCCTTGCGCCATGGCTCGCCGGGATGGCTCCCAGCTGCGAGCCGGCTCCTTGGCAGGCTATGTTATTCCCAAGGGGTTCTCCCAAAGAAGAACCTCCTAAGCCTGTTAAACCAACGCTCGCCGCCCCGACCTGCTGCCTCTTGTGGAAATGAATCCTGACCAGCAGCGAGAATCAAACCAATATTCTCCGCAGCAGCTGTAAACTCGATAAGCTCCCCGTCCTCCCTTCTCTCCCCCCGCCCCGTCCCTCCCTTTGGTGTCGAAATGAAGGCAGAGACATGCTGAGAGAAGCGGTGCAGTGCTCTGCAGGATAATATGCAGACCACATGTATGTATTAAAGGCTGTATGGAGTTATAATGAGCCAGGAGCATTTAAATGCAAGCCAAGGGGAATTTGCTATTCTGTGTGGGCAGATTTCAATTGTAAGGTTGGCAGCTCTGGTATCCTGTTCTCTAATACCATGGGATGAGAAAAAATAGGCTTTTCTTTCAGAGCAGTTGATTATTGAATCCGCACCAGCTGTTCACCCTAATCCAAGCTTTCTGTGCTTGCTTCTTGTAATAGAGGCATCCCTCATCCGTCCATCCATCCGTCCATCTCCCCGTTCTCATTTTCATGGCTCTTTTGTAATCTTTCAGAAAGGTGGTTAGCGGATATCAGCCATCTAAAACGACATAAGCGTCAGTACCAGGCAAGGGTTATAACTAATTAACGAGAGAAGAAAGGCACCCCCAGCCATATATTGAAACTCAAATTATATTTCACATCCACTGCAAGATGGGAAAAAAGCCATCATGAATCAGAAGGCAGAGAACCATTTTTTAACAGTGACACCTGACTCTGTGCCCAGCAAACCGTGTGGGATCAGAGCTGGAGCGAGTCCCGAGCCGGCGCAGAGCGGCGGCTGTCCCTCCCACCCCACCACAAGCCGAGGGACCTGCACCCAGACATGCGGTGGCAGCAGTAAAGGAAATTTATACTTTTTCTGCCCCCCCCCCCTTTTTTTTTTCTTCTTTATTTTTTTTTTTCATAATAAAGGGGGAGGAAGGAGTGAGATAAGAAGTGAGTTCCTTCTGGGTGCTTCTCACTCAGCCTGCAATGTTATGTAAGGCTGGCACAGCTAATGCCTGCTCTGCTTCGCCATCAGCCCGGCTGTTTCATCCCTGCTACACAATTATTTCATCACTCTCTCCTACTAGACATCACAGGCTATTGCGATTAGTCACATTTATTAGGATAGCGGATAAAAAAGAGCAAGTGCAGGGGCTCGGCTGCACAAGGCACTGGGTGAACACGGCTCCTGGTTGTCCCTGCCCCAGAGACATTCAAACCTCCTGGAGGAGGAGGACAAGGGACAAGCGGGTGACACACAGGAGACAAAAAAGTGGTGTGAAAGCAGCAGGAGAAATGCTGTTTCCATGAAGAGCTTTGGCAGGGGAGGGTGAGTTTAAGTGGGAATGAGCCAGCTGGGAACAAAAAGCAGCAGCAGAAAGGACACTGTAGGGGAAAGTAGGGTGGAGGAAAAGGTAGAACAGTAAGTGACAAGCTGAAGAACAGAGGCTGATGATGGGGAAAAAAGGAGGGTTTGCTCTAAAAGGCAGCCAGCACAGCAGATCCTCCCTGCCTGCATGTCTCCTGCCCATTTTGTCTGCTGCTGCTGCACATTTTTGCCCTCTGTCCGATTCCCTCACAGTGTTTCTCTGTCTGAAAGATGCCTCCTTCCCTGCTCGCCGTGTTCTCCTGGGCTCAGAAGATTACCCCACGCTTTGTGAAAGCGCAGCCTGTCGCCTCCTCTCTGGAAATCTTTGTTGAGTTGCAGAGACTGAGTGTAATGCCAGAACCATGCAAACCACAAAGCTGCATTAGCACTAAAGATTGTATGTTCAGGTTCGGAAAACACAGATTTGGGATGCTTTGGGGCATGGTGGGGAAAGTGGACAGTATGACGTGAGAAGGAAATGGCAGACAGGCATGTACAATTGCATTCCTGTATGTTAAAGGCATGCAGAGGGAAAAATGAGCCCTTGAAGTGACTGCTTGACTTCCAGGAGCTGGAGAGTTCAAACTGTGTGTGTGACTTAGCTAACAATTTAAATCAGTATATCTGGACAATTTACAAATAAATCTCCATAAAGAATTAGCTTGGCAACTCATTAGCTGACAGATGTTAATATAAAAAGAGGGCTAAATGTGATTCTTGGATGAGTAGAGATGGGAATGATAACTTGTAGTAATGTGATTGTTCCTTTGCAAATGGCATTGGTGACACTTCTATTGGGCTACTGATGTTGTATTTTGGGCTGGACTGGCCACTAAAACGAATGACAGATGCTCTCTTTTAACTTCTCTCCCCAGAAGGAGAAAGAGAAAATAAGAGAGAGAGAAACAAGAGAGAGAGAGAGACTAACGAGTTGAAAAGAAACTAAACTACTTTAATGAAATAATAATAATAAAATAATAAAAAGAAAATATAATAATATTAATAAGAAAACAATGAAATATGTACAATATATACAAAACCAGTATTGAGCTTACACGGCAGGCACTGGGAAAGTCCCATACCGGACACAGTGATGGACGGGAGCTGAACTCACGAACTGGGTTCAGGAACGCACAATCGTGATCAGAGGTGAATGAACAGACAGAGTCCTCCTCGGACACTGGCCATTGAAGAGAGAGCCTGACCCCTTCGATCCCTCAGCTTTTATACTGAGCATGATGCAGATGGGATGGAACACCCTGTTGGTCAGTTTTGGGTCACCTGTCCTGTCCGCTCCTCCCCACAGGTGCGACCCCTCTACACTCTTCTGCTTCCGAATCTCCAACTTGGTGCTTATACCAAAGTGACCTGACCTTGGTTGTTATAGCAATAAGTATAAGCAAGAGCCTCTCTGCGTACCATCCCTTGGTATTAATTATAAACATCGGGCCTTATCTCTGCTAGAAGCCGACACTGTCTGAATAATACGCCGTTACTTTCAGAGAGTTCGGTTAGTTAGGCGAGGCTTAACTGAAAAGTAAAACTGCTGATAAGTAAATTGGTTCTGTTTTACCTCAAACCAGGACAACTGGCTAATGCTCACGTGTCCACATTTTCAGCAGAATATTGAAAAAAAGGCGAGGCTGAAGAAAAGAGTTCCAAAAAGGCTTTGACAAAATTAGAATTATAATTTGAGATAATACTTTCTAGTAAAAGACTCAGAGTGCTTAACCTGTTACGTTTATCGAAAAGAAGATTGAGAAGTGGCTTGATTACAGTGTGAGTACCTTCATGGTGAGAAAATACCAAGTATTAAAGAATTCTTTAATTTATTGGAGAAAAGCATAATAAGAAACAATAGTTGCAAACTGAAGCTGACCAGAGAAATTTAAATGAGAAATGAGGTATAATTTGTTTTTTAACAGTAGGAATGATTTCTGACTAAACAAATTTTAAGTGACAAATGCTTCACCCCTGTATGTGTCAGACGAGAACTAAGCTCCTTTCTGAAATGTTCAGTTAAACACACATTTTTTGTGATTCACTGCAGGTGATATTGGGTGAAAGCTGATGGTTCATGATATAATATGGTGGCCTTTTTTGCCTAGAACTCCACGAACAGCTTATGTATCCACAAGACCTCAAAGCTTTTTACTCTATCCACTTTATCTGATTCTTTCCTTGTTTACCAGTTTACAGGTAGAAAGCTGATGGATCTGTACACATTTGCATAGCAGTTAGCCCAAATCCTAGAGATCCTTCAATTCACATGCTAAACAACTGTAATTAAAATTTAAACACTTACAGCCTCAGTTTCAATCGAGACTGGCTTCCAAGGGTATTTTCATGGACTGAGAGCAACAGGAAGGCAGATATGAAGGTTATATGAGTTGGGTGAAAATTGGACAGAAGTGTTGATTTGACGAAGTGGAATGTGGCTTAAATCTGGCACTCAGCAGGTACCTAAAATGGTTAAAATTGACATACAGTTCTTTGCAAGTACCGTCAGACCGTGGCTGATAGGGTGCTGGGAACTGCTTGGTGTAGAGTAGATGATGTCTGGACTCTTCTGGGTTAAACAAGTGTTACATGAAATCTGCAATCATGACCGGGTTCAGTTATTCAGTCATTTGTAGTCATACGGTCCTAAAACACCCGCCGCCGGGCTGTGTTGGTACGCACCAGCAGGAGCTCCAATCCAAACACTGCAAACATTTTTCTTGGACCAGTGTGTCCCCCATTGCTATGGGCACTCCCTGAGTAGTCTAACAAGGGAGCTGGTTGGCATGAATCTTGGTGTCAACCACAAATAAGGGCAAATATGTCCCAGATTTAGAGCCAGCAAGTTTAATAGTCGCAGTACTTTATAGGACTGCTGAAAATGAACCGCAGCTGCCAGGCTGTTTGTCTCAGCATCTTCTACCACCCCATGGTTGCTGTCAAAAAAAAAAGGGAAAGAACATCCCATTCAAGCAAAAGCCTGGTACAAATCCTGCCCAAATGTGAATCAGTGCAGAGCCCTTTAAACACGGTGGCCCAGCCCCACTTGTGGCAAATTTACCCCATGATGAATCAGTGCTAAAATTGTCACATCTCAGAAGCCTGTCGTTCTGTGCACAGCCTGCTCCTTTCTCACGCTTTCAAATGCACAGCCGGCCCGTTTTGTACACAGCTGCCACGGTGTGATTTGCTTTGTGTTTATGCCTCAAGCTTTGCCTCTCTGTTTCTGCGCCCGCAGCCTCAGTCTATTTTATGTCATCCTGGCTGGAACCCGTGTGAGAGAAATGTCCCCTTCAGCCGCACGTGAGGGCATGGGGGCTGCAGCGACACTGCAGAATCACGCCTCGTTTCTCTGATTGACTCTGGGTGCTGCTGTGGGGCGAGGGGGTGTCCTCGAACTTCCCAGCCCACCTATTCCCACCCAGCGCCCCATCAGGTGCGGCTGGGCTGTGGGTCCCGGGGTGCTGGTCTCTGGCAGCTCTGCCGCTGCGTCCTGTCCATCATCCAGGGAAGGTGCTGATGCAGCATGGCAGGGGACAGACGGTCTGACAGACACAGTGTGGCACCCGGCCCCGGCACCCCACAGCTCCCAGCTCTCTTCACATGGGCATCACAGGTTGGGATCCGAGCCTGGAGCTGTGGTGCAGACCCTGTGTGGTAACGTGGGTGTAAATCAGGAGCAGCGGTTTTCGAAGTGGGTGATGCGGCATTGGCGTGGAGCGGTGGTACGGGGGCTGAACTCTGGTTTGAGAGAGGCAGAGAGGGGGAGAAAGGGAGGGAGCGCTAAGGTAACCACAGAAACAGGGTATCCTTGGATATTAGCAATCATGACCTACTTCTGGGTATTCACTCACTTTTTTAGTGCTGTTGACAAAGGAGGAGTAAGATGGAGGGTTTAAAGCTCTGGGGGAAAAAAAAGAGATCTTTCCATCATTTTCTAGGATCAGGATTATTCATGATAATATTCAGCTAATGTAAATCTTTAACAGTTTTATTCCCTTGCACACCATACTGTTTTCATTCCCTCTTTGTATACTACAGAAATTATTTCAATAATACATTACTGAAATATAATTGACAGAGCTGTATTTTTATGTGTACGGTGTAGATTGGAGCGAGTGACTGGGGTGTTGCTGCGCATGTATAATCTAGCTGCTGTCAGTGGTGTTAATCTTGTTCTGCATTTGATTTAGATCAGAAAGAAACCCTTCTTCACACATGGTACCTGAGCCTGCAGGGCTCCTGGTGACCCTGCTGCAGCTCACGAGAGATCTCCACTAATATCAGTAATTACTGTCGTAAATGCAGAAAAAAACGGGCCCTGGGCTTCAGTGAGATATGGAGAATTTATAATAGTATGTAACTGAGAGCAACTGAGTCTGTCTATTTTATGCCAGATTAAATACCTCTTTCAGACCAAATAACAAATGACAAGGAAAATGACTGTGGAATTCACAGTCATTCCTAAACTATCAAAGGGGAGGGCTTTATTGATAAACAAAAACAGATGGGAAGACAAGAACGTTGCCTGCTTTTGAGCAGTATATGTGCATTGTAAAGAGTGGAAAATACATAATTTAGGGCTTCAACTGAACACTACTAAAGCTTTCACTTTGGTGGACCACGGACCATTGTAGTGCAAAAACCTGTACCTGTTGTGTTAATAAAAACAGAAAATGAGGTTTAAATCTATAACTTTAGCTTCTAGTCTTCTTTCACTTTTGACTATTCTGTACAAAAAAAAGTTGATAATGAATCAGGGGTTGTCAAGGTGTTTTTAATATTTTTCTCAGCTGCAGTTCTTTCCTGCATACACAGTCTCAAACATTTAGACTATGCTGGCAAAATGAACCAGAAAGAAAAGAATCTGGAAGTCAGTGGTAGTGAAAGTGTAGCTTTCCAGCATGACTCTTTATTAACTGCTAAGTGAAGACCAGGTTAGCTAACGATACTAACATAATGATGCCTGAATTCTATTCCAATATTGGGTATGTGCACAGCTGCCTCCTCTACAAATTGAAATCCACAGGTATTTTATAACTGTATCTTCTGCAGAACTTGTACCTCAACAGCAGGGTACTGACTAAAGATGTGGCTTGAAGAAATCCCACATAGCCCTTCACCTACACCAGACATGGCTCAAGCCATGTTGTTAATTCTCAGAGCAGTAAACAAAGTGCGCAGATTTGACTATTCCCACTTCACGGGTGGGAAAATTGTACTAGATGGAGGTTAGGTAACCTACCTAATGCCACGCAATGATTCATTTTGCAGGACTGAGTGGAAATTCATGAATCCCCAGTCTGACAGAGCACAAGACTGAACCCTTGCCTTTACAGGCATTGACCCCAAAATTTTCACTATTTCTTTCATCTGTTCAGGAAGGATTCATAGTCAGCTGGTTTCTGCTGATGATTTAAGCATTGTCTCACGTAGGCTTGCTTTGATCAGGCTTAGACTGTCTGGATTGAAATCTTGGCTCCACTGAGGTCAAGAAGAGTCTTACCATTGACACCAATTATGATTAATGAAACTAAATCTCTGCCAGTTGCTCTTATCAGGAACCTTGTCTACTCTACAGGGTAGAGCCTCACATGCATAGAGCTACCCTGGCAGTAAACATCATATGAACCTCTGGGGGAAAGAACAGCAAATTTGGGGCATGCACTGCACCTTGCCTCCTCCTGCCTCCCCTCATCCCACACTGTCAGCACAGACATCCTGGGGAGAGCATTAAGCAGGCACAAAGAAGCAAACATGGAGGGGGGGAATGTGTCAGTGGGCTGTGGATAATGCTGAGCTCAATGTGCAGTTTTGCAGTGCTGTCTAATGCCTATGTCCTCAGGGAAGTAGACTTTCTTATTTTGAAAAGGGCTTGTGCAGCAGGTTCATGAAAGATTTTTCGGAAAAAGCCTGTCTCGACAACCTATTAGTAACACAGCCTTATGACAGACTCGGAGATATTTCTAAAGCTGTTAGCTTAATTTATTGTGGTTGGATTGGGTGATCTGAGGCTTTATTTTTTGAGGACACTTTTTTTTTCTGTTACACTCCAAATTTGATGGTTTTCAACTAAAAATACATGACACAGATTGACTTTCTGCTCAGATTTTTAATACCCCCCCTGCACCATACTATACTCTCTCTGCTAGGGGGTCTTGTTCATTGAATAGTATTTCCCACAAGCCTGTACATTTCCTTCTTCATTTAAATAGTTACTTAGTCTTTCTTTACTCTAAAGCTGAACTTAAATGAAATGTAATTTACATAACAAGTCACTCAGAGCCTATTGTGCATCAAATAAAAAAACCTGCCATATTTTATCCTTCCCAGCTGACAAGTAGAAAGAAATACATTGAAAGGGACATACCCAGTTATTAAGGGGTTTTGACAGCATTTTTTCTTTCTTTCTTATTTTTTTTTTTAATTTAGTAAAGTGCCCTTGTCATAAACTAGGATTTTTAAACACAAAAAGTTCGTGAAATATTAGAGTGTGCTATCTGGACTTTATTCTTGATAACAGGCAGATTTACAAGACAAATGGCTTGTAGGAGGAAGCTACAAGAGGCAAAACTAGTAAGAGATGCATGATGAAGACCCATTAAACTGGTTTCTGCATTCTGTACATGAGCAATTCCATTGACTTTAAGTAAAATCATTGTAATATTAGATCCTTTAATTCTTATTCATCTGCTTGAAGTTGAAGATGTGCTTTGCTGCATGGGATTCACAGTGAACAGCACTTTGAAAGACTGAGTTGTAGTTAATTAGTAGTAGAGTGTGAGCTTACAATTGCCATCAAATACCTGAAGTTGTAAGGAATATTTGGGCAGCAGTAAAGCCTTATAACCTATGCAATGCACAACTGAGGTCATGGCCACCCAAGGATATTAAATATGCAAAGCAGTTTTCTAAGTCTAGCAGTTGGTTTTGATGTACAGGTCACATTTCAAAGTGGTAATAATCTGCCTGTGGCAGTTTTACCCAACTCCAGTATTAGATTCTGTTCCAAGTCACAGCATGGCATGCTCTTCATTGATAAAAAAAGCTCTTGCTCTTCAGCAGAGAAGTGACAGTCTCTCGGGGGACAGTGAGACCAATGTGCAGCAGTCAAGGTTACAAGAAAATACTTGTAGTGAAGAGAAACAGGTAAATACAAGTTTTTGTTTGAAGAAGGTGGGTCTGCTGGGGCTTGAACCCACCTGTGAGCCCTCATGGGCTGAAAGGTCTGAAATCCTCCAGCACCAAGGACTGACAAGTCTGTCCATGGCCTCCATCAGCAGTAGACATTTCCTCCTGGCGTCTCCATGAGAAAATTAGCCCTATATTTGCAGCTTTTTGCCAATGACAGGATTAGTTGGAATACTGGGTATCCTACTGGGGAAAATCTAAGAATAACATTAATAATGTAATCCTTATGAATTCAAGCGTTGGTCAGAGCCTTTCAGAAGCAGTAGAAGGGATATGATACATCCTGCAGCTAACATGGCAACTTCAAAGTGCATGGACAGCGTACGCACAGTGCCACTAAGTGATATAAATACTTCTCTTAGCACTCTGTGCCAAGCTCCCTGTTGATACAAGCTGTTCACAAGAGATTCAGGCTAAACCTATCCATAGACAGAAGGAACCCAAAAGGTTAGGTTTTTTTAGATGGAAAGTATACAAGGTCTGCAAGCTTCCAGTTACTAATCATCCAGTACTTCTTTGAAGTATCATTTTCTGTTGTGAGCTAATCTTTGTACTTTAACCTGCATGTTTACCCACCAGGGACAGCTAACTTTGGGAATGGTGGGGTCCATCCTCACAAGAATGACACAAAACTTAGTAGGATCCTTTTGTGCCATATCCCCACCTCTGCTGTGTAAGGACAGCACACACATTAGCACCGAGCACAGCACCATCTCTCACCACACTGGGAAGTGCACGCCATGAGGAGACGCGCATTGTGCCTGCACAATACCCCTCAGCAGGGATCCCCATCAGTCAAAAGGCCGTAGAGCCAACCACAGTCCCCAAGCAGGGCCTAAATAACAAAAAAGAGATTATAGAAGTGCTTGCAACAGGACCAAAGCCACAGTGGAGATCCTGAAGTCAGAGGATCTGGCTACATTTGGCTTCCACGCTGGTCTGGGGAGACACCTTCTTCCCCTCAGCTCAGAGCATCTCAGCAAAGTGGAGGGTATTTCTGCCATTCATTGCAGTGCTCACTAACAACATTACAGCAACATATTATGCAGGCAAGGATGAGTAAGAACATGCTGTCAGTGCCAGGCAGCTATAGAGATTTGGAGTGTCCGTCATTGCATCCCTGTAATAGGATGTAGGTTGCATTTTCCAGAAATGAAGGACTGGCTGGGTAGAGTGAGCCAGTAAGTGGCCACTGATCTTTGGGTATTGCTGCCTTTTCCTAAAAATCCCTAGTTTTCAAATACCATGTTTGTGAAGGAAATATAACTTCTCTTTTTCTTCAGTATGTTCTTAGTTGGATGACAGGTACAGTACATTTGGCATTGGGTTACCCAATTACTTCTAAAATGGAAAGACAAAGGGTTAGCATTCACAAAGCCCATTATTGTTCTGTGGATCTCAGCATCGGGTGAATTTTGAATGGGAAAGGGGCATTACTATAGCAACACATAATGTAAGCATACGACCATAGCTTCCAGAAGCTCCTAGAAGTCTCATTTTCCTTTGGGCAGCTCTTCTTTTTCCTAAAACAGGTTCTATGGAAAGTTGACTGTGGGGAATTTACCTCTGTTTTACCTGCTTTGGATACTGGTGAAGAAGAACAGCGACTGGAGGCATTTGCAGATTATTACATTTTTTAAATCTGGATTTTGCACAGTTTAGGAGGCTATATGCTTTTCTGGAAAAGCTGCTCATCGATTAGAGCACTAACTTGGATGCTCCTGGCCAGCTATAGAATTGGGTGACCTTGGATATGTTACTTAACCACTATACATTAGCAAAAGACAAATTTCCCTTATAAGGTTTCTGTTAGAATAGGAATATAAAAGATTGTAAACAATGTGGTACAGTGGACAATATACATTTAAGATAGATATTTTTGTATTGATAAAGCATGGGTCTTAGATAATGTTATTTGTTATGCTTAATCAGACAAACACTGAAATAATCAGGGAGCTGATTAAAAGTGCTCTGTATAACCTTATCGAGGATCTAGCAAGTTGTCCTAACCATACTTGTTTTGGAGAGTATCTTGATAGAAAAGGACATTCCAGTTCAGAACGAGAAACTTTCTGTATGGCAGCCACATCTCCCAGTCTCTATTCCTTTTCTACATTTGTGTCTTGCTGTATTCCTGGTTCCTCCCATGCCAGGATTTTCAAAAGTGACTACACAACTTGGATGCTTCAATTTCTAGAGAGCTCTGAGGTGCTCCCTCGATGCCCAGATGCTCCTGTCACAGGCTGCAGGTACAGGAGAGCAGAAGATGCAGACCCAGAAACAGGCTCAGAGTTCAGACTCTCTAGTCCCTAGAGCTGCAGGTGTGCAAGGCAGGAACTGAGTTCAAGCCGCTCCACGTTTCTGTGTGTTTCTCCTTGTATGCATCCATCTGTGAGAAGCTCTACTGATCTTTGGAATACATATATATATATATAGCTGGGGTGCTAGAATACATAAAAACTCACTTTCTGCATTTTTTGCCATCCTGTAACATGTTAGAGGCAGATAGACTGATAGCAGTCAGACCTATCTAACCTCGGTAAATGTGTTCAGTTCATCCTTGGGTATTGAAGGGCTTTAAGTAGTAACCAACATGCCCATGCGAATGCATGCCCACCAGCCTGATGAACTCTGTGATTTGACTTTTGAACAGTACAACACGGACAGAAATAGTTGATAAATAATGAGACCCCCTTTGGTTTTAGAAATAAGGATTTTCACCGTCCAGCAGAGCCTGTGTTAGCCAGTACCCTGCTTCTGGGACTATCCCCATTCAAAGATCAGTTCCCGTGGGGAAGCCATAGGAAAATGCATTGAATGCCTATGGAATAATCTGCAAATAGGGGAGGTTTCTTCTACTCCTACTTAGCATTTAGCCTAGACTAAAAACATGGGAATGAATTGCCCTTTAAAATGTTTTTAATCCTGTCTAAAGCAATCGTGGGTATTTTTGTCATTCATATAAGAATATAATTCATCTTCTCTGTCCTTTCAGGAAGAAAAGTCTGCCTCTGGCATTACAGTTAATGGCACTACCTGCCCTTCAGAAAGTATGGGCCATCTCACTGAGTTCAACCTCTCATTCTTGCCATGTCATATTCTTTTCTTTCCATGCAGAGAAACTAAAGCACAGAGCCTGGCTGCACGACTGCTTGCTGCAGGGAAGGACAACTACTCATGACGTGGGAATGGGACCAGGAGTGGCCAAAGTCTGGAAGGGAATTGAAGCAGCACTAATGCCACAGGCCTAGGCTCCTGATCCATTCCCATCCCGTGTGTAGGTACTGGCACTGTTAGCAGGGCAGGAGCAGCAGGGCAGCACACCTTCCCCTGCCATGGCACCTTTCTCAGTCTCTAATAACTTTGGCCACTTCATCAGGCACTGGGAGAGACAGGTATTACTATCCCTTTGCAACGCAAAGAAACTGACAGACAGAAGTCCAATGAGGCAGATAGTCTCAGGTGAAGTCCCCCTTCTGGTGATGTATTTTACTATGGTCTATTAGTTTTGTATTGAATTCTTGTTCTGTATGAAAAGTCTTTTCTGGAAATGAAGTAAATGAACAAAGGCCAAGATGGGTTCCCTTTGGATACTGCTATTATTGCACCCTATGGGCCTGCTCACAGCAGCATCCTTGGACCTTCCTGCAAACCTGGGTCTGATGCACATGTAACCAGGCCTAAATAGTTCTGTGATGTCTGAGGTAGTATACCGTCACCTAAAGAGGTTAATAGTCTCTGGATAATGAATTAAGAGAAATATAGACAATGTGTATACTGATACATTTAATATAGAAATATAAGATAAAAGCGCAAATATAAAGCTTTCCCCTTTTCATTCTTTTTTCCCTCTTTTATACCAAGCTGCGTTGAGACTGGTCTTCTTTTAAATATTTTTAGAAATAATGAAATAACTGATGCATTGTAATCCCAGTAGAGGCCTTACCATTGTACCCTCAGGCATTGCTCTGCTATTTCAGGCTCTGAAAGAGTGCAGTTTAATAGAGTGAGAAGATCAGAAAGCTTTGTCTTTGTCCTAACTTGATGTCTGAGTCCTCTAGGATCTGCTCAAATGCCCTGGGATTTCTGCTTAGTTCTTTTAAACATTATTCCAGTGCTGTAAGAGAAGACTCTTGAGCTGGGACCATGCTTCATCTCCAGAGGCAAATAAGCTTTAGGGTAATCATTTCATTGCCTAGGGATTTGAAGGAAGTTTAAGGCATCATTGTGCCTGAGGATTTCAAGCTATTTCAGGGACCAGAAGAGCCACTGGCATACATCAGAGTAGTTGCCGTAGCCCAAATCAGCCCACAGCCTCTAGAGCAGCATATGCTACAGAGTATTTTCTGCTCTTACTGCTTTTCCTTTCATCCCTGCCATCTTTGCTGGGCCTCATAAAGCATCAGTCTTGGAGGCACAGCAGGGATTGTTCTTGTCTTTTAGTTACTCAGCCACAGTCCACGTGCGCCTTTAGAAATGTACACTGGGACCAGACCTAGGGCAGAATCTGCCTCTGTTTGGCTGGATTTCCAACGGTTTTCAAATTGTGACCGATGCAAACTCACTAAAGAAAAAATCTAGAGGGATCTCATGTAACATGAATAATTAGTTATGGTCATAACTAAACAATTGTTACGCAGTGTGTGGCTGTGCATCTGCTTCCATTTTTAGGTTATCAAACCAACATTAGAAATAAAAAACATATAATAGGTAATGAATATAATAAAAAATTCTCAAGCATAGACATTCAGATTTTAAATGAATTTCCATAAATTCTGCCCATGCTTTTCCTCCCATCGTCAATGAATATTCAAGAAAAAGGTTCATGGTCAAAAGTGTTCACAAAAATAGCTCATTTTAATTAAGCAATGCAGAATATTCACAGAAGTGCATTTCCTATTCATAACTGTCCAAATCACACCAGAAACCTTTCTTTAATAATTTTGCCTGCTCTAGCAGGACATGGAGACCTTCCACCTGACCTCTGTGTCCCACCAAAGCACTTGAGCTTTCTACATGCAGGAACAAGGCTCCTCGCTAACCATTTTCTCTTTGAAATTCTGCTTGATGCTACTTCATATCCACAAGAACCTGAGTATTTTTAAAAAATTGTCCTCTGCCTTTTTATTTGTCTGACATTTTGCATCAAAGCCCCTTTGTTGAGCAAGATGATTTAAGCAGTTGAAGCAGTTGCCCAAAGCAGTGGCCAAAGGGAAAATATGAGTGAGGATTTGATTTCTGTGAGCAAAAACATGTACTGTAAGCAGTGGAAAAACTCAAATTAATAGTTACTTATGGCAGAAAGCCAGGAGCATGCAGAAGCCTTTTGTGCAAGAAAACTGAGAAAACTGCCTTTTTATTAAATCTTACTGTGATTGCGGATTTTGTGGACATCCTTCGTAACCAAACAGGGATCTGTAAAACCTAGTTTCCATGGACAACATCTGCAACCAAAAGGCATGATAGTTCTTGTCCTGTCAAAAAACACAGGAAGGTGTTAAAAAGCTGATATTTAGCTGATATGTCTCAAAAAAAAAGGGGAGGGGGAAAAAGGCAGAGGGATTAAGCCACGGCAGAGGAGTTGCTGGGGCTGGGGTGGGAGGCCATGGGTCTGCCCCATGGGCTGAGGTACCGTCAGAGGAGCTGTGCTGAAAAGCAAATGGCGGAAGGAGAAAAAGCATTTCCAACCTACCTCAAAAAGCCTGGGCAGCGGTGCCATGCTCCTGCCAGCCATGTGGCATGGCAAAGGCAGGGGACCCGTGTGGGAAGGCTGTAGAGCAGCCAGCCAAGTCTTTGCCTCACTGCCCTCCATGTTTGCTTCAGGCAGAGGAGGCAGCCCTTCCTGAGGTGCCTTTAACATAAGCTTTAATAATTCATTTCATGTGAGTTTCCTGCTAACGTGAGGGGAAAGAGGAGCTGGGGCAGGCTGCATGAGGGAGACTCATCGGTATGGAAATCACATACTCCCAGTCATCTATTTAAGAAACGTATCGGTGCAGGGGTGGGAGCGCAATGACTCAGTGCAGGCAGCAGCAGCAGCAGAGGGGACCCGTTGTGGCCTCCGTCCCCCACCACTGCCCCAGCTCGGCCGCCCCTCCGGGTTGCCTTCCCTCCGCCATCAGAGGCAAAAAGGCACCTCTGGGGATCCACTACTGGGTGGCCCCCCGTTGCCCCTCTTCTCCGCCATGCTGTGGAGGAGTCTGCCCTGGCACGCTGCAGTGCCCTGGGGAGGGTGTGGGGCACATGGGGTGTGAGAACAGCTTCCTTCCCTGGCAGACATGGTGATTTCCAGTTGTTACCCAGAGCAAGATTTGTGGCAGGATCACTTCAGTATTACATAGGGCCCAGCCTGTCCCCGAGCTGCTGGAACAAGGGGAGGAGACAGGCACGATGGTTGTCCGTGCCAAGCCTGAGTGCCAGGGCTGGGGCTGCGTTTCTCAGCAGCAGGGCTGGTTGCATGAGGTTCTTTATCAATGGAAACGCCATTACTGGTTTGCAATGGCACAGCACGCTGGCGCGGTGCAGGGCCTGGGGAGCTGCAGCAGCCCGTAGCTTCCCCACCTCTCCTGGGGGACCAGCGCTGGGACAGGTCTAGCCACAGGGCTGCAGGGTCTTGAGCAGCGGCTTGTCGGCAGGGTGTGCGCAACCCCTGTGGGTTCAACATTACTGGAAATGTAGTAATTTAAGGTGCAGAGCCTCCTTTTCTGCTGTCCTGCACCTTGTAAGACAAAATGAAGCAGGCACGTATACCCAATACCTGCTTAAGTTAAAAGCGGGAAAAATATTTGATTATTAATAATAAATTGTTATATATATAATCAGGTAGGTCTGGGTCAGTCTTAAGGAAAATGCTACCGAACTTGTATGAGACCAATGAATAGCCACTTAAAATTGGTTTAGGTAGTTTTTCTCCTTCTACAAAACCATCTCCCAGAGATCACTTACGAAGTTGTAGCAGAAGGCAAGGAATGACCGTGTCTGAATGGTTTAGTTATGATATGGGCCTACCTGGAGGGGCCGGAGGCAGTTTAAGTTAAAAGGCATTTTAATGTTGGTAATGCATATGATTACACTCTGCCTCAAAAATCCTTTGAGGTAGGCAAGTTATCCATACCTAGATGTTGAAACACGGTAAGGTTAACATTGTGTCTCATGTATATAAAAAATTGCAGATTTGCAGTATGAATGACTTTATTTTTTGCCTGAAGAGAAACAACAAGTGAGCAAGAACAATTTTCAGAAGAAGAGAGGTTGTGTTTTGCAAAGTGTCATGTGAATCAAGTCTCAAAAATGGCACTGGCTGTAGCAGGCCATCAGTTCAGAGGCGTAAACCAACTAAACCCAGAAAACAAACAAAACCAAATTCAAAACTTTCCGAACTGGCAAGAAAAGGGTTTCACCAAAATGAAGGAAGTTATGTTTGAAAAATTCTTCAGAAAGGCTGCTCAGAAGGGAGCCATCAAGGACTTCTAGCTGTAGGGTAAGTGGAAAAGCCCTAAGGGTTTGTCTGCAAAGACAGTCTCGAGAGTAACCTGCCATTGCTTCCTAGAAGGATAACATTGAACGTAATAATTAACCCATCTATAACCAGCATTTCTCTCCTAATAGAGGAAAGGGGTGGAGAACAGCCTGTCAGAGTGTTTGCTTTCTTCATTGTTGACAACATACCCTTGCAATGGGTACATCTAGAGAAAGACAGGACAAGATAGCACTAACTGCAGAGCAGGTGGAAGAAGGGGAAAAAATCCCTTGATGGAAAGCTGGGAACATTTATAGCCAACTGGTATTTTCAAATGGAGCTAGGAGGACAATTTTCCTTCCTTTTCACCTATTAATAAATCACTAGAAATAGATTCAAGTGCTGGTGGGAAAGCACAGTCTATTTTTCTGCCTCTCAGCAGGATAACCTGGCTATATGGAGGCCTATCACTATCCTGTATTTCGTTTTGAGGCAAAGAATCTCAATGGGTTGCTCAGAAAGCAAGTTTAGACTGACTAAACCAAAGTGAGTTCATATTTTTGGCCTCAAAGACCAAATTCAAACACTGAGAATTCAGTTGCCAGCACACAAACCTCCAGACAGAAAAACTCCAAAAGGTGCTTCCATCAATTGTTCCTGCTCGGCTCCATGAAGGGGCTTCACTTTCTTAGGATGGGCTCAGCTCTTTCTGAAAAATCAGACATTGTTGATGTGCTACTAATTTTGTTAGTGCTCCTCCAAACCCTGGCTCAACTTCTCCCTTCCTGAAGTACCCCAGGAGCCAGTATTTGTCGAGAGTCAGATGAGAATGAAGCTTCATTTTTTGACTTTGATACAGTGCCGTAGGAAGCGCTGACAGTTAAATAAAACTTACTGATTCAGCTCACCCAAGTATCTCCGCAGAGGAGTTGCCACACTCTTGACAACACATCAGTGTGGTGTTATGCTCCTTGAGGAGCTGAATGCATGCTAGACGGAAAATGCTCTTCATTTTTCTGCTTGCATCTATGCAACTTTCATGGGGATTTTTCTTAAGCTCACTGCTGTTCTTGGTCACGCTCTGTGTCAGCAAAAGGAGACAAAGTTTGTTCTTGTTGCTGCTGAATACAGATGTCTTTCCCTTGGCCTGAGTCCTGGTTATCAGGGCTCTGTAGCAGAGGAGAGGGAGGAAGGAAGGGGAGCGAAACTTCAATATTACCAGCTTTCCTTGCTCATGCCCAGTACGCAGGAAAAACCGGAGCCAAAGCCACAGGCCACTGCACCAGTGCAGCTGTCACCAGGGATTGCTACATGAGCCACGGATGTTGGAACACTGTCATGCCACAGTGATGGATCTCCTGTCACCAGTGGTAGCTCTAAGTCATCTTTAGTCAATTCTACAAGTGGGGTTTTATTTGATACAAAAACAAGTGTGTTGTTTCCTTTATGAGACCTACTGGACAGACTTGCTTGCACGATTCCTGTTGCAGCAAATCTCTGTTACAACACTTCCCCCCCCTTCAAACACAGTAAATATTCTTTCCACTGTGGCATCTGAAAGGATACAGTTACTTGAAAGTGGGGTGACAGCTTGATGCCTTACAGTGAAACCTGTTTAAGGGTCTGTGCTCTTGCACTCAAGCAACAAAATTAAGTAGCCTTCAGATACTCTTTTCAACATTGAGTTGGTCTGTATTATTCTAACCGCTGTATGTTATCAGTGCTTCTCAGTATAGCACTGAGCAAGATAGGAAGCCTTTTTGTACAAGAAAAGACGATTAGCATGTTTAACTGATTATTTTTGTAGCTTCGCCAAATGTGGACTTTTATTGGGGTGCAAGGGATTACCCTTAATCCCTAAATGTCTGAAGAAAGTGTGAGCAGACAGGATATAATCTGCAACCGCTCTGGTGTCTTTTGTCTTTGATTTTAAATGCAAGGCCATGTTTAGAAAAAGAAGGACTGAAACCTGAGCTCTGATTATTAAAAGGCCCTTGGGAGTCATCACTGATAGCCAACAAATGTGGTTTCCTATGAAGAACATAAGGCAGAATGCCTAACCTCAATATGTAAAGGCATCTGAACAGCAGGGCAACTTGTGCGGAGTATGGCACCAAACAAGAATGCCGTTTGAGATCTGTGGGTTTTGGGAAGAATCAGGAAAGGTGTAGGCATGGTAAATGTGCTTGATGAAGAGATTCCCGGTGATAAACTGGATGTGTTTTTAACATCATGCAGATGTAAGCTACTAACCTGAATGCAACCTGGATGGAATTGCATCGGCTGCGTTAGTTGGGAGACAAGATTAAATAGCTCTAATAATCTCATTGGCCTTTACAAATTTTGTGGTTCCTGTGATGAGCCTTGTGTAAGTTATGACAGGCAAACAAGTGCCCAACCGCACGCTAGAGCTGTTCCTCTGCCTGAGAAGCAGCCAGCAGCTATTACCACAGTAACCTGTCTTTAAATATTTTATTTTGACTCTTTTGTTCTCTCATTAAAATAATTGAAAGATGATGGACCGGGGTAGAAATCAGGAAATAGGCATTATTCACTGAAGAAACTGTGGTTTGGCTGCCATTAAGATGTGGTTGACAGTTAACTGTATTGAATTTTTGTCTAATGCCAAGAGTTGGGATCCAGCATTTCAAAGTTTTACCAGTTTTAAAAAAAACATGCAAGCAATGCTTACGTTAAGGAAAAAACCTCTCTATATATAGTTTTGTCATTTACAGCACAGGTACTTTGGTGATAGACGGTTGTCAGTGGTCCTTGGTTGGGTTTCATTGTCTTTTATATCTAAAACAAAAGGTGCAAAAACCTCTTGCAGTGAAATAATGACTCCGACGGCGCATTCTGAACTTCCCTGTTTGGCAAAGACATGAAGTGAACTTAAACATATGAGGAAAAACAGTCCCCCCCAACAGAAGCACAGAAATACATCTGTAAAGTGTCAGGGGCAGGGAATGATTAGGACTCACTGAAACCAGAATGTCCTGATTTGTGAGACTAAATCTTCTCTGATAGCAAGTCAAAGATGAAATTTTTATAACATAGGCTTCTGAAAATGACTAAAGAATCTGTTCTTAGCTGTCTGACCAGCTTGAGAAAGAAGTTGAAAATTAATTTGGTTGCCAAAGGATAGTTTAAAAGAAGTCTGTTTTCAGAAACAGCTAAAGCATCTTTGATCAGAAAATCACTTTCTAATTCTTGAGCCTTCTGCTATATTTAGACTTCTAAGAGGATGACTTTTGCAGATGTACTGGGCAAAGTCATCCATGAAGTTGCTGGGAATTCAATTTTGGAGAATTTTGTCTTTTTTAAGACAAAGATTTAGCTTTCATAATGATGGAGGAAAAATAATGGAAAAAGGAAGGCTAAAAGTTGAAGGCTGATAACCCAGGAAATAACATACAAATATTATTTGTCAAATGGAATGATTTTAAGGTAAACTCTGTGATCTGTAGAGAGCCTAGTTCATGATTAAGTCATCTCTTCCCCTGCCGAGTTCAGGATCAAATATAATGTTAGGAATTGAGAGTTGACCATTTTGACCAGAAAATTATTGTGGTGATTTTCGTGCCCTTTGTGCTATTACAGACTTTTTCTGAAGAATATCCATAATAGTTGGGAACAATATAGCTTAAGTTTCAGTGGGAGGGTAACAATACTGGCATCACTGAAGTTCAGCACAAGAGCACCATTACTCCAGCTCCTTCATCAGACTCTGTTAAGTTCTGCTTTTGCTATTATAGGACACATTAGGCAAGCTGACAAACTTAGACGTCAGCTGGATTTTCTAAGTAAAAGAAGGTTGAGACAGGAAGGTGTCTATCTTTTGATCCACCTTGTCTAGCTTTTTAATCCATGTGGGACTGCAGCCAGTGTGACATGGTTGACATTGAATTTAAATATTGTGACTTCCCAACAAGATTTGTCATGCATATAGAAGGAAGAGACACTGGCAACATCTCTACTGAGAAGGGTTGTGTTGTTAAGCCCCTGATTTTATACACCAGAGAATTCACACAGGAAAAAGCAATCACAAATTTCCTGCAATTGGAGCCAGCTTTGCTCAGAGTTTGTACCTATTAGGCATGAGGAACACCAACCATGAGGCACAAATCCCTAGGAAATCATGCTTTCTTAGGTTTTCTGTTCTAGAACTACTGTTAGTTTTGAGCAGTAAAGTGAAGATCACAGTTGTGTTCTCCTCTAACAAAGGAGTTGTTGCAGATAATGTTTGCAAAGTTGTGTTTAAGGAGAGAGTAGTTGCTAGTGTAAATAGAGCAGGACATGGGCAAGAACACCAGGGGAGGCGGGAGCCTGGGCTGCAGGGGGGTCAGGAGCATGCTGAAGGACCTTGCCGAAAAGAGATGGGAGAGCATGGAGAAGGAGCGGCAAGAAAATGAGGTAATTACTTTAATGAAATAAGGAATAAATATAGATGCCTGAGAAAAGAAACAAAATATTCTGCAAAGTGACAGGTTAATGAAATCCTTTAGATCTGTGTTCTGCAGTTGAATTCCCTGGTACCAAATTTTCCAGTGCAACCTCTTACAGTTTTTTTTTTTTTTTTCTCCCAGAAGCTGGGAATCCACAGCGTGTCTTTCCTGGGTGGATTCCCTGTGTCCAAACAAGGGCTCAGCTTCAGTTTCAGCACTCCTCAGTGGGAGAACTAACGAGGTCTAAGAGAGGATTAACAGGAACAGGTAGTGCATTAGTGCTGGTTTGCTTTGAGCAGGTAACTTATGTTTAGTCACTGGATGGCTTGGACATTTTTCTGTAGACACACCTCATATTACGAATGCTTTCTCTGCAGTGGTGCCTAAGGTAGCTGTGAGAATGCATTTTCTTACTTCACCACTCATTTTGCCCACAAATACCAGACCATCCACACCCAGACATGTTCACATAAGGAAGAAATATCCAAATTTTAAAAAACGTATTTAGACCTAGTCACACCAAGTTTCAGCCTTACGCTGTTACAGTAATCATCAGACTCTCAAGGACACAGAAGTGGGTTGGTATAATAGAGAGTGGATGAGCTTTTATTCATTATTTACCCAGGTTTTAGACTTGTGCACGTGCCTTAAAGCAAGTATACCATCAGGTTTTAAATTTCCATTACTGTGGTCAGATGTTACTCAGAAGTAAGAGGAGGAAGTAAAAAATAACTCGAGTGAACCTACATACTGCTTAAAATGCTTAGTCTTAGCTGCCAGAGTTGCAGCAGGGAAACCAATTATTTCAGAGAAAGTCCAGTCTTTCTCAGCCTTTAGGCATGGCATGGGGTCACAAGCTTGCCAACGCTTTGGGGTTTTAGGTTTGGTTGGCTTGTTTTCAGGTAAACTGTTCCCCACATCACAAAGCCCATCGAGCCGGGTCGGGGTGAGGCAGGTTCAGGTAGGAGGCAGCAGAACAGCCACTTGGGACCCCTCCATCCGTCCCCTCTGCCCCCACCAGCCTTCAGGGGCAGCTGCCACGCTTTCCTCCAGCCCCACACTGGGACGTCTGCCCGCAGGCCTCCAGCAGAAGTCGTGGCGGCAGCCGGCACAGAAGCGCGGCTGTGGGAGGCTGTGGGACGCCAAGGGCTGATGGCGGCTCCCGGGGTGGCACACGGCAGGCACTGCTTCTGGCCCCGGGTCGCCACAGCCTGGCAGCATCTCACAGAGGCTCAGCTCGCAATGCTGTGTAGGAAATGCTGCTTCCCACCCAGTGTTGCCATGGTGACAGGGAAACAGGCCCCATTTCGGGCTCTTTTCTTGGCAGCAGTGTCTGAAGGGAGCGGCCAATGCGTGGGTGCATAAGTCAGCCGTGCTCCACACACTCTCACTATAATTGTGTATATACATGTGTATATATATATATAAAAATACATATATACACACTCCTTTTTGCTAGAAAGCCCTTGCAGAACCTGTTTGAGGAAGTAACATAAACAATTGATATGAACCAGAGAATCAAGAAGGCAGCTTCGGTAGGGGAAATCCTAATTTTTGGAATAAAACACCAGTCCAATGATCACCTTTCGATCCGAGGCGGCATTTGGTTCTTTCCACTGCCGCCAGCTATGCAACAGGCGTGGGAGAAGCCGGGTGGTCAGCGCAGCAGCACTGGGTGGGGAGGCAGCCCTGAGCCGATGGGGCCCCATGGAGCTCTCAGCAGCTCCTTAGCCATGTGCAGGAAAGTGCCTGCTGCAGAGAGGGGGGTTCTTTAGGTGAAACGCAGGACACCTTGGCGTGCCAGTGATCCCTGATCCTGCACCCCTTGTGGTTGACCTCGCAACGTTCGTATGACTGGGGAACTTTCAGTTGTGAAAAGGAGGTGCACCTCACCACGTTGAGGACAAAGCACTAACAGTGACCTGCTCCAACGCTTTGGCTACAGGCAACTGCATAAGAGCTCATCATGTTTGCGGCATATGCATCCCTTCTACTTGCTTTTGCAGAATTAATATGGCCAGATCTTGTAGTTTTTCTTGTTAACTCTTGTCCTGAAAGATCTATGTATACCAGCAACCACGTACGTGAGTGACCTCACAATAACAAAGCGAGTTGTGCCTCAACAGTGAGGCAACTCTGGACTAACTGTGTCGAGATATTTTCTCTTTTGTAAGGCTGTGCTAAGGTTCAGCATTTCTTTAGACTGGATGACTCCAAGGACTTTTCTGATTCAGAATACAGTGAATTGTGAATTCCAAGACGGTTTATTTCTCCTTTCTTCAGGTGATAAATTGGAGATATGATTAATTTTTCATTTATTCCAGCATAAATCAAGAACATCCTGTTGAAGCTGTTAGAATTTTACTGATATAAAACTCTCTGGACCTCTTGGCCCCCAAATCAGTACCAACCCTTGAAATTTCTATTGGATAACATTCACCTTTTAACAAGGTGAACAAGGCTTTAACAAGGCTTTTGACGTAGGTCACCATGTTTTCTTTGTTTAACATGGCTCAGTAGACCAGTTCCAAGTAACTTACCATAGTATTATGGACTTCTTGAAGATTTGAGAGCTACTAAAATAAGACCATAAAGTAGGAAAGATCATTGGTCCTATGATAACAGTAATCAATACCCATAAACAAGATGCATTTAAGCTTAAGAAAAAAGAAATTGTATATATTGTGAAATAAAAGCTATTTTTTCCCCTGATGCTTATCTTTACCAATGTAATTTTCTTATAACATACCTCTGAGATACATTCTCAGAAGTGTAGGTTTCTGTCTGGTAGAACTCTGCAGCTGTTTCAGTTTCTAGAGGAAGAAATCAGAAACACAAAAGGGAATTACTCGCCTGGAATTTGTCCAGAATTGCAGCAAAGTCAGGTGGCAGAACAAGAGAAAAATTTAGCAAATTAAGACAAAAAGGAAATTTAAGGAAAATGAAGCTTCTTTGGCCTAACTCACTGCATTGTGCTTCTCAGACGTTGCTGATGTCTCTGAACTGTAGGAGATATGTGTTCACAGACTCCCCTTCGCAGCAAAGTGAATTTGGGGCAGTGGGACCTTACTGTTCTGGCCTTATATTTGAACATCCTTGGTGTCCCTGTATCCTGGATGCTTTCTTAGTGTTGTCATTGCCAGAGTCACTTCCGTGGGAGTGTGTGAAATACGATGCAAATATGTCGGTTCATATTTAGACTACTCCTAAAACTCATTCTGCACCCCCTTGTGATCATCTCCACTATATAACCAATATATATATATTCCAATATATATATATATATATCATCTCCACTATATAACCAATTAGTTATTTCTTCCAACTTTCTGAGCAGCACTTGTCACCTCTCACTGGCTGATCTGTTTCCTATGTAGGATCAGGTGAGGATTTGGCTTCTATAGAATTGCCAAGGAATAGGACAGCGTGTGTCCTTTTTCATCCTCTCTCCCCACTTCCCTATGGGAGTAGTGCTGCCTCCAAAGTGGTATTTGGGTGATAAGCTTGGACAGTGAACTCCAGGCCTGAAACATGGCACTGACCTTTTAGCAATGCATAATCCGAAATGCATGAACTGTTTGACAGGTATTTCTGTGATTCCAGGTTCACTGTGACATCCATCTTTCTAGGGATGGATGCCATGGATGTGTGTCCAGAGTGAGCCCTTACTTGCCTGAGCGACACAGTAAGGAAGCCCTTGGGGCTCCTTGCAGTAGAGGCAGCGATGGGGACCGAGTGAGAGCCAAGGTCCTGGCAGGGCTGAGCTGGGATCTGAGGGATCTGCACAGCTGGAAGTTCATACCTGCTAATTACTGAACTGACAGATAGTTAAGGGCATGAGGGGTCTGGGTAAAGAATTCAGAAGACAGATCCTGGACAAAATATAGCCATGCAAAACCAGCATAACTCCAGTGATTTTGGAGGCATTTGGACTCATTACTTGAGTCTGAATCATGACTTTTGAATTCTTTACATACTGACTATTATTTACCTGGAGCAAAATATGCTTCTCTATCATTGTGCTGAGCTCCCATTGCAGACCTCAGCCAAATTTAGCTTTATACTTTGCCCCCTTTTCTCTGGAGTTTGCTCTCACCTTATGTACAGAGTGATCTAAATTTACTGGAGCTTTATCACCTGCTTCAGAAAGAAACACCTCCTTTTTTTCTCACTGAATCTGCAAGCTAAGTAGCAGTGAACTCCAAAGAGCCAGGGTAAGTTGAGTACACTTGAGGCTCATGTAATCAATATGTTAGTGTATCTAATAATTAAAAAATATAGTTATGTCTGTTACTGTTCCCTGCAGAGTTTTAATTGTAGTTTAATGCTGTGAAGCACATAAACTAAACTCCTTCATAGACTCACTTTGCCTCTTTCTCTTCTGGGTTTCCAATTTTGCTTTGATACAGTTTTTTAATTGTAAAATATTTACCATAGGGAGGGTGGAAATGTTTTAATCATTCAGACTTTTATTAAGAATCTTTAAGTTGCAAATCAAATGCACATTTCCTTGCCTGGAAACCTGTTCTTTGCCACCCAGACTGTTTGTAGCACTATGAGGGCAGCTCACTATGTCCCCAAAAAGCCTTGTTGTCTCGGCAAACTGCCCTGGTCCTGGACCTGCAAAGGTGATGGACCAGGATAGGAACACGGCATACAAGGCAGGAGGGGCCTGGGCTGTAACAAACACTTCAGGCTTTCCCCAGCTTCCCTCTAGACGGACAATAATCAAATCTGATTTTGTGGCTTTTTAACATCTGAAGTACTGTCAGTTTGAACGATGACTGTACGGTAACAAATGAGAACAAGGAAGTGGAACTGAACAGCCTAGTCTTGTGTTTTAGACGTTACAGAAAAACACAACCAAGAAAGCAAGTGAGCAGTATATATAGCTACGCTTGTTAAGGTAACTATAAAACATACCCAAACCTGTGTCCTCTGGAATTTATGATCTAAAAGCATTGGAAGTAAATTGGGTATTTAAATCTGGTGATGTGATCTGGGATATTTAAGGGACAATGATTTCTATGACACCTCTGTGTGAAGAAATATGTATATTCCATTTTAATAGCCTGATATCTTGTTGTTTGAGAGGCAAAAATATTTTGGTAACTTTGTATTCACAATATCCTGCTAAACTGAAAGGCAACCTCACTCACTGTTTTTCTTGTTGCTATTCAAATTGTTTTATGTTCTCCCCATAACTGGAAAACCTCCCTCCCACACGCGCACACCTCAGTCGCTCATCTAATTCAGTACCTGAACAGTCTAGTTTGTCAGGGTGAGCCAACTCTGGCACATTCATCACCATTTATCCACTATTGAACTGTCACGCTGAAAGCTGACTAATATTTTATGATGCTCTGTGGTTTTCGATAATGGTAAAGAGATTTCTATGACAGCTTGTCATTTCTGTTTTCTCACATGTAATTAGTCTCCCATACCATTAAATACAACATATAATGTTTGTTTTTTAGCAATATGCGAGTTGGTATTTCGTTTGAGCCACAAGTGGAAGCAAAATGACTTTTTTGGAATCATTATTTATTTCAAAACAGTGAACTGTTCCAAAGAGACCATCACATTGCTGCATAATATAGAATATCTGAAAGGCAGTGTCAAATGCCAATTAAAGGCTGCCTCATAACAAGATAAGACCCTGACGAAGAATCCCTCAGTCACAAGGCAGCATGATAGTCTCCTTGGATCACACATGGATTCTCTACAACTGCACTCTCTTGTCCTATAAAAATTCAGTCAATGATTTTTACTCTTTTACTGGAGTTTTTACTGTGTTTTCAGTGTGTGTTTAACTATACAGAGCAACACGAAGCTTTAGACATTAATTCTGAACCTGCAGGATCTAAGCTAGCTGTCAATGGCCTAAATGAGAGGGGCTGATTACAAAAGATTCCTCATTGAAGGAAGGGTTCCCTACTCAGTTTCAGAAGACAAAGCTCATCTGAACTGGGACTATTACTGCTGGCCTCTGCTCAGAGTCATGCAGGTTAGCTCTCCTCTCACTCACACAGTTTGTCTATGGTAGGGAAAGCGGATATGCACGAGCAGCAGCTATAGACACAAAGTATTTACTGGAGATTTGGCTCAAATTATGTTTTGTCTTGTCTCTGTCTCATGTTCCTCTTCATTGCCTTTCTCATTTTCCATCCCTTCCTCTTTCAAGAACTGTTCTGGATAAAAATTCCCTCTTGGCATCCATATTCTGCAGGGCAGTGTGGGATCTCGTCACCTCCTTCCCATCTTCCTCTTCTACTCTGACAGCAGCTGCCTCTGATATAGACAAATATGATATCTGCAACTCCCATTTTTAGTGGCATTATTAAGCGTAAATTCTTTTTTCATGGTAAAGAAGCTGCAGAGGCAAGGAAGGGAGAGGGAGCATGGACTCCTCTTCTGTAGGCACAGGGAATGCTGTTGCAACAAGAGATTATTCGTGTTTGAGCAGCATCTTCAAATCCAGTAGGCTGCTGACTTGGTAGAAAGAAATACTGAACCTTTTCTGGCTGTTAGTTATTCACTACTGCAGAATGATTTAAAACTCATGCAAATTTTCTTAGCAAGGAGTCCCTAGTAAATACATATTCTGTGCAATCCTGAGTTGGTTGTGTTGATGGCAATATCTGTCGAGATTTCAGAGGGGCTAGAATCTAATATGGACTACTCAATTTATTCAAGATGACATGGGCATCAGCATCTCCAATAAGTGAACTATCATATTTCTATAGGGCTTGTTGTAATTGTGTCTTAACTCCTCTACTTAAGTACTCATAAGTAGCCTATCACTACTGCATGCAAATATGAACTAGATCTTGCATAAAATTAACTTAATGGAGCTATTCCTGATTTACAATGGCATAAGTTAAGTCAGAACTGAATCTTTAAAAAAATCTCTGCAGAGTGCCTTGAGCATTATTCAGAGTGTTGTAAGAGAGCCACAAACAATGACATTTTTTTACTGGAAGTTGAACAGATTTACTGAACTGTTGCAATGTAAACACCTTACAACTGGGACACCTTTCTTCAGACTCACTCTGGTCCTGAGTGCAGAACAAGGTGAGATGAGTAACATGAATGGAAGTTTTTATTTAATCTTCTGACTTGCTGCAACAGAGAGAATTACTAGAGAGTGTGTTGAGTGACAGTTCTCTTAAAAGGATTGTCTTGAGAACATTTTAACACTGATAAAATGGTGACTAACATTTCGGAGCTGTTACAACACTGCACCTGCAGAAAGGCCACTCCTTGGGAATCGGTCCAACAGAGAAAGCATAAGCTATGAGAACACAGGAGGAAAAAGATCTGCGGAATGAAGAGACAAAAACTAGGTGAAAAATCCCAAATATTTATACATGTGGAGTAGACTCATCTCCCTAGTGTCACAAGCCCATGTCTTCTCCACAGGCTGGTTGGGATTTGCAAGGGCTGGGTGTCCCTCTTTGTCCTCCGACAATGCTCTATGGCTGCCCTGGAATTTTGTGCAAGATCAAAGACGAGTGGTGAATCTGTGTAAGAAGAAATGAAAGAGGTGAGGGCTGCACAAGATGAGTCCAAATCTCCCCCTGTTGAAGCAAACATCTCCCTCCCCAAGCCCTCAGCCCCCAGTGAGCCAGCCTGCTTCTCCTAATTCACCAGATGTCCTGTTCATGGCCACCTGAGCTGCCAGTTCCCTTGCTCGGCACCCCTGCTGCCTTTCATGCAGGGAAGGAATATAAATCTTTCCTGCAGCGTGTGCAAGATTTTAACATCCAGTTTGCACAATTACAAATGAAAATCCAAGGGGAAAGGCAGAAGGGGGTGTGAGAACAATACTGGAAGAAAGAAGGGTGATGTTAAATCCTCAGCAGTAGTGCTTTTGAGTTTGCCCTGCATGAATGTTGTGTATGATGGTTTGTAGGGTCTGGTGCTGTAGGTCTCTGCTGTCTTTGGGATGCAATATTTAAAATGGTGTGTACACACACACATACACACACAGAGACACACACACAGAGGTCTGTCTGCTTGTGTGTGCTGAGGTCCTGGATTTGCATGTTCACAGCTACAAAATGAATAGGCCTGGTGTCCCGGACGATTTGATGAGTGATTTTATTTCGTTTTTCTGCCTACCCTCCTTAGCAGTTTTACTTGGAAGAAAGCTTTATTTTCTTTAATTTCCTACCCTAAACTGCGATAACGATTCTCTGTGCATTTCACTGTAGATAGGGATGTTCCAGAACAGATGGTCTTCAAACCTGAAATACATCCATTACTGTGTCATTCACCTACCATTTAACTGTGGGTAGGGAGGTTCCTTTCAACCTGCTTTGGACCTTTACCAGGGAATGGGAAATTAAAATTTACCCAAGAGTCTAGTTCTCAAGTTTTTTTCTTCTTTTTTTGTTTTGGTGTTGGTTTTTTTTAATGTTTTTTTCTTAGTTATATATATCAGGCATTGATATTATTTATGACAATGACAGGGAAATTTCCGAGCCAGCAAATTGTGAACTTCTGATTAAAAAAACCCAAATGACAGTATTACAGTAGCCTAAAACCTGGTAGCTAAATGCAGATCAGTGTTTTCCTCAATGGAACAAAGTGGTTTCAACAGCAGTTAAAGCTATCGAAACCGATCCTGTGGTAGTGAGGTCTGAAGCCATGGACAATGTCAACTCTGTCAGTCATTTCTGCTATGAAAACATCAGTCAGTCCACAAGCACAGACACATTAGCACAGCTTCAGCTGACAAGTTGTCAGTGCACTATTTCCAGACAATGTCCTTACTTTCTGCTTCCTGAGCTTCCAGCTGGCCTTGACTACACAGCCCTACTAGTTATAAGTTTCTCAAAATCACTGGAAATGGACTGGGCCTATTCTGCATCATTTCCTTTGAAGGTTCCTGGTACATAGAAGTCTACCTTTCTCCACTAAGCTGTAATAAGTTCTGTTATCCTCAAATATCTGCTGATTGGGATAATGGATAGGAAACAGTAGCAGGCAGCTTGTCTGAAAGGCAGCAAATGACGGAAAGGGGACTGTGATCAGCAGAATAGGACAGAAAGATACTGGTGAGTTTCCCCTGTTCCTCTCCATGGCATGCTTTGGCTTTGCCCTGCAGTGAACCACCTCTGGGCTTGAGCAGTAACCCAAGCACAGTCAGACCTTGACATCGTTAACAAACCCGCCTTGCGGTACTTCCAGGTTAGCCCTTTGGAGGCTGTTGCTTTGCCACCACACAAATTCAGAGACTGCATTGCCTGTTGAGTCACTTAACAGGGTTGCTACTGCTGCACGAGGGAGCTGGTTTCCCCTCGTTAAGTCTCTCCAGCTATCCGAGTACCAACAGACCTGCCTCTTGGCTCCTGTAGTAGCTTTGCAGAATGGATTATAAAAAATACATTCCTGGCCATGTTTCAAGCAACAAACCACTTTCTTTATGAGATTAGCGATGGGTCATTCTTAGCAAATAGTTATTTGACAACGTTATGACGTGTGGACAAATGCAGTGCATGCTACCCTTGCCTGCAACCAAAGTATGGGTGCTGAAAGGAAAAATTTAGAAAAAATCTGATAGTAAGCAGGCTGGTCTAAGATTGATTATCAGTACAAAAACCAGAGGAGCTAGAAAAAGAAGTGCTCAAAAAGTTTTTGGAGCTCCTGGTTTCCTAAAAGCGAGCAATAAATTGATGTAAACAGCAGCAGGCTGAACAAAGGTAGTTTTGGGAGGATTTTTCTAACCCACAGTGTTCTACTAACCAGGAAGTACGAATTATAAATGTTTGAGAACAGGCTCTATATGTAGCTATTCCAGGTGACTGTCAGCAGAACAGTTACTGGGGACTCCAGTCTGGAAGAAGGTATGCAATGCAATGTGTTGGAGTAATCTGATTGTGACCTGCAAATAAGCGGGTAGACCAACGAGGCTATGAAGGATGAACCCTATTCATATTTAGATCAGGATAATGTAGCAGTACAGCGTTGAGTGACATGGTAACTCTGACCCATGCTTCATAAAAAGTTGTTGATAGTAGCACTGCAGTAGATGAAACCAATTAAGAAAGTGATGAGTCAGGTGGAGTTTAGGGGGGTTATGACTGGGTCATCTCATCTTGATTATGATAATGGAATACCAGGTGTGTTTTCAGTAGCATCTTTTATTACAAGAATAACATCTCTTTAAATGTATTACTTACTCTGAGTGGGAAATTACAGTGACTATCTCTGGAAGGAGAAATGGTTTGGTGTGCCAAGTTCAGGGCAGCGAGGCACTACCTGTAAGATAAGCAAGCTGAAAAACTACGTGCATCTACATAAAGAGTATTGTATACCACCTAACAGTACACAAGCAAAGCATGCTGTTGGATTTTGCTGTTATTTACAAGTTTAATTCCCTTTCAGTCCTGTAAAAGGACAATATACCTTAATGTCATAGGGATGTATTTTTAACATGTACCAACTGGGATTGTGTGAGGATGATAAAATGTACCACTAAAAGAAATAGCTCAGACAGATTGATAAACAGTAGATGCTAAACCTTCCATGCTGGATTCTCCTAGGAAGTGTACCACCTACCCTGGCTATTCCCCCATCTATAGTCTTTTGCTCAGCTCTAGGTCACTCTATATTCATTCTGCTTCAGACAGATCTTTCTGCAAACAAACAGAATATCACAGATACTTATGACTTGAAGAATGTGACCACCAGATCCCTTTAATATTGTACAGGGGAAGGGGACAGGGAAGAAGGAGGTTTCTCCTTTCTGCTAATAATATATCACAATCGGTTGGAGCCACTGGATTAGGGCTCTGATCTTGATGGATTAGGCAAAATTAGTCAAATCTGTAGCTAAATGAGTCAGGAATGGGTAAATTGGGCACTGACAGAAAGAGTATTGGATCCTCTTTCCTTTGATTCAGTTCAATATGCTTTTAAGGGCAGTGCCATTCAAGAGTTGCTGTCCTTTTGACAAGTAATGGAGTAGATAAAAAATAAAATGCAAGCACAGTCATTCCTCTCTGACAGTATAGGCAGCTGGTTTTCTGTTTAAGCTCTCTGTACTGTACCCTTAGCCTTCGAATCTTCATCAAATTCCGATGTATACTGTTAAATGCCAGACTTGCTTCACAGCCTCAACATTTGCGCTGCCTGAACAGCCAACATATTCAGTTAAAATGCAGCTGTGTTTTAAGAATGGATGAAATCACACCTATGTGCATATTGATTATAAAGCACTGACATAAAAGCTACCCTGTAACTGGAAGGTACGCCTGTATTAAAATTTTGTTAAATACAAATAGTTATATTCTCTGGAATTAGATGAGTATAGGCCATAGGATGTTTGCTGAAAGGTCTTGGTTAATGGATTTCAAAATCTCAAAGTAGCCATAACATGACATCCCATTTTGGATTCTCAAGAAAACCCAGCTAATATACAAAATAGCCCTGCCATGTATGGTATATATTATTTCTAAGCCTATCGTTCAATCTGGCTAGATTTTTATGTAGTTGATTGTTTCTGCAAAATCTTTCCTAAGAAATGTCATCTGATGAGTTTAGCTCGTCTTTTTTTTCTCTTGTGCTGGGTCAGTTTCTTCCAGGTTAGCTTCTTAGTCAACCAGTAATCACTGTCTGGATAGCTACAGTTCGAATTGTTTGTTAGTGATGACTGGTCAATCAAATAGCACCATTTCTCTGCCTGCACTAAATGAATATATAAGAACTGCCATTTCAGTGTATGTGTTCGGGTGTTTGAAATAATGAGTACCTGGATATCCGTGTGTTGCAAGCATATATGGTCATGCTTTTTATTAGTGCTAGTAACTACCACGTGACCTAACCTTATCTTAGCAGTAGAACAATACACAGAATCACAGAATCAC
>VYZM01001162.1:43640-71025 GCA_013398915.1 Dromas ardeola | reverse complement strand
CTCATGGATGTGATGCAAAGCACAGTGAGCAGAGAAGATCAGAACATTCATACTCTGAACTAAAACACTAACACAGATGTAACCAGAAGCTATGCAAGCATCGTTAGTATGGAACTAAGCCCAAGTAACAGCCTCTACAATCAGGAAGCTTTATTAGTGCAGGTTCTGGCTCAACACTATGCTAATCACATCCACCTGGCTTCTGGCCAGCACAAAGTGCAGGCAGAGGTCACTTGCCTCTGCCTGCAAAGTACCCTATACACATTACCTAAATATGCATTTGTCCTTCATATGGTACAATTATGTTTATTGCATTACTGAATGAAAATTTTTGCTAGAGTTTAATGTTGCCTGGAGGATGACGATTCAATTTTACAACAACTGTAGAAGGTTTATATGTATTTGTTGTTCTGCATTAAAATCAAATTTGTTTAAACATCTGTTTTCAATTTGAGAAGAGGAGGTGAAAGATCTGAATGATATAGATTATTTGAGTGAGTTAAACCAGGAATGTGGATGTCAAAGGTCCCTGTTCTCCTCCATGGAGAGCTGCTTTCCTGATTAGGCAAAGACATTTCTCGAACTTGACCCTTCTACACTTCAACCCTGTATGCTAAACAGACAGCATTTCGTGGGATTTGACATTTCCTTTACACCCCAAAATTTTGTTAAGTTCTTGAAAAGTTAAATACCAGTGAAAATCATAGCAGATTTAATGAAATTAATTTGGTTTAAACTATTCCAATCAATTCTAAAAGAAGCCATCTTTAATAGGCAACCTACTGTTTTAATGCACTGTCCAAAACTATCTCCAAAGAGCTGAGTACAGTACTGCTCTGTCTTCATTAACAGAGAACATATGTTGGCAGCCAATTTTTTGTAGCTCCCTTGAGTGGTTCTGTAAGTCAGATTTCACTGATAATTGCTTTAATAAAATCTATTTTAACATAAAGGGCTTAATTTCAGAGGTGGCCTACGTTTTTATGTGTTATGCCTTATGTGGGCAAATATCTGTATAGGCACTCCCTACACTAATGGGACTGTCCTCCTGGTTAAACAGATGCTTAAGGGCTTTATTGGGTCAAGGTCCAAAGTCTAGGTATACAGGTAAAAGACTTTAAACGTGTTTAAATTCTCCATGTGAGCAGAAGAAGGAATGATTACCTGAATTTTCAGAAAATGACCATGGTCATGCCCATCAGTTTACATGGACTAAACATGTACCTATAAATAGCGTTTACACTTCAACCCTGACATAACTCCTCACCCCTGTATATTCACCCTCTGTTTATATAGCTATCCTGTAGCTAGAAAAATTTAAATGAACTCTGACTGAGCTTCTGATATGCCAGTAACACAAGAATGAACTGTCTCCACACACACTTTTCACCTCTGTGGCTTACTGAGCTCTTGCTGGATACAATGTGAGAAGACAAATATAGGATTTTAAGTGTCTGTGACTGTTGAGCCTGATGAATAAATTCACTTTTAATCCTTCTGTCTGTTAATATCTAAAAAAAAAAGTAACTGTAAACACAAACATAAAAGAGCAGTTATTAAGTCTAATATCCAAACTGGAGTATTATTTTTGTTTAGGAGCCAAGAGGGAATCTTAACAGGAAGATGAAATCTCCCTGTCAGCTGACACCTTTTCAGGTAGAATGACCAAAGCTTTCTTTTGTCCTTACTTCTCTCCATCAGGACCTATGAAAGAGGAGACAGCCTTCCCATCATAGCCTGCAGTCAATAGGTGGAGGAAAATAGTTTCAGTCCTCTGTCTCTAAACCTTTGTCATCAGGGAAACTGCATGAAGCCAAATGTTCCTAAGACAGTGCACAGAAGAAAAAGGAGAGATGTCACAAGACCCTTACTGAGGTTGGACAGGCCAGGCCTTAATGACTGTCCTTGTAGAGAGCCTAAGAAGTGATCATGGGAAGATGAATCTTGCCAGGAAGTAGGAATTAAGATTGTTGCTCAGATGTTGGAACACGTATTCTTTTATTGTGATTCAACATACTGCAAGAGCTTTATTGCCTTTTGGTAAGGCAATCATAAAGAAACACCCAATGCGTTCTCTCTAATCTCCTGTCAGTTGCCTGGGTGAGAAACACACCATGATTTACAATCCACAAACCACATGGACAGAATGAAGAGTTGACAGAAGGGAATCTTTCTCCCTGATAAAAATGAAATAATATTTTACAAGCCTGTTTCCTCCAAAAGTGTTTTAAACCTACGTACACTTAACATAAACTGGTTTGTTCCAGAAGCAAGCCTTCTTTTAATTGCTAAGGCTTTATTTTTATAGTTAAAAAGTGTAAGTTGTTCATTTATGTTATTGCTTACTCCTCCCCCCATCTTTTGTTCACAGACCACTACCTTTCCCCTCTTCCTACTCTCCTGTCCTCTCCTCTCGCAATGTACTCTCTCCAAGCCAAATAGGGCTAAATAACCTGTTCCATGCCAAGCAACCCCTTTGGCGAGCATATTGTTGGCCTGTAATTTGTTCAAAAGTGGTGCATTGCTGAGGTCCTTTCAAGCAAGCTGCATGAAAATCTTCACAAATGAGCCTATGCCATTAGTAACAAGAGCCCTAAGGGAGTCATTGTAGTGACTGAACGTATATTATGGATCTTTCTCTGTAATTTAATTCTGGAACTGGGAATCTTAGGTAGCACATGAAGAGCTGAAGAACTGCCCCACCACCCCCGCCTCCCTTGCTCACACTCACACACAGAAGGAAATCAATGGGAGAAATGTCCTTGCAGTACTGAATACAAATGCACATTGGCATTTATGAAAACTTGTGCTCCCTGTGGGGATGAAGAACGTGGCTTAGAGGAAATTAGAACAGCCTTACACTGGTGCAGTCTCCCACCCTGCAATACAGGTCATGATTGACAGGGCCCTTGTAAATAGAGAATTCAAGAAGGAGGAGGCTTTTAAAATTACATATAAGATGATTGAAATGACATTTAAAATGCCAATTTAAGCAGGAATGCATTTGCTGAATTATTCACTTCGTAATGTGCCTTTGCATCTCTGCTGCATTTCCAGGACATTCATTATAAGCCTCATCCAGTGGCTCATTTAAGGAAATCTGTGGAAGTGGATTATTTAATACATATAGTGGATTTGCATACATAAGAACAGTCTCTCTACAAAGTACTGAATTGCACAACAAATTTACATTAATATTGGATTAAATCTTTGCAGAATGCTTTTATATGTAAATATAGCTGCCATATAAAGCCAAGTGCACAACTACAAGACAAAAGAGAAAATGTTATTCCATATACCTATAAAACTAATCTGCAGAACTTTTCAGTGTTGGAATTGCAGGCTTTCAAAACTATGAAATGATAGCAGAAACAAATAAAAACTATAAGGACAAATGAGATTAATTCCAGCAAAGATGTCAGATATTCTGAGTGAGAAAGTTAATCTCTCTTGGACTGACAACATTTTTTGTTTGTGGTAATTACAGTCAGAGATAATAAAAACAATTTTGATTTGTGGTAGAGATCAGTTACCTCACTCATAAGAACAAAAAGAATCCCGCATTCACATTTGCATAGAACACAATGAATCCATATCAAATTTGCAGGGCATATGTTACAGCTTTCATAGCAGTTACGCTTAAAAAGGCGATTTTCTAACATGGTGTGCAGGGATTTAGAATCTTAATGCATCTGTCTCAGGGTATAGGTTTCTCTTAACTCGTCCCACTGGACAACCACTTGCTTAGGGGATGCGGTTCAGAACTATAGCAATATGGAAGTTAACAATTTTGTTTGGAATAATTTACATATTAGTAGGATTTCATATTTTTAAGAATTTTGTTGACTATAGTACCCTTCAACACAGTAGGTGTTGGAAGGATTTTTTTCAAACTGGAACTCTGTTTCATGCTGGAAGCACACAGCAAAGGAAGCTGTGGTCTCTGACACAGCGAGACTAACTTGAGTCCCAATAAAGCTTGTGTCTTTCCCCTTGCAATATTCAAATAGTCTTTAGTTTTGTGTGTCATGGATGATGTGAGACAGTTCAGATCTAGGTACTTTTTGGTAATAAAGTTATTTGAAGGAAAGAAAACATGTTGCAATAAAACTGCTTGCAAAATTTGACTGTAGCCCAAAAGAACGTTCTCAGAGCCACTGTGTAGCTGGCTGGGCCTCATAGCATTTGGTCTGGTCCCATAGTCCCTGTGATGTAATCTGGACTATAAGATCCTCCAGAGTTTCTTTCCCAACCTTCTCTCTCTTATTCTTGATGTAGCTGGCATGTTCTGCTGCACAGCTGCCTCTGCTCTGATTTCCCATAGCAAGCTGACACTTGCACAGTGTATAGAAAACAGAGGAAAGGCACTGAAATGCGATGGGCCTGACAGCTTCAGAAGGAGCAGCCAAAGAGCATGATTGGAGAGGTTCTTGCCATCTACATCAGGCAAGCATTTCGGAAGCAAAGGCAAGGGGCAGTCAGAAGCTGTCAGCTTATACACACAGACATGTGAGATTAGTAACTCATTTGCTTGCTGTTTTCAGTTTAAAAGCTCTTCACGTCAAGTTTTGACAGTACTTTTGAAAGTACTTTACAAACCACTTCTGTATTTCAGCCTTTTTATCCTCCTCACTAGAGTGAATGGAAATATCTGATCCTTATAAAATAAACAAAGACACCAAGTAGAGTGATCCACTTAATATATGCAAAGCGTGACTTCCCACTAAGACAAGGTTAGCAAAACTCTCCCATGGTTGGTTGGAAGAACTTTTCACTTTAGCATGTGTCTTTTGACCAGGATCAAGGCTGCTGTCTGGTGTTAAGTCTCGTCACTGACAACAGATATAACATCAACCAGATAAGTCATCTCTAGTATGTGGAAAAACCTCATTTTTTACTTGTTAATATTCCAAGATCCATTAATTCAATCCTACTTCATTATAACCATATCTAATTAATGTCTTAATAAAAGCACAACTATCTAATTGCAATATTTAGAATAATCTATTAATAACTAGAAGATTGTTATTATTGTTGGTTTTACTAGTATTCTTTCTTTGACTGTACTGTACACATTCTTCCTAGGGATTTCTACAGGCTACTTTATAGATTAGTATTTTAATAGTACCTTTGTCATCAGAGGCCCAGATTAAGATCAGAGCTTTCTCATGATAGATAAACTATGAGCACATGTTAAAATGTAATTCTCTTCTCAAAGGGAATGGTGTATAGACATAGGTAAGTAAGGAAGAAAAGAGTAAAAATCAATTACATAGACACTATATGCAATTTTTTCAGATAATTGTATTTTTCTGATCATAAAGTAAATATCAACTCTTTACTGTGTTCTTCTAGACAATGTTTATCAGCTGATTTATTTTTTTTTATGGGTGGATCATCACCCTTCAGAATATTTCTTATGGTATTTATCCAGCTACAACTTCCTAAATTAAATTCAGTTCTGAGAAAAATAACATTTGATACATTGTGTTGGCCCTATAAACAGCAGATTGGGAAACGTAGACATCTTGTAAACCAAGAATTTACACTTTTTTCTTCCAATTGTTTGGGAGCAGGAGTCTGATTTTTACATTTTTTGCAGGTAGATGGGGAAGTGCTAGAAAGGTTAGGTCGTGCACTTTCTGCTACCACTTATCCATGGAAAGAAAATCTGGGGCAGGTACATGTATTAACCAGCCCAGAACTAGTCTGAGGCAGGGAATGATCATTAAGGGGTGCTAAAAAGAGGAGAAAGATCTGGAAGTTGTAGGTCTGAAATATTGAACTGTAGCTGAAATCCTATGTGTAACAAGATAGCTGATATGGTAGGACAGCACTAGAAAAAGGACAACATGGCAAAAGTTTGGGCAGAAGTGAAATTGATGTCAAATTGATGGAGTTGTGCAACTCCATATACATAGCAAATATCAAGAAAGAAGAAGAATGAAATCTAAAAGATTAGGGTGATGGCAGAGGAGTATTGACAGTGTCAGCCTAGATCTGACAGAAAGCGAGCATTTGGGCCAAGTGCTAAGTGAAAAGGGATTTGGAACTGTGAGAAGGACACTACTCCCTGTTTAAACTTAATCTAGTCTGGACTTAGAAAGATCCTTCTAAATAAACAGGAGTAGTTTGCTTGAAGATCTTTTGTAACCATCCCCAAAAGAGCTCCCTTGTTAACTTCCTATACCAAGAAGATGTAAAAGGGCATGGAAGTAACATTAAGTTACTTTTGTACTCAGTCACGCTTTTTGGGCTATTTCCTACTACAGTACAGTAGTGGGAATTACAGTACAAATTGTCATCGTTAGGTGCTAAAACACTTCAAGTTACAGCATATTATCACATTATTTCGCTTGCATTCTTCTCAAGAAAGGATTATCTCTGTGCTCGCTTTTCACTACACTAAGAAATAAGATAACCTAAAAAGTCCTAAACCGTGTTCCTTTTAGGTCATTAAACAAATGCATCAGCTATTGGATAAATATTGTAACTTAATTTGCATTTGAAGTGCTTGGGCAAAATCTGTGAAACCTCTATCTATTGCATCTCATTGCTAGTTAAGATAGTAATTGTATGATATTTAGCCAAGACCAATAGATTTGCTTGGTACGCTTTTTAGTCACATTTTAGTAACTAACTGTTCCATTGATTTTCTTGCCTTCTGCTTTCCTCTCAGGTCGCTATTTTATGAAATTTTTTGGACAGTCTGCTGAACTCTTTTTCCTTCATTCTTTCCCTTATGCATCCTCTGGTGTGTGTTTTCTGGATTTAGCTCTTTCTTTTTTGCGGTAGAAGAGAGAAATGCTCCATTTCCTGTCTGTTGTCTGAAACGTGTTTACCCATTTTTTTAATTCTTTTGTAGAAAAAAATACTTTCATAAGAACATAGAAATAACCATATTGACTTAGACCAAAGGCTAACCTACTATCCTACCTGACAGTGGTCAATTGCAAAGAAAGACCATCAGAACAAAGTGAACAAATAGTGCGTACATCTCCTCAGCCTCCAGAAATCAGTGTTTCAGGGAATTTCTGAGGAGAGATCATATCTGTATAATATGATAGGTATGGTAGGTATTTTTTATCTACTAATTTGTTTAACTGTTCTTTTAATCCATCCAGTTTTATCAATGAGTTCCCTAGTTTAACTATCTAATTTGATTTACTTTAAACCTACTACGAAGTCTGATCTTCTAATGCCCTTTATTTCTTGAATTGTTCACCGCTTTAATCTTCTCCATGCTTCTTCCTGTATTGCAATCTGTTTCATATTCCCCTCAGCTGTCTGTTGTTCAAACTGAAGTCAGTTAACCTCTCCTCTGATGGAGAGAGATTATATCAGTCCCATCACTTGATTACCTTTGTTGTCTTTCCTTTCACCTTTTGCAATTCTACTCCTTTTTTTGAATTGGGGGAACTATATTTTCACTGTATTGAGGATGTCTGAATGCTTATGCTACAGTTATGTTTTCAGTTTTGTTCTCTGATCTTTCCCTATTAATCTATAATATATTATACTTTTTTTTTAAACTACTGATGAGCACTAAGAGGAATACAAGATATGTTTATGGTGTGTAAATCAGTGACTAAGAACAGTGAACTGTGTAGACACAAATGGATTTTTTTCCATGTGCACTCTGTTGCACAAATTTACATTGGTTTTAAATGCAATTTTGTTGTCTGGTATTTTTCACAGTAGAAGCTGTCGGAAGTTAAACCTTCTGTTAATGTTTTAACTGATTGAAAAGCCAGTTGGAAGGAAGGGAGGGACAGAATCTTCATTACCTGTGCAGGGTTCTTGAATCAAGGTCTAAAGTAGCAGTCACTGAATATATCTAGACTGAAAAAAAATATGAAGTGAAAGATCCCTTTAGATCTGAATCAGGTCTTCAGTACATTCATCTGAAGTAAAGTCCATGCTTACACTTAGTCAACATAGGATCAACCTTTTTGTCCTTACACCATGAAATTAGTAGTCACACCACCAGTATTTCCTTCGTCTTTTGTCATTTTTATCTAAGTTCTAGTCAGATATATCCACAGTCTATAACGACAGCAGCAGATACTCAATATCCTTGAAAATCCAAGCCATAACGTAGCTCATACATGTCTCTCTACTAAAAGCTGTCAACATTACTGTTAATGACTTTTTCCCCACATTTTTTTCTTGATCTCTTTTGTGAGCTTTAGACACAGTCTTAAACAGCTCAAGTTTGGTATTCATTTGCCAGACTTCATGGGAAGTTGGTCCATATTGTGCTCATTGTACAGCTGAGAAATGTAGAAGAAGTATTGAAATAAACTGCAGAAGTTATTATATCACTGTTTGGTCCAATCTGAAATGAGAAGTAGTAGAAATATTAAAAAAAAAGAGAGAGCCTATCCTTCCAAAATTTATCATGTATTTTTGCATTTTCAAAGACCATATAAACTCTGGATGAGCCTTTTGAATAAATATTACATTTTTTGATACTGAAAAATTTAAATGGATTATTAATAATGCATTCAGATATCAAAGCAAACAACAAAATAACCTTCTTAAATGACAGGAAGATTTTCAAAAGGCTAAGCTGTTGTGTAAGACACAGATTAGTAAGTGGGATGATATGGAGCCAGAAGATCACGGAATGAGATTCTATGTCCATAGTTTCATGCATACAGAAATGTAGTAATGTGCACCATGGAGTCCTCCAGAGATGTAAGAAGATGCATTCCAATTGTTCCAGGGCATCAATCTCATTTTAGACCCCTCGAGGATCCACTTCCAAATAGTCGCTTTTGTTCATACTGCTTTGTGCTATTTGTCTTCATTTTATCTCTGAAATATGTTATTAGAACCCATATAAAAGCTACTGAAATTACTGGGCCTGTAAATGACTTGGAATCAGACCCTTATCTTCTAATACAAAAATCAGGTATTCAATCACGACCACACATTGTGAAGCTGAGGCTGATGCAACTCATCTTGCAGTACTCCAGTTCTGCAAGTCAGATTCAGCATGCTGGTAAATAGTACTGCCATAGTGAATAGAAAAGGTGACAGAAAAAATTGCAGTACTGGTGAAGTTAAGCCAAGACTAGAGTATATTTTTATGTACATAACGAGTAGCTACTGAACTGCTGCGAAAAATGGCTGCAACCCAACGATATTGAAAAAGTTACTGTATTAAGGAACATTTGATTGGCACTCAATTTTAAAGTTAAATTCTGATTGGTACCTTTTTGCTAGCTTCACTGCCACCAATTGATTTCAAATAAAACAACAACCTAAAAATACCATTCTTTCATTTTCTTTCCAAGCAATTTGTTCCTTGCTGATCAAACTTCTACACTGCAGCTCTGCCAGATCTTACCATAGGTTTCTGAATCTCAGAAGAGTTTCTTAATTCTCAGCTAATCTTGCCGACATGTCTCCCAGGTGTTGTAGCCTCATTTATCTTCCTTTTCACTGAAGCAGTGCAACAAGGAACTGTCACACCCACCAATAAATCTAGCCATAATTATGTTAAAAAAACTGCAACGTAACTTCTTGCCTAGGAAGATATTCTTAGCCCTTTCCTTTTTGTTATTTCTTCTCCCCCCTCTTCTTTCTGTTAACTTCTCTCCCTTTGGAAAAATTACTGACAAGAATCTCCAGAAAACATTATGAAGACGAGCAACATGTCATTTCTCCCTCAAAACCCACAGATCTCTCAAAAGGTTTGCAATGAAGTTTAAACCTACTTATGCCTGTGATTAGAAATTAGAGATTAATAAGGATTGACATGAACATTTCACAAAGAATCTGTAATTATAGCTGCACAAATGAACAGGGGAAAAATACAAAGGAACCATGATGCCATTCAGACCTCTCCTTTTTTATAAAATTAATGAAATGTTTCCAATTTCATTTTCTGGGGCTAATCAGAAAAGTATTCTGCTGGAAAGAAACCAACTGATGGCAAATATGCAGGATTTCTAATACAATATTTGCATTTTGACAGTCACACATTCTCCATTCTGATTGTGTGCATTTTTTTTTTTCTTCTTATATAGTTTGGGTCAAAAGGAGATGTTATTAAACATGAAGAGGCCAAAATGTATAAATAGTAGATACTTAATCAATGCAATTCATTAAGTGAACAGAGGCAAAAGCAACCTTGATAATTCTGTAATATAGATATAGAGGATGACACTATATGTATATATAAGACATAAGTAATTTTTTATTTCTGGATATATCTTCATATTCATTGTCCTCCACAAGACTTACATCAGCTATAGTTGCTTGACCTCACACACTTACTACACAGTATCCAGGTAGTAAACTTCAATGTGAATACAAATGACCCTTTAGACCCTTAATCCCCATCCCTAACCATTGACTGCAAGGATAAGATGCCAATGAGGATTAGCAATAATACATAGCATTTTTCCTTTACAGACACTGATTTCAAAGTGAATTGCAAAAGAACAAGGAAGGAGAAACTAGGTAAAGCGACTCACAGTATTCGCTCTAAGCCGCACTGTGTGAGTGGGTAAATATGGTTACAGCCTAAGAACTGTTGTCATGATCAGGCTGAAGTGATTCCAGCTGACTCCATCCACGCAATCCGTTGGAGTAAATATCAGTGTAAACCACTGAGTCCCATACCTGGGTTTCCTGACCTGGAGAGGCAGGTGGTTTGCATCAGTTTAGACACAACATGATAGCTAATGTGTAGATGATGTGGAAACCTGGGTATTTGCCTGAAGAATGATCTCAATACACTCAATTGAAGACTGCCAACATAGTCTTCAATCTCTGAACTTTTTGCAAAAAGTAAAATACCCATCCTGGGCCATCTAAAAGCCCACCTAAGCCTTTTTCAGACTAAAAAGAACCCCAAAACCCAATCCCCAACAAAACCCCAAAATGTAATAAACCTGTGAATAATTACTTTTGGACGTTGGAAGCTTTCACATTTATAAGATTTTTTTAAAACACAAACGAGAGGATACTCTGGTACTCCAAATATACTCTTTCACAAAGAATACATTTGAAAAAAATGAGGGATTCAAACAAAATTCACAAAATGGCTCAAGAGTATTTATGTTTTTATGCATTTGGCAACAACTGCTGTAGAAACTGCAAACAGAAATTATATGATCTTTAATGAAGGCTGTCTTATCCACTAGAAAACTAAAACAGATACAGATATACTTGATCAGTCTTTAAAAGCGTGTCTGCCTGATGTTCTATGCAGCAAATGACAATTTTACCACTGATGGCAGCAGGTATTCAAACAGGTTCACCCAGGAGACAAAGAGAGAACTACATGCACTTTAAGAAGCCTCAGCATTACATCTGTAGTACTTTATATGATATAATTCTTTTCACTAATTAAGTGAAAATAACTATCATTTACAATAAACTGACATTTATACATTCTATTTTGTAGGTACTACATAATAACTACCTTTAAAAATTATTACGATCTTCTTTAATACCTTTAAAAGACTGCCATTTTTAGATTTTGTTTTGTTTTGTTAGCTCATTTTTATGTACACCTATAAAAAGAACCGTGGTTGGAAAATACAACTTGAAATCACTGGAGTATTTGACTAGTGATAAAAATTTACTGCTGGGTACCCAACCATCTATACTGCTTACTGCAGGCCACTGAAATTAATAATGTAATGGCTTATGGTTAATAAAGTATTGGTACTGTTAAGAGACAAATTACTGCCAAAAGAAAAGTGATTTGTCTTACAAACATAGCTCATGTAATAGTTTACATATTAGATAGGGCAAAAACCTATTCAGTGCCGAAAGACTTCCACCTTAATATGTTTTCTCCCTCAGGACAATTCTGAATGTATTTTCAGTGATTCCCACTTGTCTTTTTCAAAATAATACACCATTTTTATTATTTTTATAGTGCCAGAGGAAATAACTTCTTATTTTGATTGTATGTATTTATTAAACCAGATTTTTAAAATGTTTATGAGAATTATCTTCATGATGACATAGCATGGTCTCGAACCAAAGTTAAAGATCAGGCAGCCTCTTTGGCTGTGTTACATCTTTTCTCCCTTCCACTTAAGTATTTTCTTCTTCCTTGTTTCCTTCACATTTCTTCGGCTTTACTGATACAGTCCCCAAGTATGTCTTCTGTGGCACAAGTTTTTGTTGTCTAACCAGTTCGGACATACTGACTCCAAGATATATAGATACATATTTCTACGATTTCTTATAATTCTTCCTTCTTCCATTTCTCTTTTGTACTTTAAGGATGTCAGCCTCTCTGTAACTCTGACGTCTTATCACAGCCTCATAATTGTTTTTTTCACTGTTTCCTGATACATAATATGAAGATACATTCCATTACTCAACGTTTCACTCACGAGCAAGAGGTCTGTATTGGGTTTGCATGGCAAGATTTTGATAGCAGGATTGCTACAGGGGTGGCTTCTGTGAGAAGCTGCTAGAAATTTTCCCCATGTCCAATAGAGTCAATGCCAGCTGGCTCCAAGTTAGACTCGCCACTGGCCAAGGCCCATCAGTGACAGTGGTAGCACCTCTGGGATAATGTATTTATAAAGGGGAAAAAAAATACTGCGTGGCAGCATCCAGGAGAGAGGAGTGAGAATATGTAAGAGCAACAACTCTGCAGACACCAAGGTCAGTGAAGAATGAAAAAGGAGAGGGAGGAGGCGCTCCACACACTGGAGCAGAGATTCCCCTGCAGCCCATGGTGAAGACCATAGTGAGGCAGGCTGTCCCCCTGCAGACCATGGAGGTTAATGGTGGAGCAGATGTCCATGGAGAGGCCCAGGGAGCACCCCACATTGGAGCAGGTAGATGCCCAAAGGAGACTGTGACCACATGGAAAGCCCGCACTGGAGCAGGATCCTGGCAGGACCTGTGGACCTGTGGAGAGGGAGGAGCCAATGCTGGAGCAGGTTTGCTGGCAGCACCCACGCTGGAGCAGTCTGTTCCCGAAGGACTGCACCCCATGGGAGGGACACAGGCTGGAGCAGTTAATGAAGAACTGTGGCCCGTGGGAAGGACTCACATTTGAGAACTTCGTGGAGGACTGTCTCTCATGCAAGGGACCCCATGCTAGAACAGGGGAAGAACATGGGGAGCCCTCCCCCTGAGGAGGAAGGAGCATCAGAAACAACATGTGATGAACTGACCGCAACCCCCATTCTCCGTCACCCTGTGCCACACAGAGGGGGAGGAGGTAGAGAATTTGGGAGTGAAGTTGAGTCCAGAAAGAAGGGAGACGTGGGGGAAAGATGGTTTAAGATTTTTTATTTCTCATTACCCTACTCTGACTTCTAATTGGCAATAAATTTAGTTAATTTTTCCCCAAGTTGAGTCTGTTTTGCCCATGACAGTATTTAGTGAAAGATCTCTCTCTGTCCTTATCTTGACCCACAAGCCTTTCATCGTATTTTCTCTCCCCTGTCCAGTTGAGGATGGGGAGTGATACAGCAACTTTGGTGGGCACCTGGTATCCAGCCAGGGTCAAGCAACCACAAGATCTTACTTGGACAGTGGCAGGATGAGAGAAGTATCTTTCTCTTTCTGCACATATAAGTACACAATCCATTCCATATGCACCCTCTAGGGTGGACAGAAACTGTTTTGACCTATTATGCATTTTGCTGGTCTTTTCATTAAAATGGGAACTAACTGGATAATCTCTTCTGGTGAAGATATAACTGCCAGGACCATGAGGGTACTGCCAGACCTGACTATCCCTGCCTGGCCTCCCCCGGGGCCTCCCCCAGGCCCCCTGCCCATGGCCCAGGACCCATGTCAGCCCCCTTGTGCCATCTGTCCCTGTCCCAGTGACACTGCAGCGGAGCTGGTCTCTAGCTCCCCAAAGGCATGTCCAGCCACAAGTCCTGCCAACCCAGCCCCACCTGTGGGCCCACATCCCAGCCTGGACTACTCCCAGCCTGTCCCCAGGGAGGTGCCCGATGCCTAGCACTTTGGCTGCCCCCGGTGCTCCCCTGACTGTCCTGCTCCCTGGCTGGTGCGGTGGGATGGGACAGGCTGCCATGCCCTGCCCCATTACCCATGGGGAGACCCCCACAGTCCCCACTGTTGGCCCCCAGGGAGCAGACAGTCTTCACTGAGCTCTAACAGTAAATAGGGACTAGAAATCTTCTGTAGCAATGGCTTCACCTCAACTCCTTTACTACAAACTCCAACAGGTTGCCCAGAGAGGTGGTAAGTGCCCCATCCCTCGAAACATTCAAGGTAAGGTTGGATGGGGCTTTGAGCAACTTGGTCTAGTTGAAGATGTCCCTGCTCATTGCAGGGGAGATTGGACTAGATGACCTTTAAGGGTTCCTTCCAACCCAAACTATTCAATGATTTTAGGTCATGGTGGGGGCATTATGCCTGGGGCTTCCTGTACCAGAGACAGGGTCTCAGTCCACATCAAAAAGGTGGCTGGAAGCCTTGGACCTGACTCACTGGTAATGCATGCCAATCACAGATATGTATATGCACATGTACATGCACATACATCACATATATAACATATGTATACATATGTAGACACACACACTGCTTATATAATAGATAAATATAGATAGATACCTATAAAAACTGTTATTATATTTATAAAAACTGTTATTATTTCATGTTATCTAATTTTAATCTGATTTATACTGAAGCCATATGGATACACATATGCTAAAAAAAAATAAAAATTATAAAAAAAATTAAAAGGAGAGACAATAAAATGACAGAAAATCAGGGAAAACAAACACAGAGTACGATATTTGGTCCATAAAAAAGAGAATCCACCAGAGATTGTCAATATTCAGTTAAGAAATCCTGTAGCATGGCATGTTAGAAACTCATTGAAATTAACAATCTCTGTGTAGGCTTAGCAGTCCATCCATGCACTCTACACTGCACGATCGATAGGTAATGAATGCTTCCAAAGTGACGCTATCATCAAGGGAAGTATTTGTACTAATGAAGAAAAGAGGGGACTTAGGGAAGGGAATACTGATACTGTTACTGTATATTAGCATAAATTTCTTAAAGGAACTGAGTCTTGGCTTGGACTGTTGCTGCGTGCAGAGTATTAGATATAAGAGCCCAAAACCAAGTCAGTAAGTGTTAAAAAAGAAACTTAACGTCATATGCATTCTGGAGTTCATTCTTGTGCTATCTCATTCAGAGAGATTTTTTTACCATTAACTGCTTTTCTTATTTTTGAAATAGCACCATTTTTTAGCACTATCATCTGAGCACCCTATTCTGGCATGAAGTCTGATTAGGCTTTAGACGATACACACATACAATGAAAAGGACGGTCCCTGTACAGAAAACATAAACTCTCCAGTTAAAATGACCTTAACAAACTGAACCCAATAAAAAGGGCTTCAACAGTGTAAGTGCCCAGGAAATCATCTGTAAGTGAGTGAGTGTTACCTGGAAAGTAATATAACCTATTTTACTCACTCGTGGTTGTTATACTTTTACTCTATCAAAGCAAATTGTCAAAGCTCTTTAGCTGTAAAACTGTGGCGAATAGCAGCGTTACAGAGCTGAAGAGCTAGTCTGTGGTGAGGTTGATGAGGAGACACAGAGAAAGTACATCTCTACTCTTATCCTGTATTGCTTATGAAAAAAGTAAATGAGAATCCTTGAGCTGAGGCCCTGTATGATTAATAAATATACCTACTGGTTTGAATGGACACCTGGGCTTGTGGCTCACTCCCAGGCTTGGGGTTGTACTTCTTTCCTCAGCTCATCTGCATTTCTTCTCCCTGGAACTCAATTGTTGGCTTCCTACCTGTCTATCCTGCTGCTTTAAGGCTGCATCTTGGTATTTCAACATCCACAGATAAAGGTTTCATGCTCATGGATTGGACACAACTTTCATCTAGAGTAAACTAATCTGTAGAAACCATTATGGAGGATTGACCAGCAATATTCAGTGACTTTTTCAGGCAGAACTGACATATATACATAGTGATTTATTTTAATTCAGTCATGCATATTTACCTTCATTCTCAGCAGAATCTCAGTTGTGTGTTTGTTTTTGGTTTTGTTGTTGCTGTTGTTTTTTCTTGAAATTAGCAGGTGATGATGTCAGGTCAAAAAAGCTAGTATCATGTAAGTGGTTTTCAAGGTGAACATCAAAATTAGTAGAGTTCCTGGAAGTTAAGTTTATGCAGCTCTTATGCTTAGTACATTCTTTTTCAAGGTGTCTTACTATTTTGCACCCATGAAGAAAATGACCTTGGTTAACTATCTCTGCAATTTTCTTATCTTAGTCGTTTGACATTTGCTTTTTGTGTGTGGTTAAAACTGTGAACTCAGAGAAGAATTGACATCAGTTCCAAAACCCTACTTTTCTCCACAGGAGATCTTGTACAAGGTTCTCATGTTCAAAGTGGGTAAAAGCACTGTCATTTAAGTAATGGGCAGTACATTTCTTTTAGTGGAAAATACTTCGGGTGCCTATTGCCTTGGGAAACAAGCCGAGAAGCCTCAACCGAGAATCAGACAATACTGCTGTGAAGAAGAATGTGTTTTGTGCTACCCTTTTTTTCTATCTCAAGGCTACTAAAGAGATGAAGTTTTTGGCAAATAATGGATGTCAGTCTTAACAAAAGTTGCAAGATTTTAGTGCAAACCTCTGTTACATCAATAAAGATGTGAAGTTCAACAGTTAACAATCAAGTTCTCCGTTAGTCCTGCAAAACAATGCTAGAAATACAAGCAGACTTAAAAAAAGAAAAAAAAATCTTTAAAACAAAAAGACCTTTTAAAAGATAGGTGCTAAAAAATAGATAAGTTTTGTAAAAAGTTAACTGAATAGCAAATGTTAGTACTTTCTTTTTGAATTTTCTAGGATGCAGAACATGCAATTGACTCTTCACTGACTTCTTTATGGACTTTGCGGAAACAGAAGGATCTGAAATCAAAGCATCTCTGAAACTGCTGTATGAACTACATCTGTAAAACCATTAAAGGTAAAAACATTACATGCCTCTATTCTCAGCAAGACAACTGCTTATGTCAACACAATTTAAAGTGTAATTTTACCCAATTTAAAGAATGCAAGATAGATCTATGGAAGTTGCTTCTGATTTTACATTTTATGATATCAGGAAATGAATATGTATTTTTGCTTAAACTATCCAAAGAGGAGAATTGGCTAGTAAGGAGTGCCTCTGCTTTGTCTACAGTGGACTTTGCACTGTAACTCAAGCTAGCTGGGTTATATACAGTTAAAATCTTGGCTCTGTAAAATAGTCTATAGAGAGCTTTATGCTACTTACTTTACTGCACTTCACCACGTTGTATATCTTGAGTCAACAAACATAGGTAGTGGACAAAAATTTATGACTGATTTTCTGTATAGTCTTCAGCAAGTTTTTTGTTGTTTGTAAAGCAAAAACCCTCTCTCTCTCTGACTGACATAAAAAAATATTACAGTCTTAACTGGTAGATATTTCTTTAACAGTTTAACAATAATAATTAGATGTAGTATCGTATTTATTTATCCATACGAACTTGCAATGCACTTCAAATGTGAATGGTGTGGCTCATTAGTTTGTTTGCCTTGTATTTGCTGGTTCTGACAACTGCAGATGTTTTGTTATTTTCTACTTGTGACTGTATAAATTTGCAAACATAAAACCCACTCAGTTTTTGACAACTATTTATTTGTAAGTTAGTAAATGTACAGATTTCTAGCGTTGAAGTTCAGTTTGTAACAGCTTAAATAATTCTGTGCCATTTGCTTTTGTGAGTTCTCCCCTAAGTGAAACCTGTGTTAAATCAGTGGCTTCCACACAGAATTACGTGGGAGGGTAGAAACTGGGGGTTGTGCTTGTAGATAAGGTGTGAAAATATTCCTGTTGCTATGATGTGCCCTGATAAGCCTCATTTAAGACACAACAAAATTCTATGGCTTTCAGAATGGCTGCTGTAGTCCTGGAGAAAGAGTGGCGTCTCTTCTCTTCTTTATCACTCTTTTGGGCACACTTAAACCTAGTACATATCTGTTAGTTGTGGTGGTATGTTTTGCCACGTTGATATACTCCCACTGGGAAATAATTTTTATTACCAGCTAAACTTACCCTCATGAAAAACAGTGATGAGAAGAAATTCATTACCCATCCATCCACTGCTCAACTCTGTCTTGTTAGTGACAGTGGCCTGCAGTTAAAAGCCTTTTTATCTTAATTTCTTTATCTCAGATACAACACATTTTAATACATCGTAAGAAGTTAACAATCTTTATTTTTGTTATTTCTAGAGATATTGATTGATATTATTAGGAAGCTATTTTACAGTACCATCCTAGGCTCTTTAGGACTGATTTTTAAAAGTAGGCCTTATTCCTCAACCTGCTGCTTCACCTGTGTATGTTGTTGGATCATCCTTATCTGCTGTATATCAAAGTTTTGACACAAAATATGGACTAGGTAGTTAGCAAATTAAGGGTAAAAAACAACAACAAACAATCCCCCAAAAAATTATTTCTTCAGTTAAGCTGTGACCTTTGCAGAGTTAAAAAAAGGAAGACATTTGAGCCTGATCTGACTTGGGCCTTGATCGGCATTCAGATGTGACTCTAAAACACCAATTTGAAAAAGCCATTTGCAGTCAAATTCACAACTATGTATTCCAGAAATGTTTTTTCCTGAATGATATGCAGGTCTCACTCACAAAGAGGGCCACACACAAAAGAGCAGTGATTAAAAACATTAAAGATGTGGAAGTTTCTTATGAGAGAATTGAATATTCCACATAAAGAAAGCCAGAGCTTGATGAAATACTCAGTTCTTTTGTATCTTTACTCATTCATGTGGCATAAAATTAAGAACAAAAGGGACTTCTTGATTAATGACCTCTGCTAATCATTCCAGTAGAATACACAGAGACACTTCTTATTTGATTCCACTACCAAATTAAGTTTGCGTTAATCATAAATGTCACTTGCACACAAATCACACATAAATATTCAGAGTGATCTATATTTTATCAGTTATAACAGAATGCTTGGCAGCCAGAGTGGGTTTAAACAAGCAATTAGTGAATAAGTTATTAAACATTTTCAACAAATGTGATGCATGAAACCCAAATTAGATGAGTTCAAAGAAATTTAAGTGTCTTGATTACACAGGTGCCTGGGCTGGAGGCAGATTTGCCATGTATGAGAAAAAAAGGAATATGCATTAGAGCCTAACATGCCACAGAATTTTCTTTCCTTACTTTTAATCTCTTTGATACAGACTTTTGAAAACTCCCCTTGGCAAATCCCACAAAAGCAACTTCTGAGGGTCTTTTCCTTAGATTTGAATTCATATTGGCTTTCCTCAAGCCTCCTCTTTTTTGTATTGTTCTAAATTACCAGCTTTGCATTCCTGTTTATGACTATTTAAGTTCATAGAAAATTAGTCTTAAACTTTCCAGGGAAAAAGTCTTAATGGGGTCAATACATATATATTTTTAAACAATGGAGGGAGTGGTTTTTCGTATTCTGACTTCTATGAGGTAATGGTTTCTTCTTTCAATAATGTTATTGTATGCAGACTCCCAATGAGGCTTCATGGCAATCTATTATTCCTTAGTGCCAATAGGGGCTATAAAGCTTGATGTTCTCTCAGTTTTCTGAACAAAACCCCCAAAAATGGTCATGCACAAATTGATAGAAATTGACTCTGCAATTGAAATGAAAGCAAGAGGTTACCGTGTAGGACCTCAGCCCTGAGCTCTTAGTGGTTGAGATCAATGCACCAGTGTGCACCAGGAATGGGCCTTCAACAGTGTATGGAATGAATGATCAAGTACTTAATCTGGAGGTGGAATACCAATTTATTTTTAAACCTGAGAGGTTCTGTGTGCTGGGGAGTTACTATATATCACTTCTGTGCATCAGTATATAGAGCATGTATATGTAAGAAGTTACAGTGGATGCTGGCTATCAGGGTCTTACTGACTGAAAGAAGGATATTAGGGCTAACAAAAAATGTGGATGGAAGAACTGCAATTGCTTCTATTAAGGTATAACATCACATGTGGTTAAGACTTTTCTTCAATTATCAGTTAAGTTCTCTAAAATTGGTATTAACCTCAGCCTAGGGCATTTCCTGGGGATTAATCATTGGCTGGGGTTTATAGCCCAAAGCACAGCTTTGAGCTGTCAGCTCCTCCCAGGCATTCATTAATCTCTTGGCAGTGCCTCAATGTGTGTTGCTTAATTAGCATTAGAATAAATATGATAGTTTAGAGCTATTTCAGTATCAGAACTGAGTAAAGCTTCCTCCTTTCACCTTCTAATTTCTGGTACGTTTATGGTTTTGTAAAAATGAAAGTCTACAAGCTGTAATGTCACCTCTATCTCATAGACTGATTAGCACTTGTTTCTTTTTTGTATTGTATCAACATATTTCCATTGCTAGGCCAAAAGCCGGAGCGAGGATATTAGGTTCTAAAAGCATATTAGGTTCCTCAGACCTCTGGCTGACCAGAAATAGGATTCTGGGACTCAATATCACTGCTCTTATACTCATCTCTTTATAACGTGGTGAAGACAGTCTTTATATTTCTTATCAATAGAGTAAAATAAGACAATAGTCTCACATCTGACAATATCCTATGCTTAAAATTAAGATGAAATCAGCAGTGCAAATGACCACGTGGGATGCTAGTTGGTTTTCTGAGGAGAGAAACTGGACTTCACGCGATTCAATGTGAATCATACGGAAGACCCTTTATTGAGATTACAAGGTTCCTTTTATACAATCTTCTTGCTCGTGCACGAGTACATGTTGCAATCACGCAATAGTTAATTGGCTAAAACCTTTAAGCACGAGCTGTTCACACGGATCAGATCAGTAACTGATTGGTTCCTTTAGTCCCCGTTATCAGTCTGCAACTCCGACTCCTCTTGGCTATCAGTCTGCAACTCTGACTCCTCTTGGCTTAGTTTCACATTCTTGCTCTGAAGCAATCACTCTTGTTTCTGTTTTTCTTCCTTCACAGGGACTCCAAGGACGAGGCCTACAGTCCACCTATTTCCTCGTATGGCTGGTTCAGTATGTGTCCGTTTTCCCCTAAATACATTCCCACAGTTTTCAGCGTTGAAACTGAATTAATTTGACTTCTACAGTCCAATTCCCTGGTGAAATCTGGTTGGCTAAATTTCTTGGCACAGCTCTTCTCCAACATTTTATTTTAAATCTCCTATTTTTGAAAAAGATGTTCACTCATAAAAGAAATGAAAATTTTACTGCTTCCTTCCCTGGCTATTAAAATTATTTACAGAAAGTGAATGTGTGAATAGTGAAACTTCTGGCTAATTGTATCTATAACTTAGACAAGGGGATGCAGTAGCATTGAAGAATACCAACTGTGGAAGAACACAGAAAGAATTGTGATTCACAAACCTGGTCTAGACAGATTTTTATCAGTTTAACTCTTTCTGGATCATGCTTAGCTTAGCACTGTTATCTGACAGCCTTAACATGTGTATTCATTCTTCTTCCTCTTACTGTGATTATTATTGCACAGTATCTCAGAGCTCAGTTTATGGATTGGGAGCAGTAGCGTGCCAGATACTCAGCAGTACAGAAAAAAAAGACTCCCTGTTTTCTAAAGCATCCTATGAGATGAGATAAGGTACAAATGCCAATAGAGGGGAATACTGATGAGGCAGTAGCCCATAAAATACTTGATGGTTTAGCTATTATCAGTGTTTTGTAGGCAGCATTATAAATTCAATTATTAAAGTAGAGATTGGAGAGAAGATCATGAATTATCCTTTTGAATATAGAGGGAGGGACAGCATGAAAGAAATAATAAGATGTTTTGACAAATTCATAGCAAAAAATATAATAATTGCTTGAACTTTTGTTTGTTTATTGTAGTGTTTGTTCATTTCTAATGTTAATAGAAATTGAGAGTGTCCATGAAGGAAATCTCAAGCAAGACTGGAAGCCAACATAAAGGTTCATTAGTCTCTTCTTACACATTAGTATTGTACATGGTTCATGGTTCGTTATGTACATTGGAAGAACATAATTGATGTTGCTCCTGTCAACAGACCTTGAAAACTGTCTCGATAAGGATGTGGATAATAAAAAGTAATAAATAGCAGAGGCATCCCTGAAATAATAATTCATTCAAATTTCCCTTCATTTATCAGATTAACATAATGAAATTAAATTCCAAATAATTGTCTCCTGCATCTACTTAGTTTGAAGACTTGAAAATGGCTTGTTTGCTTGTTATTTAGTCTATAAAATTTTATCTCTCCCACAAATCTTACCTCATTTAAGAAAGGAAATTTTAGTGATCATTAAGCTAAAATTTATCTCAAAGAATATTACTTTCTAGTTTAGGCCAAAATTATTATTAAGCATATATGAATAATAGAAGAAATGCAAACTTTTAGTTGGGCAATTCAGAGATCTTTTCTCATATTATTTCACTATAAATAATTCCTCAAAGATTTACTGTTATAAAGGCACAACCCACAGAAGACATTGCATGTTTCTACAGGGACCATACGTATTCTTCTGCAGAATGTTGTGTTTGGTTGCAAATGTTTCTCTTGCATTTGCAGACCAGGCATATCAATAAGTAGTCATTCTGAACTATCACGCCAAACTCGCAAAATTTTTGCATGCAAAAGCTTAGTTGCTGGAAGAATGCACAAGTAGTTCATAAAATCATCTGTACAGATTTTTTTTTACCAAAATTATTAATGTGAACTAGAAAAACAGAAATACAAAGACTGGGGGATAGTCTCAATAGTTACGAATACCTAAGGGTCCTATTCTTTTCTCACAGAAACTTTATATTTTACTATAACTGTACCTGACTGACATAGCTGTGAAAAAAAATCAAACCAATCACTTAACCAATAGGCTTCATTAAGAATTTTGTATTGCAGCACTTCAGTGAACAAGTAGATGCATCTGTGCAGTCTGATACATCTAAATTATTAGTTTGAAACAATCAAAATATTTCTTTATGACTGAAGAAATATTTTGTTAGAGTTCTGGTGTGTGTTAAAGTTATACTGAGACTCAACAGAGAAATGCTGAAAAACATGCCTTGGCCTGGCTGAATACTATGAATTGCTATTATATGTGAATTCTGAGAAACATTTACCTTGAGTTTCAACAGAATGATTATATTCAAAGTTAAAGACTAAGAAGGTGACATTTTGGAGGAATAGAGAACTCTGTAACTGTAAAACATTTCCATATGTACCGGTATTTCAGAATTTTTAGAGCCAAATAACATACATTATCAGACTGCTGCTGAAAGTATGATCCCTACCATTCCCAGTCAAGGTAGACTTGGTTTCAGTGTAGTTTCCAGGCAGCACAAACCCTCCTGTGGATATATACACACATATTTTAACAGAACAAAGAGCAAAACAAAAGCAAGCAAGACAGAGGATACATAATCCTGAAACAAATAAATACGACACAGAGGAAACAATGTGCAGCTTCATTGTTTTCCAGTAGTTTTTGCAATACATTTTATGGATGTCAATTACACAAATCTTGTGGAGGTAATCTGGATAGAGTTACAACTAAGCTTTTCTGGCCCTCAGGCATCTTAGTCTTGGCAGTCTCCTGCTGTTTGCTATCAATGTTCAACCTGCATTTCGTCTGTAGGCCTGTGAGAAGAACTTTTTGTATTCCATATTGTGCCTTTTTTATTCCATCTTCAAAGGTATTTAATTTCATTTTATGCAGTTAGGTTGTACTGTAAGTGGTTGATACGACAACTTTCCTTGTCTCGGATGTTGTTTTCTTTTTCACGTATAATAGAGCATCACCAGCAGCAACACTGTAGTTAATATCTGTTAATATTTCCATATTAAACTCCTATACTCAGGATTAGATAACACAGCTGCAAAAATCTCAGGGCTGAAAGCTGGCATTGAGGATGAGTCAATAGGGAAGAAAAGGCTGATGATTTCTCTGAAAATACATTATATCCATGGCACTCTACAGGTTGATATATATTAGTTTTCTGAATGCCCTTTTTGCTTAAGTGCATCTGGGAAAGTTTACATCCAAATTGTCCCTTGAGCTTTGAGTACTGCAGACCCTTTTTTTTTTTTTTCATTGCACAGAACTTCTAACTTGTATTTAATGTTGCTAGAAAACATTATGCATTTATTTTGTTTCCTAAGTGGAATGAAAAATGATCAGTCATGCTAATGATAAATACATCATCTAGCATATTAGCCTTGATGGCTTTATATATCAATTAAATATTAGAATTAGTGTTCTGCTTGTACATAGCATACATATAGATGCAAAGATGGTTGTCTCCATTAAAAAGTTAGCATTTATCAAAGGTAGCTGAGTGACAGTAGTTTAATAACATAAATGAACTTTTTTAAACAGAGGAAAACAATGTGGCATCTCAGAATTCATGGGGATAACATTTATCAAACACTGACTTTTCACTGGTGAACTTTTGTAATATTGCAAACAATCTGGTGAGGAGAAAATAAAAATAAACAAGACTGAAATAAAAGAAGATCCGAGCTTTTTTCTGGTTTATCCAGCCTGAATTACTAGTTGAGGAATGGGAGTTTTAGGGAATCAGTGAGAAATGTATTCCACCTGTTTCTTATCCCTGATTATGCATTTAGCTTTGCATCAGCTATTGCAATTTGTGAAAATAAATAATGCTTTATAGTTTAATGCTTTAATTAAGAGAGGCATGCAAACACTAATCAAACTCAGATTGATAGGTAATAGGTTTTGTCTAAATATGAAGATAGATAAATAAATGATGTTACTTTATATTAATCTTGAAAACTAGGAGGCCAAGAGACTTCATTTTAGTGCACAGATTTCACTTTCATTTTAAATTGTTAAGTGAAGACCTGACACCAAGTAGGCAAGTGAAACAGCCATTGAATAACACTGTTTTCAGCCCCAATACAACTTATCATTGAATTTGGTGGCTGTTTGTTGTTTGTTTTTAAGGACCCTGTTAAAGAGAATTAAAAAGGCAGATGTCCCTTCCAAACAAAAACTAAAGACTTCAAACTTCAATTCTTGCCAACTTCACCTCACGTTTTCCATAGTCTTTATTCTCAAGGGTCAAACAGTGAAGGTTTGACTGGACTCCAGTAAGGCTATCTTCGATAAAAATTGGTTAATGACCTCATCAACACATCCTCTCCAGGGCTAGATTTGTTTCAGGGCTACTACTTCAGTAATTACTCATAGTAATCTCAGCAACTTTAACCACCAGATGGTTAGGAAGTTTATATGAATAAATACTTGGTTTTAATGTTGGGGTTTTTTAGAATATCACTAACTGCTTTTATATTTTAGCTAGCTAAGTTCAATTCATAACAGGCAGTTACACTGAGAACCAACCAAATCTCTGCTGAACTTCTTTCAGAAAACAAGTTAGTCCCAAAATGTTTTGTAGTAAAAGCCTACGTGTTCCAGAGCTTCAGGTCCAGATTGCATGAAGGAGCAGCTTTTCTGTCTTTTTCACTTGAAAGTAAAATTGTTGACATGTGATGTGTGGAGCAGTATTTTACCAATTGTAGCTATAAGAAAAAATCTAGAGGTGCAGCCTGCTGGATTACGTCAATGTTAGTTTCACTTCACGTTTGTTAAACATTAGGTCATAAAACAAAGCAATGTTTAGTAAGGTAAATTACTGACAGGTTTCCAAAGAGCTACAGAAAAAAATATTATTAAAAGTACATAATCATTATTCTGGGAAATAAATGAAGTATCACCTAATTTTACCCGAGCACAAAGTCAGTGAAAATCTGAATGTAGTACGTGATTTTTCAAATTTACAAGGTATCAATCAATCAATCAATTTAAGATAAATAGATTGGGATGGAGAACTATTAAAAACAAAATTTCAAATTTAGTTTTTGATAACCCTAAATGTTTTTATATAGGACTGGTAGACTGCTGCAGAGTTAGAGGAGAAGAAATAATTTCGTTCTGTTGAATAGATTTTCCCAACACTAAGGCAGAATTGGAGGCCAGATGCTGAAATGAGAACTGAGACCATTACACAGCTGTTAGTGTTTCTTAAGCATATTTTAAAAAGATGGCTAAGAAAGAAAGAAAGAAAGAAAATTAACCAGTGACAAGGCTTCAGTCATATTTGTGCAAAACAGTGGAACTGAGCTGCCAGTTAACGATAATGTATCCTGTTCTTAAAAACATAACATTTTGTAAGCCTCTTCCTTTTTGGAGACTACTTAGTAGCAACTCCACCTCAGTGAAACAAACTACTTTTAGTTAGAACTGTGGAACAGTTAGAACATTGGAAATTCTAACTAGTGTTTTATTTCTTTTTCAGGATATTTTCAGTTTAAGATTTTGTGGCTTTAGCTATTTAATTGTGCTTCATATGAGGTTAAATTGTTATCTGATTTCAAAATGATAAAAGGGAAAAGAGGAAAGATTTCATTCAAATATATTGAGATGAAGCATTTTTAGATTTATTTAGTTTTTGTTAATTTGGTGGAACCTGGGTAATTTATTGCAATTATTTGATTCCATTAATTTACTCCGACCTGTTTTTTGTAAATAAACTATTCCTCCAAGATTGTTCACATAGAGATATATGTATAGTATAAAACAAATAAAAAATGAAATTAAACCATTAACAAGAGAATTAGTTTATTCTGATAATGTCAGAGCAATAAACTTTGACATTACTGAGTTAATATTTCCACCCATATGTTTCTTTCCAACAACATTCTGCTATGTTGGCATTCACAGACTATTTTGTTTATGATGTGATCACAGACTCTCAGTAAATATGCTGCCATCAAAGTGGCACTGCCTGGATTCATTCAGATTCAATGGTTTCAGCAGTGAAAGAGGCCCTATAGGGGCCCTGAGTAAGGCTGCAGCAAAGTGCCAAGCCTATACCCAAAGCACAGTGAAGTGTGATTTTGATCCAACTTCTGCACGAACTTGGAAGAAGTTGGACATGTGATTGACTTAGTGGGTTTCCTGTGATCCACCATGGGATTCTTCTTCATGTCATTTCCTAAATCTTTGATGTAAAAGTAACACAAGGCCAGCTTCAGTCTGTGATTTTGCAGATATATTTTGAAACTTGATTTCTAATGCCAAAATGAAGCTACACAGCTTGAAAAGATGAGTTCATTTCCCAATCACATTTTTATTTTAAGAAACTGGAATGTTTTATTTGTACAAATAGCAACTTTGACTGCTCCTTCATGTGCTCTTGAATGCATTTGGGTTGAAATTTTTTTAAGCTACGGATAAAATGTGTTTGAAACAAGGGTGAGTCAAAGGATCACACCTAAAAGGGCACAGTGATGCTAACAGCCTATCAGGAACTCAACTACATGACAACTCTGAAAGCAAATGCA
>VYZM01001162.1:23737-36772 GCA_013398915.1 Dromas ardeola | reverse complement strand
TAATTGTTATTAGAAATTTATTTTTTACAATTTCTTGAATAAATTTAACAGCTTACAGTTTATGATAACTTCCATATATCAAACCTCCTTACTGATCTACAACAAACTCCTCAGTAATCTCATGTTATGCTGGGGTTGTATCACTTTCAGTAAACTTCACCTTTTTACCGAGTTAGAACATATGTATATCAAATTTTTCACCTTTAAGATCATTCTGCACTGACAAAAAACTTTCATTTTCACCATCTTTGTGTCAGAAAGAATTGTTCAGGTGATTTGGCTCGTAACAGAATAAAGTAGTCACAGTATTCCCCTCTTTGATCTTCTTCTTGATTTCTTTGCGGGGGGGGGATGCGGAAAAAGTGAAAAGATTTATGAACACACATAGAAAACAATTTGAGCTATAAATGGTTAGTTTTAACATCTCTCTTCTAAATAAATTACATTTCAAAGTCTGTCTTAATGGTAAGACAGATTCAAAATCAGTAAAAACCTGTTCAGCCAAGTTCTGCAGTCTAGCAAAGACATGGGTTTTGTCACAATAAACAGTAACATAGCACTTTGCTAATTTATCGTAGCTTCCAGGTTTCTTTACATTACTGTGTCTTTTGACTTGCTTTCTTCTCAAAGATTACTTAGTTTCTCTCACTATAACATGTATACAATTTCACATTAGTAGATTTTAGAGTGTCAGGGATGCTATTATGCCTGCATCACTTTCCATAATTTCATTTATATTAATTCAATATAGTTGTTTTTACTTTTGTTCATTTCACGATTGATAAATTGTGGTATTCACCCAAACTGCAGGGGCCATCATTCAAAGGCATAGCTTTTGAGAAGGGTTTCATCAAAGTCAAGTATCTAGTCCAATGTATCATAAGTGTAGGCATTTGTGATTTTTCTTGTAAGTTTTCTCTTTGCTACTCTGTGACACAGAGTAGCCTGTCCTACGGAAGTACAAGAAGCAGCACTTTCCTAACTAGTGCCATTTCACCAAGCTTGCAATGAGCCATCCAGTTTTCTTTGGAGAATGAGATGGACAAATCTGTCTGCATTTCTAAACAAAATGTTCCTTGCATTACTCAAAACAAGAGTCTTCCTTAATTTGGAAAAAAAACAAATGTTGAACTCATGGAATGATTTCCAACAGATATTTTTGTATTTTTGCTGTTTCAGTTGAAATCTTTTGCTGCTAGTATTAATTTGAATCCAATATTTGTCTAGATTGAAGTCCAAACACTATTGAAAACCATTACAAAAGCTGAATGAACTATGCTAGTTTGGATGAAACCAAAATATTAAATTTGATTCAGACACTTGAGGGTTTTTTTAATTAAAATAACTTGATTTTTTCCCATTTAGAGAAAAAATATTGCTTGGTTTTGTTTTAATTTTTCAAATGTTATGTAACTAAAAACCTAATTATTTGAACAGCTCTACTGTCAGTTTCTTTATCTTCTTTACCTAAGTTTAGGTAGTTACTATCTGGAATGAAACTTGAAGATCTGACATAGCTAGCTTACAATATTTTGTAGCTTAGATGGTCCTTCATTCCTTCATGCGAGATTTCATCACAGCCCACTGTTTAGGTTTTGATTGACTTTTACATTAGCTAATTTACATTAGCAACTTTTACATTAGACACTAAAGATTATCCAACTTTCTATATCTATACTTGTTCATTTGCTTTTGATATATATTTTGTGTTGTTTTTCTCTTATTCAAATTACAATTACCTTATAAACTTGAAAAAACAAATATCCAAACCAGATATTTAAAACAAAAAACAAAACAAAAAAAAAACAAAACAAAACCACCAAACCCAAACAACAAATTTGTAACAGAGTCTGTGAATCTCACAGAATGTCTCTCCTGGTAAAGGAGGTTTTATTAAACTCCTCTGAGAAAGGCTATGACATGCTGTCAAGAAGTAAGAGTAGATCCATTAGTGGCAGCTCCTTTTAAAAATGAGTATATTATGTAACTGAATATACTCCCGGTTTCCTTTCTATACAGCGCCATCTTTAGAGTAATATATCATCTCAGCAGCATCTTGTGATGATGTATTACTCAAATACATCATCGGCCTGAACAGTGTTTCAAGTGATTTATAAGTCTAGTAAATCATTAGAGTGAGGCACACTGATGATGTATTATTCAAAGATAGTGCCATATGGGTAAGAAGGTTTTAAAAGCATAGTCAACAGAATAACAGAACATAGCATAAAGCACACACAAATTCATACCATGCAGAAGGCAGCTGGCCTGAGAGTGAAAAAGAATGTTAATTCCAAACGAGCTCCAGCAATGATTTAGACTACTGCTCCTCTTCTCTCATGACTCAATCTGAACTCCACTGGGTAATGAGAATCTGTACAGATAATACTTCTAAATAAGACAGATACACATGAGAAGACTCCCAAGTGGAATAACGGGCAATGGGATCTTGGAACTTACCCTTATTAAAATTTGTCCAGGGAGATGTAGACTTACGCATCTTAAATACCCACGTGTAACAGAGGAAAGAGGGAATATATTTGTGTGTTTGTGTGCACAAGTGTAGGTGGGTAGGAGTGTGTGAGGAGAGTAATGATCTGGTTTCTGTTGATTTAGAACATAGTTCTGTGTCATTCTTTTAAGCAGCAACAGAATCAGCACACTAAACATTTTCTTACCCCTGCTTGTGGTTACATGAATGGGCCAAAGCCTTTCAGTACATACCACAATATAAGAGTTTGTGAAAAAAAATTTGGCCATAAGAACTTGACAGTAGCTAGAAAAACTAGAAGTAACTTTAATAACGCATTTTATAGCCTTTTATTTCTTGCTATTGTGAATTACTTCCTACCCTACAATAGACAGACAATACAGATCTGGTTCTCTTACAAAAAATGCCGTCAAGGAAAGAAAAATGAGGAAGCTTGGTATGACTAACAGTGACATTTTATGTACACTTGAAGGTAGCAGTTTCTGTATACACAGCCATGCTCTATTAGGTGTTTCATAGCTTCTCTAAATGAAATGCACTATATTCTGCAGAAATATGTGTTTCTGATGTGAGCCGGCCTATTTCCTTCCTAATCCTACAACTTTCATTTCAGATCACCTAGGGACCTTGGAGTTCGCTTTCAAGTATCTTGTTGCTGCTCTAACAATGATGCTGTATTGTATAAACACAGTAGATAATAGAAAGCAAACTCTTCATGCACATGTATCTTAAAACTTCACGATGAGGCTCTGTGCAATAGTTCTGCAAGAAAGACAATAATTAAAAGCAAAAAGGCTGAAGTTCAAATGTTTGCAATGTCTAAAAACACCAATAGTGTAAGATCCAAAATTTTATGGGAGGGAAATTTCTAGTTCATCAAAAGATAATCACAAAACCAACTTTCCTTGAGATATCCTGCTGCAGGGCTCCATAACAGCTTTTTCTTATATGTTAAAGTTCCGGGAAGAGAAGATGACTGTCTGGTTTTGCTGATGTTTGGGAAACAGTTGAATTTTCTGGGATGATCTTTTACCTAAGTCTGACCCTTTTTTTCTGCAGCCTCTGTCCTCATTCTTCTTGAGGAAGATTTCAGATGATGACCTTTAGATCCAGAGAATATTTGAGGAGGTGGAGCATAAGAACTGAGAAAAAGTTTTAGGTGCCAGGCAATTTATGTACAATAATCTTAACTGCATTATTAACTGGATTTTTCTGTAAAAATTACCTGATACAGAGTATAAATATTACCATAATTATAACTGGACTAACAATATCCTTTTTTTATTTTTTATTAGAATGTTAAAATATTAATTGAACTTACAGTAATTTATTGGATGTGCATATATAAGGTACAGTCCTTTCTGCCTATAAGAAGGTTTTGAATGCAACAAGGCACACCTGGGCAGAGTCTTAAAAAACAGAACCTTTGAAAATAGCTATTGAGGCGGGTGTACAGACAGCAGCAGGCACCATTTACATAGCCCATGCTAGAAAAAGCTTTTCCAGAGGAGTAAAGGCATATTTACAAGCATTAAAAAGTACAGCAAATTGATCCTCAGTGGGATCTCAATTTAGTTTCATTTTTTTCCTCTCTCAGATGTTTCCTTTTTTGAATCCCTTAATTAGTAACATTGTATATCTCTGTTTCAACAGATTTGCTTGTCCAAGTATGAGCATTTTAGGTAAAAGAGGCCTAAATATGTCTTCAACACAGAAACTTTGAGCGTGTCCTGCATAGTACACGAAGATGTATTTCTGTCGAGGAAATCTTGGATAGAAATACAGGAGTCTTACCAAATGTATTTGGTAGGCCAAACACATGGTTGTAATATGAAGTTTTGCAGGTGGGTTCTCAGACTGGAAGGACAAAAGTGTAGAAAAAGAGCTGGATGATATGGGTTTCAAGCACACTATGTACCACCTGAGCAAATAGTGAACGAGGTCGTCTTCCAAGATAACACAAATTTCCCATTCAAAGCTTAACAGTGTCAGGCATCTGATTTCTCCAAGTCAGATATTTAGCATTTGTTGACACACAAGGTTTCTTTTAGGAAAAGAAATATTTTCTCACAGGACCTGTTTTGTGAAACTACTCTAGTTTCTTTTTGTGATACTTCTTTTCTCCTGAAAAAACTCCCAGCTAATTCAAAATTCCATTAATTTAATTTTGTGAGATAACATCCAAAGCTTTTTAAGTACCCATTAGTATGACTAATGTATTGATTTCAAATATGTTACTGTATGAAAATGTCGCCCATGTTTAATTATTAGAGCTAATTATTGTGGCAAAAAAATGTAGTTTTCTATTGAACCTTGTATTCATTTCATATGTGACATATGGAAACAGAGAAATCTTACAGGAAATAATTGGAGACTAAGTATCTATTTTGCCTTCTGAACATGAAAAACTCTGTTAAGAGCCCTATTTTGATTTAAAAAGAAAAGTGAAATAAAAATATAATCTAATATCAATCCATAATTTTCCTTTTTTTTTTAGTTTATTGAATCAAAATAATATGATTCTTCTATTCACATCACAGTAGGAACCACCTGCTTTTCTGAAAATCTAAGGGTTTTATTTGCTTTGCAATAGCAGCACCTTTCAGCACCATTATATTGATGGTGTGTCGTTGTATAACTAACAATGCCTTAAACTATATATGGTCCCAGACCTGGAATTTGAAATAATAGGTTTTTGTGGAGTTGCTCACATTCTGAGTTACAAAACCTGTCTCCTTATAAATACTGAGTGTCTTTGAAAAATTTTGGCATATATATGTGTTTAAATATAAGTTATTCTTTAACCTGAAAGAAGATAATTTAAAACTCTAGTCTCAGCATCTGTCTTGTTCATATATCTTTGACAGACCCAATGGAAATAAAAGTATTGCATTTTTACCTTCAGAGTTTTTTCTGTCTTTTGCTGATACTTGGAGATAGAGAAGATTAATTCATATTGCTTACATAAAATTTTAAAGGAGATTCTGAAAATACCATTATACTTTTAATTGTTTTCATTAGTTCAAATTTTTTATAGCAACAGTATACTATATTGGTGCCCAGGAACTCTGATCTACTGCAGCTTAAGAGGCAGGCACAAAGAAGGTGGAAATCAGAAAAAAAAAATACTCGAAATGAATATGAAAGAGAACTCTGGACTCAAAATCATAAAGTACAAGGAAGAAAAGGAGTTGTATTTACCAAATGACAAAAGTGGCATGAAATAATCACTTCATAAGATGTCTAATGGTTGGAGGAAAACTATAGAAAGAGGTTATCCTTTACTGAACAAGGGGAACCAAAATGTTTAATGCTTTATTGCTTCACAGTTCCCTGAAATGTAAAGAGATCTTTGGTTAATAACAGCAGCAGAGAATTGGAAACTTAGCCTAGAATAAATCACAATAATTTTCATGGTTTCAGATTTCTCAGATTATAAGAAATTTGTGTTGAGATGTTTTGAAGTCTGTCTGAAGTTATCTCGGGACCTTTAACAATTATTTCATAAAATCGTAGAATCATAGACTCATAGACTATCTCAAGTTGGATAGGACCATAAGGATCATCGAGTCCAACTCCCTGCTCCTCGCAGGATGACCTAAAACTGAACCATATGACTAAGAATGCTGTCCAGACACTCCTTGAACTCTGACAGGCTTGGTGCTGTGACTACATCCCTGGGGAGCCTGTTCCAGTGACCAACCACCCTCTCAGTAAAGAACGTCTTGCTAATGTCCAGTCTGAACTTCCCCTGATGCAGCTTCATACCATTTCCATGTGTTCTATCACTGGTCACCAGAGAGAGGAGATCAGCGCCTCCCCCTACACCTTGAGGAAGGTGTAGATCGTGATGAGGCCGCCCCTCAGCCTTCTCTTCTCCAAGCTGAACAAGCCAGGTGACCTCAGCCCCTCCTCGTAAGTCTTGCCCTCAAGACCTTTCACCATCTTGGTAGCCCTCCTCTGGACACACTCTAATAGTTTGATGTCCTTCTTATATTGAGGCACGCAAAAACTGTACACAGTTTTTTCGAGGTGGGGCTGCATCAGTGCAGTGTAGAGTGGGACGATCTCCTCCCCCAATCAGCTATCTGTGCTGTGTTTGATACACCCCAGGACACGGTTGGCCCTCTGGGCTGCCAGGGCACACTGTTGACTGATATTCAACTTGCCATCAACCCAAAATTCCCAGATCTCTTTCCATGGGGCTGCTCTCCAGCCTCACGTGCCCCAATTTGTACGTACAACCAGGATTACCCTGTTCCAGGTGGACAATCTGGCACTTGCTCATGTTGAATTTCTGAACACTAGTGGCATACAATTTGCATTATAACAGCCTGAGGAACAGTTGAACATTGTGTCTGTTGTTAAAAAGAACAAAAAATGGTACCAGAGAATTTTAGACCAAACAGCGTTAGAGCAACTCTTTCAGAATGATTGGCTGACTAACTCATGACACAAACTGTTGTTATGAATGTAAAAGAAACAAAGATATGAGTAACAGGCAACACAGAATTGTCAGGAAGAAGTCATGTTGACTAAATTGGACGAGTTTACATTTCCAGTAAGTAATGAATCATGAAGCAGTAGTTTTATTTCTTGATTTTAGTAAGGCTTCTGTTATACTTAGAAGGCACTATTTTCTATGACATTCTTACAGGCAAATTGACAAGAGAGCCGAAATGAAACTTTACTTATATGAGGAAGAAACATGTTAGGAAATGGTACTCAGAGAATACAGTGGTTCATTCTCAAAGATGCATTGGAAGATACGTCTGAAAGAGTTGCTCAGTAGGTTTCTGCAAGGATATGTCTTAGGTTTGATGTTATTCAATAGCTACATCTGTAATGTGCGCACATTACCTTATTATTATTATTATTACTATTATTATTAGAAGACAGCATTAAGATGGGAGGAACAAATGCTGTGTTTGATGACAGGAATGGATTTAGAATGTTACAAAAAGTAAGAATGAACCTGAGCAAAACAAGTGAGAAATTCTATTAGGTCAGAATAACCAACAGCAAAATACAGCCTGATTAAACACCTGTACTGCAGGATCCAAGGATTATAAGAAATCACAGGCTGATCATGAGTCAAACTCTCTCACAGTGCTGTGAAAGGACAGACATTACATTGCGATACATAAAGGTATTTGTAACTATTTGAAAGCACCGTTTTCAGTTTTAGGTATAGAAGTCCGGGTTTCGAAGCCCATAGACTGAAAGCAAGATACATGGATATTTTCCAGTATACCGTATGTTTTATGACAAATATGTCACACTTACTGCAAATATACAGCTGATCTGCGGATAAACAATGTAGTGAGTACTGTGTATCCCAGTAGCTGTCAAGTACAAGCTGTATCCATGGTCTTCTGAATTCTGACAACAGCCTATTCTGTAAGACACAGAAAGTAATCCTTCAGTTGCAAGGGCTCAGTTGGAGTACTTACATTCAAATTTTGGCAGTAAGTCTCATAATCAATTGAAGAGAAAAAAAAAATAGTGGAGGAACAGCAATATTTGGAATCTCAGAAAGCATAGCATGAAAGGAAAATGTTCAGGACTTCGAGTTTAGTCTAGAGAAGACAATACTGACGGGAGACGGCGGTCTTCAAATAAGTGAAAGATTTTTGCAAAGAAGTTGTCTACTACGCATAGAAAAAGACTTAATGGGCTTAAATGTTATCAAGGGAGATTTAAGTTATACATTAAAAAAAAAAATCCTAATGGGAAGGACAGATAAGCAGTAAAATAGGTTGCCTAGGGAGATTTTCGAATCTCTATCATTAGCCAAATAATTATTGAGAATAATTTAAATATAGTTGATCCTACCCTGAGGCAAGTTAACAGACAAAATGCTCTCTCCAGGTCCCATCTCGTATCTTCTATGAGGCTGTGCTTCTCTCTACACCTCACAATATGTACATTGCACATTTTGTGCCTGCCATACCATCATTCCTGAAATTCCATCCTGCTTCTCTCCTTATTTATCCTTTTTTTACTGCAACGCTTATCACAAAATTTAAATATATTGGTAAAAAAGTATAAAGTAAGGCAAAAAAGAAAAGGATAGAGAATAACACAGCCTCTAGAGTAGGAAAAATCAAAACTACTTCCACAGGTTATCTACAAATATTTAGATTCATTTCGGCACAGGTAAAAAATGAAATCATATTTTACTTCCTATAGTCTGTAAAGTGTGAAGAAAGGAAGGAACATTTGCAATATGTGGATGTTTTTCTTCTTGTCCACAAATGAAATATATCAAAATGCACAGGGAAGTGCACATGGTTGGAGTACTGATTTGCCATTGCTCTCTGTTAGCTGTTACTGTGCAGGGTATATTATCTTTCTGCACCTTCAAAAAGACCAATTCTACCTAAAGCCTCAGTCAAGAGCTTTAGCGAACTGCATCCTTCATAATTTCCTGAGTTTGTCACATTTTCAGTATGACGTTTCCTAATGTGCTGATGAAACCGGGCATGATATCTTGTATTGCTAATGCATGAAACTGAAGAACTGCTAAAAGAAATACAAAACCACATTTAAGAATAGCCTTAAAATGCATTATTTTTGTCAACATAAATAATTCATGTATGCCTCATGTTGGTAAAGAGGATCACAGGAATCATCATCCTTACTTTTCTACTCACAGGCAGTCCTCCCTCTCTCCTTTTTTAAAATGAAATCTTTAAAAAACATATTCATCCAAAATTTCTGAAAGAGATGAGAAAATGGCTCATTCATTCAAACTGCCTCTGTATAGAAGACAGAAGGTATCCTGTACAATAAGAAAAACATGACTTGTAAGATGAAATACAAAGTAGTATGCATTAAAGCTATCTTTATAACATTAACTTAACCGCATATTACCTTTGGTTTAAGATACTCTTCTCTAGAGACTCCTCATTCAAAAGGATTTGGTGTGCACTTATGGCTTTGTTAACATATATTTGAATAGATTTTTTTTTGTCTATACCTTCAGATTTTTGGATTTAAAGAGAAGAGGAATTTGTGCCACAAACTTCAGCAATATCAAGATGTCACAATATATAAGCATTTTTTGTGTTTTGCACTGGCTAACGATTCTTCCTCTCAAAAATTCAAATGCAGAGACAAAGGTTTGAGGGATGAAGTTGATGAACCATCTTTTTAGTTAATGCTTTGAAACTTTACAGGAGCTTAGGAAGAATTCTGATAGAATTTGCCTAATGAGGGGGAAACAAGGTAGGGAAGGGAAAATGTCCCATTTGAACATTTTCTAATGTTTCAATTTTTCAATTTAATTTTTTTTTAATTGAAGATTTTTTTAAACTTGGCAATCTTTTTAAATGCAAGAAGGCAAAAAGGCTTCCATTAGTACCCAGCAAAAAGTCAAGAAATAGAATATAAGGGAATATAAGTAAGATATTATTATACAACATACTCTTTTCCTGCACATTCATTTGGCTCTTTGCTTGAATCATGTATTTGGGAGAGATGTAACAATTTTTAAGAAGGAAAAGGTGAAAAGGCCTGGTATATGAAACACTATATTAAAAACCCAAAGGTTTTAGAATCATGTTATGAAACATCATATTTGCTTCTGATCTTTTCCAGGTATTAACATGGGATATTGTGTATAGATACACAGATGAAATAATAAAGAGAATAAACAATTTCACTGAAATATGAGAGAACACACAGATTAGAAGGAAGGCTGCCATCAGGGATGTTGCCAGAGACAGGGTGAGTTTTCAAAATTAGGGCTAGTCATTTATCATAGAAATTATGGTGAGCTAAGAATAAGGATTATTGAGTTTACAAACATGAACTATAATGCAAGGAAGAAATACTTTTGAATTCTTTAATAATGGATAGTAAGTACATTGTTTTGAAAAGATTCTTCTTCAAAATTAAGAATGTTTTAATGTACCTTGTCACTTTGACACGTTTTCTGTCAGATTGTTACTTGGCTTTTGTTTTTTTTTCATAACCTCAGTATGATTTTTATTATATTATGACAAAATGAAAGTTCTATTCATGAGTAACTTCTTCTAGCAGTTACTTTTAATTTGTCTGTAAAGTCCCATGAATACCCTTGATGTTAATGAAAGCATAAATATTCATAATAATAAATAGCTGAACAAATTCAGATTCTGGTCTGAAGGATACTGTAGATGGCTGGAAAATGATTGGATTGGATAGGCCTTTATCTCAAAGGACAAACACAAGGGAACAGGTTCACGAACCTGAAACTAACATCAAGTACCAGCACTGAAGTGGTAAATGTTGTAGAAGAGATTGGTAGATTGATTAGGGAAGCTGGGAAATTTCAGAGCTGTGCTGACCAACTGTCCTTTTTTACCAGGTGTAGTTCCAAGGGATTCTGTTACACCACCCAGTGTATAATTGAGTGGGTTCCTATTCCCTTACACTGAATATATAAAATTTTTCTACTGATAGAGGCTTTTATGTATGAATAAAACCTCAGCTTATCCTTCCTTTAATCCCACCTTTGTCTCGGTTGTCCAGGTATGATTCAATGAATCAGTAGAATTCTGCTGCACACCTTTCTTGAAAAAGATTAGGCTCCGGTGACCCATTCCACTTTGAATGTAATCACCATGGTAAGGAGCATGGAGGTTCTTTGCAGAAGGAAATTATTCTCTCTGGTGTCCTTTGGTAGTTCAACCATATAAGTTCCATGGTCTTAATAAATAAGGATCATTCTGTGGTCAAGAGAGAGACATGGTCTTAATTCCTAGCTGTTCCAAGGACTTGTCATCTTGGGCAACATTTTTTTCTATCTTTTTTGATATTAGATGTCGTAATAGTTTTCCTAATATGGGGGACAGAGAGGATAGAAAGATATCATCACTATTACCTCCATAAATGCTGCTTTAGGGTCTGTGGAGAGGGAAGAATAATTTTTATGTACAAGTTTCCAACATTTTTGGACGTATGTGTGCATGTCTTGGGATATGCAATCATATCCAAGTTTAAAAACCCATTGCTATGCTCTTTACTTGAAATAAACTTCACTCAACAGAGGAATTGTGTTCCTCTAGCAGAAAAGTTACTCTCACAGGTTATCTGACTTGGTTTCTGAAAATACATTCTCTCTCATACCTCACTGAATACTGTTTCTTTCTCTCTGACATGCTTCTTTCATTCAAGCATAGATTGCTTTTTAGTAATGTGCCACAAAAGGCTCATTACCACTGAAGAGCGAGAGTTTTCATTTTACAGTCCCATATTATGGCACACTTTTCCCATTCCCATCTGCTCATGTAAATCTCCTGATAAATTAGTATCTCTGCCAGAGAAAAGTTATTTACTTGATCTTTTGGTTAAGTAATTGTTGCCTCATTGAATAGTTTCCATTGTTTTCTCTCACAAACAGTATTTCCCCTGAAGCTTGTGTTGCTATTAATTACAGAAGCGATTCCAGGTGTCTGTGGCAACTTCAGCACTATTTAAAAAACAGAGACTGTTTGATATACCATGATGAGAGGTTGTCTCTAAGGAGTTAGAAAGGAGCTTCTGTATAAGATCTTTTATCCCCTTAGTCTTGGTAATGTTCAGATACCACTTTTCAACAAGGTAACCAAGTTGGAAAAGATCCTTCCATGTTTGAACTGACCTAGAAAGAACCCCAGTGTACAGTGAAATGTGCATTTAATTAGCTTGTAGTATTTCTTCTGTCAGGATGGAGTGTGACTGGCAAGGAGAAACTTGATTACAAAGACAACCTGTAATTCATATAAGGTACCAAAGAGCACTAAGGAGTGTGGCACTTGCAGCACAAATCCTGGACTCTCAGGAGAAGTTATATGAAAAATATAACACTTTTGATAGCAGTATGCTGTGATCGTGTGTCATTCAGAACTATTATCATGTCTGCTATCAATGAAACTTCGGAAACAATCTTGTAATCAAAAAAAAAAAATAAGGAAAAGAAAAAGATAAAAGATATTAAAGCATTAGAAAGTCCACTGCCAAACCTAAGTAGTTCATCCATTTCAGAAAGGAATATTCTGTCATACTCCTGAATTGTAACTTTTTTTGTTTAGCTTATTTAGGTGGTGAGATTTTCTTCCCTTTTATAGTAATTCCTTCCTTCATGATGCTAACCTATTAAACACTCCTCAAAAGCTTATTAACTACTCTTTCAGAGGTTTAACAGAATTACTAAAGTAAAACTGAATCTCAGAGGTAGGAATTCAGGCTGAATTCAAGCTTTTGACTGGAATATGTTAAGTTAACCCTTTGTGCCTCTGATGAGAAAGGATAAAAATATATCGATAGCTAATTGCATTCTAAAAATACGAGATTAAAGGCTAAAAACTAGTGTTTTCAAAATATACCTATGCAGCTAACTGAAGATCAGAAAAGCATTACAGATTCACATTGTGTAAAATCTAGCAACATACTGTGTCTGCAAATTAATGAATGTTTAACCAAGATGAGTTATAGTGACTCTCTTATGTAAGTTAAAATGACAGTCAGATTTCTACCAAATGAATTCATTATGGTCAGTGAATGAATAGCTAATGAAT
>VYZM01001162.1:4247-14887 GCA_013398915.1 Dromas ardeola | reverse complement strand
ATCATCTCCCTTTTGATCACGGGGCTTCATTCTGCTCCCCACCCCTATCTACCAGCTCAGTGGTCTGGGTACTCAGGGAACAACTGACTCTACTACTAAAGACTGAAGCAAAGAAGGCACTAAGTATGTCAGCCTTCTCATCCTTTGTCAGTATGTTACTGCCTTCGTCTGATAAAGGATGGAGATTCTCCTTTTGTTACTAACATATTTACAGAAACTCTTTTTATTGTTCTTTTTATTATTCTTTATTATTGTTGATAATTATTTAGTCTTAACCTATTAAATCTATTTAAATTTCAGCCCTCGTGTTTCCTTGTTTTCCCTGGTTCTCCCTCACAGGTGTGGAGGGGCCATCGGGTGATAGAATAATTGTCTAAAAGACAATAAATTGTTATGGGTTTTCTCAAACCATAACACCAGGGCTGTCCTGACACAAAATTGTAAACTTATGTTGCTATTCCAGCCCTGACCTCTTACACTGTCTTTTTGTTTCTCAAACCTGAGAAACAACAAATGCACTATAGCAGATAAATGGTTGACCCCTCTTCTTTGTATTTCTCTTGTAAGCCTGTACTGCATCACACTGCCTTACAGCTTGTAGCTGCAATACAACCTTTTTTCTGGATAGGTGCTTCACTAAATCTCATGGAAGGATAGGGGGTTAGCTTTTAGGTCAAAGCTTTTCTCCAGTACTTAAAATGCAAGATTTTGTAAAGTGGTAAATTGATACACACATAATGTAATAACATCTGTTGCAAAAAACAGCTGAACTTGGGCTCAGCAAGAATTGTTGAACATTAAAAGTCAAATTACTTAAGAAAATTCTCTGCTTATTGTCCATCTGTGAGCCCTTTCCTCTCTACCCACCTCTGAGCACAGTAACAAATCTCAATGAAATTTGAAAAATTGAAGAAATGACGAAGCCAATTAAATTATCTCAAAAGTTCTGTCATCTGGACTGATGCAAGAATCAAAAACTTGTCTCCTTACTGAAATAAAGGCAGCAAAAATCCTCTGTTAAATATTAAACTTGTCAACCATGGGTTGGTCAGTAGTTAACAACTATTTTCAGAATAAATGCCTCCTATACTGCCCTTAAAAATAAAGAGGATGAGGAAGACTAAGTGGCAAAAGACTCAAATCTATAGGAAGCCAGGCTACTTCAGTGCCTGTAGTGTTTCATTACTGTTTCTGACCCTTGTTATTGAAGTTACTGTTATCTGTTATTTACCCTTTTCACAGGATTCTCAAGTTTCAACTGTCAGATACACAAATCTATGTCTTCAGGGTAAGGTTTCGATTCCAGGGCAACAAGTTTTATGCATGTATAAGAAAATTGGAGCTAAGTCCACAGTTGAAACATTACAGACTAAAGCAATTTGTTTAATGGTGTAAGTTAAGACACATAAGGGAATATGCAACATGAAAGACAAACTGAATTCCCAACACTTTCACAAACTTGTGAAGTCTTTCACACACTGTCACTTGTAAAAGTGGCATTGTTCAAACAGATACAGACATTTTAATTTTTTTTTATGTTTTGACTTTCAGTTTTTTACTTAAAAAATGTGATTAGGAAAAGGATCCTTATCCATTTCTGCGCTACTAACTAAAACCAACAAAGATATATGTTTGTGAGAAGTCACTCCCTAGGAGAAGAAAAGAGCAAATATTTCCTAAGAGTTCTTTTTATTTAAATCTCTTTAATTCAGGAATAATACTTAGCAGTAGACAAATGAAAAACAATTGTGATAACAGAAACTAAACACAAAGAAAATTACTGCATAAATGTAAGTGGATTTGAATTTGAAATAACTCTTTCCTCTTAATTTAAATCTGAAAATGTTCTACCTCAAAGGTTTTCTTTTTCAATGAAATATACAGCCAGATTATTGAAAGGCAAAGAATATTTGATGGGAAATCAGGGATGCGTGGAAAAGGAACAAAAAAAAGTGCTGTGTTTTACCATACGCGCTTTTTCTTCATGGAGCCAGTAGCGCTGAAAGGAATTAACAAGACTGTGACTCAGGCAAACTAATAGGCTAGACAGGCACTGCTTATTCCAGACTAACTCTTATTTATTTTAAAACTAAGCTGATGCAATGTTAAGGTTGTGACATAAACTGACAAAAAAATGGACTTTAAAAGTTAAGGTTAGAATCTGTCTCTTATCCTTTTACAGTCAGAGCTTAGTGCTGCCCTCTGACCTCCAAGCACAGTTCACCATATAGTTGGCAAAATAAATTATTTTGTCCATAAGTGGAGTGTCAAATCAGTGTTCTGTTTCTTAGAGGGATGTGAGTTCTCGCTCTGCCCTCCATTTTATTTCACAGGCTCAGTTATCTGGTAGGTCAATTTCAGCCTAAGTTGGTATAGGGTGTGCTTTATATCATTTCATTTTTGAATGGCATACATGTCTCAGCCTTGCTAAGACAGATACAAAATGGACACTAGACCAAAGACAATGAGGGATGAAACTGATGATATACAAGGTTACATCATACTACAAATGGATCTCAACAGTTCTGGGTCAAGTTCTGTTTTCTGGTATGTTCCCCTCCTTTTCTAGTCTTTTCAGACTTCAGGCTCCAAAAAGATTTAATCAGAGAAAGAATGAGCAGAGAGCAGTTACTTCCTTTAGACTTTGCAGAAGATAGGTCTAATTTATGGTGATATATCCTGTAGAATTCTTTACAACTTGCAATGTCGGCAATCTTTCAACCATTAAGGAATTCAGTAGTATGATGTTGCCAGGAAGTAAGGTATGGAAAGAAAACGTCAACAACATCTGCATTTGAACAAAAGCCACGTGGGAGCAGAGTGTGATTCAATAGCTGACTAGTTCGAATGTTTTTCTGGGAGGTTACATGACTTGGTCTTCTGCTTTTAATGTTTGAGCAGACCACAGATTAGCTTCAGCAAATGCCAACTTGTTGACTACTGTAATTCATGATTTCTGTCAAAACCTCATAAACTCAAATGCCTAAGATTGGGAAAAAGCCTGAGTTGAAGTCACATCTATTCCAGGGGCATTCGATGAGCACTTGATTAAAGGGAGAAAGAAAAGGAAAACATCTCTTTCAGATATTCACTTTTTAAAGAAAGAGTGACATGCAAAGAGCTATTATAATACAGCTATTATTCACAAGCAGAAATGGAATTTCAGCTCTCTTTTCACCAAATGATGATAATACTTTTGTGGAGTGCAGTTAAAGATTAATCTCTCCTCAATATCTCTTATGAGGTAGCCTATGAGGATTCCTTCTGTCCTCCTAGTGTATGATGCTTGCAGTCTTAAGTAGTTTACCTCCTAGACATAGAGGGACCTCAAAGTCTAACTTTGGGTCCTGCAGGGTGCTAAGAAGCTGAAGAGCACTTTGTCACTTATTTCTCCCTTTTATGAGATGAGACCAGCTGTTTAAATGTGATTGCAGTTCTGTTTTTTTCTTTTTCTTTTCCCCAGAAACATATTGGTTACAGGGCAACCCTCTCTTTCAACATCTGTTCAGCATATTACTCATATATTCAGATTTTCCTGCTCGCTCAGCATGTTATAGCTCATTACAGTATACTAAATATTCTTCTGGAGTGAGCAGGGGGGTTTCAAAGGCTTAAAGTTTGCTGATTCCAGCTACATATGATCCTAAATCCAAAAATCTTAGTTTTGACCACTATGACTTCACACGTGTTTTTTCTTATGTGTAGTTATGCACTGCAGTCTTAGTACCAAGAAAAAGCGACAAATAGAAAGGTCCATTACATCATGCCATAGCACATGTGGCTCAAGTTCTATTGAAGTTCTATTACCTCTATTGAATGAGGTAAACCCCATGCAAAGCATCATTATTCTGTTGAGATATGCAACATTCAAGCTGACAGAATGACTATTTTTAGACAATCAGTATGGGATTCAAGTATTAGTATGAGCGGTAAGAGCACATCAAGTCAAATGATTTTTCACACATTTCTGGTTTCATTTCATAAGAAGATAAGCTTTGTGTCTGTCTAGTCCTTTCTTGCTTCCTCTTCTATGTTTTAACTAAACTACTGGTCAGCTTTGATCCAATCTTAAAAAATGAAGTGGTCTGAAAAGTAAGTTCTTACAAGTAGCGTGAAAAATTGCCAAGCAAACAAGAGAACTAACTTTTTGTAGAAACAGCAGGTAGATCTTTGCTTGTGAGTATTTGTAGGTAGTAAAATCTGCTTGGAAAGAGCTAGCTGGCCAAGCACCATAGAAAGACACCCCATCTAGTTAAAACAACTCACTGAAGGTGGGCCACAGTACAGAGTGTCTCTTTCTTATATATCTTAGCCAGGTGTTGCAGAGAGGTTCTTATCACAGAATGCTGTGTGGAAAGCAGACCTGAAAGTTTTGAGCTCATTATTTCTCTTACAGATAGAGTGGTTTTATTTATTCCATCTCCCACATAATGCTGATATAGGTCTGGATTCAACACCGGCAACTTCTTGCAGGCATAGTTGAAATGAAAGTATATTAAAATATACTAAATATAAACTACTGGGTGTAGAATTCCATACTGGTTTTGGCTGGGATAGAAATAATTTTCTTCATAGTAGCTTGTATGGGGCTACATTTTGGAACNCACAGCATCAAGGCCTTTTCTGCTTCTCAGACTGTCCCACTGGTGAGTAGGCTGGGGGTGCACAAGAAATTGGGATGGGACACAGCTGGGACAGATGACCCCAACTGACCTAAGGTATATTCCATACAATATGATGTTGTGCTCAGCAATAAACGCTGGGGGACAAAGGAGGGAGGAGATATTTGGGATTATGGCGTTTGTCTTCCCGGGTAACTGTTACGTGTGACGGAGTTCTGGGTATGGCTGAACACCTGCCTGCCAGTGGGAAGTAGTGAATGAATTCCTAATTTTGCTTTCCTTGTGTGTGCAGCTTTTGCTTTACCTATTAAACTGTATTTATCTCAACACAAAACTTTTCACACTTTTACCCCTCTAACTCTCTCCCCATCCTGCTGGGGTGGAGTGAACGAGTGGCTGTGTGGAGCTGAGCTGCCCACCTGGGTTAAAACACAACAAATTCTTGAATAGACTGTGAATAATTATATGGTCATATGCAGTATTTTCATTGGTTATTCTTCTAACTACAAAGAATAATAGCATTAGTCATGCAATATTTTTTAATTTGAGTTACCTTTTTTTTGGCTGGCTACCTAAGTTTAAGACAGTGTTTGTTCATTTTTTGTTTTGCTTTTAGACTTTTAAATAACCATAAATCAGAATCCATATTATGTTCACCCGATGAGTTACAATGTACTGCACTGTACATAGAAAAAGTAATTATTATGTACAATCTACATTGTAAATCTGAAGCCTAACCTTAACCTTAACACTTTAAAGTGTAATTTGCAGTTTAATTCAGTATCTGCATGCTACTAGATTCTACTGAAACTCTTGTTAGGAAAGAAACATTGCTCTTCCAAAGGTCTTAGAAGTTTATGGTAGCCTGTCTACATTGCATCTCTTCCTCTCCATTATTGTTTTTGGCCTTTCTTTTATCATCTATAATCATATGTTTTGCTCTTGACCACATGACCTTCTTTATCTAATGATACTACCTAAATTAAAAGGGAGGATCTCTGAAGTATAAGATTGTCTTCCTCCTTTGTCATCATTTCTATAACTGATTCTTCCCGTATGCATTTTGCTTCATTAAATATATTATTTGAAAAAAATCTAATGTATGTGAAAAAGCCTAAATAGAATATACTGAAAACAATTCTTAAAGATCCAATGTGAAACCCATTGCCATGTATAAGCGTGCAGTTATGTGAGCCACTGAATATCTAGAAAGTGTTAAGCACTCTTGTCTCTCATTATTTTTACAAAGGAGTTCTGTGCATCCGAAAGCATTGCAGAAGGAGCTAAACTTGATATATATAACTNCAGCTATAATTCCTTCTATATAAACTGGAAATATCAGCCTGACAGAATACTGTCTGAAAATTAAAAAGTAGCTGTCCTGTTGTTTTCAGGTGATAAATGTGTAATTTTATTAGACAGAGTAACAAAAAATACACAAACTTGGGAAATCTTTCTTTTGCATAGAAGACTGAAGGATTGCACAGATAAGCTGGTATCTACGTACAGTGATTTTTTTTAAGCTAAGATCCTGATTGAAATACTGTAAAATGGTGATTTGTGAAAAACACAGAATAGCAGAAAAGCTAAAATGCATCCAATTTTTCTTATCAGTTCACATAATTTCTCCACTAAGATATAAAGCAATGAGGTTACAAGGCATAAAAATCACACAGGCCAAGAATTCTAGCTGTGGTCAAATGATTTACTCATCAGCATTAGACTACATATGCAAAGCTTTTGGCCATTGTGTTCCCAGCTGGCAGCTACCACTAACATCTGGGCCATTAACATCAGAATTAGTAATCTAGAGAATTGTTCCTTCTATCACTTCCAGCTAATACTGGACTCCAATTAGTGCTCTTCCAAGCCCACCTGCAAAAATGTCTAACAGTTTCAAATATCCAAATGTTACAGATTGTGGAAGGTTACATGAACAGCAAACAGGATCACAGCTACTTGGAATATCCTGTAGGTTCAGAGTGTAGGAATCACTCCCTCTGTTAACCTTTTAGCAAATGGCTGTGATGACCATTTCCTTAGAGACAGAGCTTGAACAATTTTATCAGACAGAAGTTTCCTGACTGCAGGTCTGCGGATAAAACCAGGAGTTCTTAAAAGTAAACAACAAAAATATAACGGTTACTTCTTTGTCAGATTATTTCTCTCTCAACAACCACTTTTGTTGTAACACCTAGCACTTACACAGCGAGTGCAGAAGCCAGGGATAAGTGGATATTTATATACTGTTTTGTTTTTATTTAGCTAACAACAACAAACTCATAGGCGATTTAGTCAAGAGGACCCACTACAATGCCTACAAAACTATCTTTCTCAGATGAACCCATCATTGCCACTCTCCCCTGTCCTCTTGATATGCTTTTTAAGGTCATTACCTTCTTCATGTGTTTAGTTTTAAACTAAATGTAAAGGCACTGGAACCACAGTTGTGAATTTTATAACGTCACAGGACCTAAAGCTTTCATTTCTCCTAGAAATACTTAGTAGTTAAAATAACAATATGATAACACAGTTGTAGCTCCAGCACACCAGTGGCACCATCATCCTGCTCTTCTCTGAATGCATTTGCTCAGATAGTATAGCTGTCTACATTAAAGCTGGACTGGACCTTGGGTATTTTTCTTCGAGAAGTTTGATATAAGCACACATTTGTAGATATGTTAAACCCCACGATACGTGGAGGGATGAATGAAATAATTTTCTTCCAGAAGGACTTGGGACTGTACTTGTCCTAACTTTGGGATTTTGAAGCTTTATTCTTCCAACCCTTGATTCATCTCCCCTTTTTTTTTAATTTTATCCTCATTGCACCTGAATCACCAAGGTCTCAGAAGGAAGTAGATGTCCATTCAGCTGCGTTTTACAGTTTCTGTGAACCTAGATTTCTTCTGTGTCTCTTTTATTGGCCAGTCGGGTCATTAAGACAGAGCTGTGGATGAGGGATAAAAATCATTGAACTTTTCAGGATCTTGTGTTATATTTCAGGTATCTGGACGTTAACCTTGATATCAATGTTTGCCTATGCTTATTAGGCAATTAGAGAACTCAAGAGAAACTTAGATCATGTGGGAGTTGTGGGAGACCAGGGCTGGATAAACTTAATAACATTTCTATCTTTGATATTTTTGCTTAAGAGAGATTCTTTATTATCTCTTTCTCCTCCACTTCAACACAATTTGAAAGGTTCCCAGTTGCATAAGGCTTAGACAATTACATGAAAGCTGCAAAGTAATTTGGTTTCACCTAAATAGTGGAGCTACATAACATGTCTCTGCCTCTGAAATAACTAGATACTTACACTTTGAACTTGAGACTTGAGTGATGCAGAACATCATGCTGAGAATTTGAATTCCTGTAATTTGATTTCAGAACTGTACATTCATTTCATTTGCAAGTGTACAGAAGAGAGAACACTGCAGTCAATTATGGTCAAATGTGTAGGAATTTGTTTCGGTTGGTGAGATAAACTGTGATAATTCTGACGTGCATGAGAGACACGTACAGTACCATGTCACCAGAGCTGGTGGAAAAAAAAAGACAAAAAAAGATTTAGTGGCAAAAATGAGAACTTATACGTAGGAAAAATAAGTACAGTTCTCAGCTCTGAGGAGCTCTGATTTGGACATTCTGCTGTCTGCTATACAATGGGATTAGGAAGCTCCCACTGTTCAATAAATCAAATTTCTGTTACATAATAATGAAGGAAGCCTCAGCTGTCAGCAAACAGGGAGAATGTTTTTCTTTGCTAGAAACTCTTTACATGCCTTGTGAGGGAAAACAATTTTGTTAAACTTGTCAGTCAAAGGATTTATGACTTTAAATGGGTAGGCAGACTTAAGTGGCCTCATGTTTCTTTAGTTTCACAGATTCGGATATCTGAGGTAGTTTTTGTTTTTTACTCATTTCTGAAGTGTATTATTACAAACAACAAAACCACAACAGTAAAAAAGAAATTTCCAGCCGAGATAAATGGATGGAGCTTTACCAAATCCTTTGTTACGACACTGATTTACCAGCTGCTAACCTGGCTTTTTATGTAGACAGTATAAAAGCAAAGCAAAAGAATTCATATGAGAAGGTCAAGTACTTTAACTAATGACTGGCTTCTCACTAGTTTGCTTCAATACTTTGGCACATAGATTCCCAGAGGAATCAGGGCCCTATCTTGCTGAACAAAACTATTCTGAAGGAGGACAATGCAGCGCCTCTTAAGACTAATTGACTGGTGCTATAATCAGTCAAATTATAGCATGAATTGTATTAATGCTAATTACAGTGGAGAAAGATGATCTTGTGCCAATAGTACAAGACTGAGAGTTAAGGAGATTTAAACGGTTTTTTCCATCTTTGCCACTGATTTTCTGTGTACCCTGGGCAAGTCATATGAGCTCAGTTTACCATACATTGTGCTTGGTAAATGTATTTACCAATATTTTCCTCTCTCATGTTGCTGCTTCAAAGGAGCAGTGTGAGACTAATTCGTTGGCAGCACTTGGAAACCATTCATGTAAAGGTACCACAGAACTAGTAGGATTACACTGTTTTATAGGGATGTTGCACCTATGCATCACTGTGTGTGAGAAATTAGGGCCATCTATCAGTTAATCTATCTCCAAAAAAATTCCTATGAGTGAGGATACTTCAGTAATGACTTTGATTCTTTCTATAGAAAGATAAAAAGTGAATTGCCTGAACTTAGAAACGTTGAAAAAAAAGTAGAAAAAAGAGAGGAGAAAGGGCAAGGCAGATGAAAAGTGCTCTGTGTTTGTATAATTGATAGGTAGATATCTGTCATGATGCAAAGTATTAAATGTTGTTACTTTGACATGTTTTTGCACCATCCATTTACATTCTCCAACTTTTACAAGCTGAGTATGTTTTACTTCATATAAGTTCCAGAATGTGAAATTGAAGGCTTCCTGAGTTCTTCCCCATTCAGTCACATCGCAGTAAAGTGGCATAATTTTATCCTTTTTATTAAACCACTACTTGACTTCCTCAATCAGTTTTTGCTTTTGTTTTGAGTGGAAGGGAAGATGGGTGAAAGCCCTGCATTATAGCAGTAATTAACTTTTAGTAGCCTTTGTTGTTGAATTCCCTAGCAGCTGAAGAGATTATTTGTGTTGCTACGGAATATCAATTAGAATTTTGGACTGTGGAGAGTGCACAGCAAGACTTGTCACTTCTCTATAAGGGCCCATATATGTCAGATAGGATGTAACAACTTCATTACATGATGCTTGGCGAGCAGAAGAAGAATTACTAGTGTCCTCTGGAAATGAGGTGCAAATCTCAACAGACCAACACCTGAAAATGCCAGGAATAGAAAGCTGAAAATTTGAACTGCTGGCTTCAGATACCTTGATTGTCTTGGGTCTTGTAATCCTTTATTTTTATTGAACACTGAATGGCTATAGATAGGCTAATAAGAATTAGAAGCAAGAAATGGCTTAAGCTTTCCAAATATCTCACACTATGTGTCAAAATACAGTGAAATGTTAGTTCTTCAGTACAGAGTCATTCTTGAGAGACAGGGGAATTATGTTGTGTAAAAGAGGACATGCTTCCTAATATTACAAATAATATCTCATACCAAAGGGAATTGCCACATGGACTCTTTTATAATGGGATGTTGGGGAGAAAGGCAGATTTTTCTTTTTCAGTTTGTATATTATATTAAAACCAAAAATAGCCCAGTTCTCCTCTGGTTTTAATGTAGATTTTCCTTCTTGGGGTAAAGACCCCAAACCTCTTTTCACACATTTGTAAATCTGTGTCGTGGAAGTGGTGATGTGCTTCACCTGTAACAGAAAACAGTAATGTATTTATTGATATAAAACAGCGATTTAACAAAGTTTGATAGTAAAAGTGACGGTGTTTTAACAAGATTTGATGGCAAGATACACTTCATTATTTACTGCTTTGAGGACAGGATCAGACAAAACTCTCAGGGAGATCCTCCCGTTCAGTCAAAGTTCAGAGAGGACCCCCTTGCTT
>VYZM01001161.1:185326-209684 GCA_013398915.1 Dromas ardeola | reverse complement strand
GAAAGGCTGGGGGAATTGGGTCTTTTTAGTATGGAAAAGAGACAACTGAGGGGGGACCTTATCAATGCTTATAAATACTTAAAGGGTGGGTGTCAGGAGGATGGGGCCAGGCTCTTTTCAGTGATGCCTGGCAAAAGGACAAGAGGTAACGGACACAAACTTGAGCATAGGAAGTTCCACCTAAACGTGAGGAGGAACTTCTTTCCTTTGAGGGTGGCAGAGCACTGGAACAGGCTGCCCAGAGAGGTGGTGGAGTCTCCATCTCTGGAGACATTCAAAACCCGCCTGGACGCGTTCCTGTGCAACCTGCTCTAGAAGACCCTGCTCTGGCAGGGGGTTGGACTAGATGATCTCCAGAGGTCCCTTCCAACCCTATCATTCTGAACCAGCACCTCTGAAAGCAACCTTCCAAAGCCTAGCTCGTGAAAGGTACCAGGGTCAATGTTTTCACACAGCATTTATGACTGACTGACCTGTGCTGGCAACCACAGTAACAGTATAAGAAACAGTATAAGAAAGGGCAGAGGGTAGCATGGACAAAAGTAAGGGTATGTGACTGGTATATCTTTCTGCACTGATAGAAATTCAGTCTCCAGCTCGTCTCTTACACAGACACAGTCCCTCCCCTCATTTAAAGATGCAAAGTATAAAAGGAGAGAAGGCACTTGGCCTTGCATGCAATCTTCACATTCATTTTGGGCTGTCATCTACAAGATTTGGCCTGTCTCGTTAGTAGGCAAGAATAATTTAGAAGCTTCTCACAAGCATGACACTCATTTGTACTAATGCACTAACTCTAAAACAATCTCAGTGGCCAAGCTCAGTACTGCCTATCCAGCTTCTTATCCCTTTGCTTTGGGACAATGCGGCCCCTTCACTGATGACCCTGCAGAAGTCAAAGGGGTCTCTCTGGAGGCCAAAGCTGCTATGCTGGAAGCAGAGGGGAAGCCAAACTCACCAAGTCGGCAGAGACAGCAGTGGTGATCAGCGCGTAAGGGCCATTCACCAGGGCACCACTGATAAGCAGCATCACTGTTGCAAGTTGGGACAAAAATGGAAAATGTGAGTTTCCTGAAAGACTGTTAACCATAACAACAGGAGACATCATAGCCTGTGGTTCTCAAATGGTTTAATCCCTCTTTGGCTCCCCTAATCCCATTACAGAATTGGTAAAGGAGGAAACGCAACCCACATTTGTATCTCCCCACAATTCTTACTCCATGGTGTGAATTCTCAAATATAAGAGGAGACAGGGTGGAGTCAAAAGGCACTTCCCAGGGCCTTTACTGATCCTGGTAGGTCAGAGAAAGGGGAAAGTCTGACCAAACTGTCCCTAAGAGCAGGGGATGCTCACAGGGAGCCACCCATAAGCCTCTTCTCTGCTTGTACAGCACCAAGATCCAGAGGGCCTACTGTCAGCACTTGTGTTTCAACTTCTGTTTTGAGGTAACAGGTAGAAAGCCACAACTGAATTCAGCTTGTGCAAGTAAAGTTAATGTTGCCATCGAAAGTACTACAAGTAGCCTTTAAACACCTTTGACATTGGGCGTTTGGAATATAATAAGGCCTGTGCTGACACAACAAGCTCCAGAAAGAAGACCAATGATGTTAAGTGAATCACTGTTCTCATGCCACCCCTTAACTTATTTCCTAGCCTCTTTCCTTACCCCGTAAAAAGCCTGGAAGGCAAAGTCTACGGAATTTGATTCCAGACTTCCTCCTCTCAAGGAGAAAATAGAAGAAAAAGAAGGAAAAAAAAAAAAAAGAAAAAAAGGAAAGAGCACCAAAGGGTAAGTGAAAAGTTCACAGAAAGCCAGGCAAAAAATAATTTAAAAATACTCACCTACAGTAGCCTCAAGGCCCATTTTACTGACTGCAGAGAACATGTACAACTGTAAAGACGAAAAATCAAACATGTTGAACCAACATAGGGACTAATCCTAGGTTCTTCATTTTCCCTACATTAACTACAAAATATCTTAGTTGGTATCATATGAAAGCTAGTTCTAGGTTTTACTAAATCTTTTTAGACAACAGCAGGATAGTTCTTTGGACAGAGGAAGGACATTAGGGATATGCTCCTATTCCCCAATATGACCTTTCAGAAGAAAGGGCTGTGTTATGAGACCACTCAGTTTTAAACTCTCAAATCGCCAGCTTGAACACAGCACAGAATACTGCTCACAAAAAAATTAATGAAAAATGCATCTCATATGTCCAACTGCCAGTTTTCCAACAGTTACAGCACAGAAATTTTAGCCCTTGAGCAGCTAAAATTCCGGCTAAGAACCGAACATCAAGTTCCACAACAGAGTGATAAACTTTCCATATAATCCTACAACAAGCAATATATTAGACTCGTTTGCTTGTTTAGTAAAGACAGCCCCAATGTCCATACTTGCTCACATGCTCAACTTTTCATGCCAGCTTTTAACCTGGCCTGAACTCTCTATCCAAGTTAGAAGATTCTGTCTGCAGGACTTCCCAAGGAATGCTGTCAAAGTCTCAGCCACAGCTGTAAAAGAGGGGCAAACTCTTACTGTGGGTGCTGCAAGCAGTAACATCATTCCACAGGTTGATGCCCTCTTCTCCAGCCTGTCTGAAATCAGGCCTGCCAAAATTCCACCTGACAGAAAAAAAAAAAAAAAAAAAAAAGGTGTGTGAAGAAGGCACTTTGTCCATGTTTTACATGGAATACATCAGTTTTACTTAATGAAACCCAACCCAGATTAAAACAACATGATATAACTTTTAATGTACAGTTCTACACAGCAACACAAAGCATATGACTGACAACATAATTTGCACTTAGCGAGATCCTTATTAACCCAACCGGTTTTGACTTGAAGGATAACAGAAGCAGACAGTTGTTCTCCCTCATTGTTAATTCTAACTGAATATCCAAGATGACAGGGGTGGGGGCGGAACAGAGATGGAAGAAATATTTAGAAATCATTGTTCTGCTGCTTTTGAATGCATAAAGCCTTTTCGCCAGGTGTCATGTGGCCCCACTGCTGGCACCCTGGAATCCAGCTGTGCCCAGCTACTCACTGGTCTCAACTCCTCACATGCACCAGTAAACTCAGCTCTTGAGTGCTCGGTCTGTGTTGCACTGCAACCATGGGAAATGAGCTATTCTAGATCCTGGGGCAAATGAAACATTTGTTTTTTTTCTCCAGGCAGACACTCAGGCTCTTTAATTTTCCCTACTTCTTGTGTTTGGCAGTGACTGCACACAGAAGCACTCATTGGAGCATATGGCAGGAGGGGGCTGGAAGGCCTGAGGGAAGGAGCTGCCAAAATGATATAAAGGGAACTTGGTAAGGGCAGAAGGAAAGGAAGTTCTATGGATTATCCAGATTTCTAAATATTGCTAGGCCTGCCTCTCCTTTCCCAGATACACCCATAGAATCACAGAATCACAGGGTTGGAAGGGACCTCTGGAGATCATCTAGTCCAACCCCCCTGCCAGAGCAGGGTCACCTTAGAGCAGGTTGCACAGGAACGCGTCCAGGCGGGTTTTGAATGTCTCCAGAGACGGAGACTCCACCATCTCTCTGGGCAGCCTGTTCCAGTGCTCTGCCACCCACAACACCCAGAACAAGCTGTTCCATCATCTTTCCAGGGATGGAGGTGAGGCTGACCGGCCTGTAGTTCCCCGGGTCCTCCTTCTTGCCCTTTTTGAAGACTGGAGTGACATTGGCTTTCCTCCAATCTTCAGGCACCTCGCCTGTTCTCCAGGACCTTTCAAAGATGGTGGAGAGCGGTCCAACAATGACTTCCGCCAGCTCCCTCAGCACTCTCGGGTGCATCCCATCAGGGCCCATAGACTTGTGAATATCTAATTGACCTAACTGGTCCCTCACTTGATCCTCCTCAACCCAAGGAAAGTCTCCAAAGTGTTTGTATCTGACTTGAATTTAATCATAAATGCCAAAGGTCCAAGAAGCACTGGCACCTTGTTAAGCTTGTATTCACAGTGGAATAAGATGCTGCTGAAAGAAGTCACCCACATCTCTAAGCTACTACTAACTCTGCCTTCCAGCTATCTGTGACGAAAAGAACAGTGAGAAGTGGCGGAAGTCACATCCAGCACAAGACTGGAACAGTAACTGCAACACACCTTAACACCTGTATCTCGAACTACAAGGGTCTACATAGCTCTTGATCGAGTGAAACTTACTCATCATGAGCATCATTTTCCAATAGACTGATACAGGGCTTTTTTCCATAAGGGAACTGGGGGAGGTGGAGAGGGACAGCAGGTCACACAAATCAGCTGGGCATCAAGATGATGATGCTTGCTTTATTGTGAGCTATACTGTCTGCACTGTCACAAAAATTTAATTATTCCGCAATCGCCTCATAAATTACAAAGGAATAGTCTCATCCTTATTGTTATTACAATCTCCCAATTTTATCACATACAGCTACATAAGGCATCAAGAAAAAAAAGCTGTGGCCACTCACCTTTGTGCCCACAAAAAATACACAACTGTACAGCTGGGATAGGTTTTTTATGTTAGAGTGACAAAACAAAGATATTCTGACAGGTGAAGTAACCAAGACCCATGGGCCAGAGATGATGGAGCTAAAAGATTCCATAATATTTGGCTCTCACAATCTGTACTGGACAACATCATTGGCTCTGTGATTTGTTCAATTTAAAGACATTTTATTAAGTTTTCAATGTCCAACCCAGCTCTCAGCTTAGTACCTTTACTGCCACTCTTCTTCAGAGGACATAATGCACAAGAATTAATAATATATGTAAGCTGTGCACACCACAGCTTTTCCTAAATTGGTCTGATTAAGGATTAAATATTAATATTAAAAACTTACCAAAGATTCCACCCACATCAAACAGTGTAGAAAGGTCCCCGGCCCTTTTGGCATCAAGATGCTCTAGTGAGGGAAGTAAAACATTTGTCTCATTTCCAGACTACAAAATGTAGAAAACTCACCACAGTCTTGTCATGCTACGTAAAGGCATCTTACAGAAGTACTGCTTGGTCACAGGAATAAGCTACTATAAGGTGTCATTGTATATGACAAATAAAAATGTATTAGAATTGGTTATTCAAGGATTACAGTCTTTTGAATGCAATTACACCCACGGCAGGACACTTTACCACTTTAAGTATAGATATACAGTCCAAGCAATAGAGCTGTTTAGATTGTTAAAGTTTGGACAAACAATATTCCCATTTGTGAATAGCCACAGATTCGTAAGTAGTTAACCAATGCTCATAACTGAGGCTCTTTGCCCTAAAAGCATGATTAGTGTACATTCGGATCACTTACAGAGCCTCATCCTGGAAACCTCCATCATGTGACCAGTAATATTCACCATTAAATTATGTCCGGCCACCCTGCTTGGCACAACATGCAACATGCAGTTTATGGGGACTATGAAGAGACAGGGATTTCCTCAACTCCACTGTTTGCCATGGGCAGTGAGGACCACTGTTTGCACATACTTAAATTTAGTCTAATGTAGTTACTGATACGCTACGGGGTAAGACTTCCAAAAGTACATCGGGAAGTTTGGCATTTAAGTTTCATGGTGTTCAGTGTGACATTTCAAAAGGAGCTGAATTTCTAAACCCCCGGTATTTTTTTTTAAGCCTCCGAAATACATTTGAAAGAGCAGTATGAGCTAAAACAGTGGCGGCAGTGGCACTACCATAACCTCACCAACATCTGCCACAGCACAGATGGCAGTACTGTGGTAAATATCATTAGCCTTTCTGTTAAAAGCCCACTGCTTTCAAGGTACCCAGTCCTGCAGGAGCACTGGTTATTTGGAGTCTACACTCAACAGCCTTCAGCTATAGGATTTGCAGCTTTATGTGTTTTCATAGGGTGTTCAACGTGTCTCTCCCTGCTGGTTGTTACCGCCATACTTTCCCAGGACAACTTTTTTGTTAGCTGCGGGTTTAAAGGTCACATCATGTCTCACAAGAACATGAATTTCTCTAGCTAAGGAGAACTCCTGCCTCTGTACTCTGCAGCATGAAACAAAACAGCAGTACTGAACAGATAAAGAAGCTTCTTTAGATTTTTGGCATGTTCTAATAAGGCACTTGGATCATTTAAAGACATTATTAGAAAGTAAACTTTTTTGATTGGTTTGCAAGAGCCAAAGCCACAGTCTTCTTGTTTGTTTGTTTTGAAAATCCCTCTCATAAGACTGAATGCAAAACTGAGAAATATGTCAGCTGGTGACTTACAACTCTCCTGCTACTACAGCAAAGATACCCTATTTCAGAAGCAGCAATGTTTATTCTCTTATTTATTTCAAGCTCTTATTTCCAGACGCTTTGTAGTCATAAACAATGTATCCCCTTATTGTGGTACTTACCTACATTTGTGATATAAAGGGGAAGCCAGAAGAGGAAAGTATAGCTCACCAGTTTCGCAAACAGAAGACAAAGGGAGAACTCTATGACTCCCTAAGAGAATAAAGGAAATAGCAAGTTAATATCTTCATAGAGGCTGCTATTTGCTTTCAAAGATGATTACGAAAATGGTTTCTAAGAAGCATTTAGGCTTTTCTTTTTCGCTTAAGAATTCCCAAGAAGCATTCTTTCCCCGAGAGCCCTAACCTGACAATCAGAGCAGACTTACATGTTTTCTCTTCTCGTAATTGTACTGAATCGACCGAAGAGAGAACACTAAAATGAGCAGGAAGGATTTGATAGTGTTTGGGACACCTGCATCACTTATTTTCCTCATGTAACAAGTTTTTTGATATAGCATTATAGCAGGTTTGAAGTGTATTCCAGAGAAATGGACATATTTTTGTGTTCTTTAGATCAATCCTTCAGATGGGTTTACAATCTCTCCCTTACTGTTTAACTCTTTACAAACAGCCAGTTAACCAGTACGACACAGTTCAAACCAGTATGTAGTAAGAGTACGTTACAGACAGGGCATACACCTACTTAAAATACTAATTTGTTCCATTGTCTTTCCTGCTGGGTAAACTGAAAAGTATGCTTACTGAACAGAGCTGCAACTAAACTGCCGTATTAATTTACCTTCATTCCCCTCACCATCTGATATGTTTTTGTTCGAGACAGGATTTATTATTTCCCTGGTATGGAGTACTGCAGTTATGTGCATGGACAACACACATACACAGCTGGCTCTACTTCACATACAGCTGTGACCCTTCCCAACAACAGGCAGGAAAAACGCTGCAGAGTTACAGAGACTGTGGGTGTCAGCAGCAATTTTTTTTCTTCCCATTATTTCCGCTTTGCCACAGGAAAAACAGTTGAGAGAGAGGATCAGACTGAACAGAATGAGAGGATGCAGGAATACAGTGCTGGGAATTTCCTTTCCTACCTTTGTACCTGATCCAAATCAATTTGTATATAATTCTTCTTGTGCATCCCACTGAAGCTGCTAGACTTCAAGCTGAGAGGACAATCAAGACCAATTATCTCTGACCTAAAAGAAACTTCCTTTCTTTCCTTTTACAAGCGGTCCAAACGTTTGGGCCATCTTAAACTTCTCAATATAAACCACAAAAAATATTTTTAAATTAAAGCTTTTAAAAACAATTTTGAAGTGTGTTAAAGGGAAGGCATGGAAGGAAGTTCTGACGCAGAGAAGTGCCTACAGACTCAGCTTGCTATTCCATTCTTAATATCCATGTGTCATTAACTAAGACCAGTAAACTACTACATTATAGGCTGATCTAGTATTACTTTTAATGAGGGGGAAAAAAAAAATCCATTTACATGGGCACTGAAGCCTAGATGCTTGTAGTTTCTAAAATGCTACCAATAAGCTTATGCCATCTGCTTACTGGGGAAGAGAGTATTCTTGTACTGATTTTTCACTTCTCCTCAGAGAAGGGCACACCTTGTCCTGTGTACCAGGATCTGCTTTAGCCTATATATACCAGAGATGCCAATCAAAGCCTGTGATGCAAAGTTAATGTCGTCTACCGCTCCACCTAGAACTTCATAGTAATACGGATTCTGAGGCAAAACCTAATTCTTGGAGGAACAGGCAAGAATAGCAGATGTACTCACAGGTATTCGCAAGGCCCCAAAGAAGCTGATAGCTGATGTCCCATGTCTACCTTCCCCAGTGGCCACAGGGCTGGAGTTCAGTGACACACTACAGTTTTCAGTGTCAATAAGCAAGTGCTCCATCTCTGGATCCTGCAATTTCCCCCAGCAACACCATACAAAAAAGAAAGGAACAATGTACTACTGAGTATTACAACACATTTCTGTATAAAAGCATGTATTACCTTCCTTCTATACAGATATTAAGCCCATTTTTCAGACTCTAACATCATTTTATTCAACAATTTAAATACAGGCCATCTTCCAATTAAGTTATGGATACTCAGTGCTTTATGCTAAGCAATCACTTATTTTTTCATGTCTGTTTCATTTGAGCATTGCAATCCACAAATTATAAAAGCCTGGAGTCTACCTATAGCTATCCTCACTTCCACCTGCTCTCTGAGAAGCTTACCTAGATGCATACTCTTACTAGCTACGGACGTATTCTACATACTGTCTTCTTTCTTCCAGTTCTTGTGCATTTGAATAAAGCCTTAGTAAAGAATTAAGCCTCACATATATATATTTGGCTATAGGTTAGTAAAGATCAAACAGCACATCATTCCATTGACCGTAGTTATTACGGAGATGAAAGCTTTCAGATTAGTATTTGGCAAGATGGTGGAGGAAGAAAGAAAGAAAAAAAAAAAAAAAATCAAGTGCTGGAAAAATTCAAATTCAATCCTGCTATTTAACACTCAGTGATTCTAAATAAATTCTGTTTTTAAAGAACTGCATTTAGGAGAAAACACTAGGAAACCATCTGGGCACCTGAGCCTAGGCACTTAGTATATTTTAGAAACTATCATACAGCATCTAAAACATTTGTACAGGGTTGGTAGATTGGATGCATGATTTTCGGGAGACCGTGGACCTTGATGAAGCAGGAACTAGAAGACAGGGAAAACATCTAGAGACCTCTAACATGGCACTGTAAATCTATGCTATGGCACATGAGTCACTGCATCATTATCAGTACTTATCTTTGAAGCAACTTCAAAACTTGAATTATTTTAACAGTAGCAATTTGAACCATCAGCTACTAACAATAAAAACAAAAAACAAAAAAAAAAAAAAAAAGGAAAAATGGGATGTTTATACAGAACGACCTCACTGGATTCAAAGGAAGACACACCTAGATAGTTTCTTGCATTAAAATATCTTGCACAATTTGCACAGCAAACCTAATCAGGATTGTCTGAGGTAATGCTGCTCATTTCTCAGACAGGTAGCTCTAAGCCTATTTAAGAAGACAGGGTTAAATATTGAAGTGGAAGTGACCAAAGTCCGAATAACTTATTTAGCAGCTCATGCTGGAAACTTTTATCTACAATATGGGATTTTTATACTGCACATAGCCAAATGATAAATACAGCAAGCAGTTTGTGCTTGGCAGAGATAGCATTGTGCAGCCTTGTCAGCAAGTCATAGAGTGTGATTAGGCATATGGCAGACTCTTGATCTCTGGGGAAGGATTTATTATCCCTCGATTTTGTGTAATTTTTAAGAGGCCAACTTCATATAAGCAGTAATGAACACACAGAGGTATTCAGGTCATGCAGCCAAAAACACATTCTGCTTCCAATCACTGCATATCCTGAATATTTGCTTTCTTTTTACGGTAACTGAAGAGGTCAATGAAAAATCAGTAAAAGCTGCCATTCCAGTGCGCTTGGAGGAGACCAGCTCATAAATCCAAAGCATCTGTTGTTTGTGCAGGCACAAAAGGTGACTGCGATAATCAGCTCAGCATAACTGTAGCGCAACCACTGTAGAAAGGAAAGATGTTCAACTCCACTTTGACAGAAATAAGGTTATCTTTTGTCACTGGCAGAAAACCAGGGGGTCCCAAACAGTGACAAACAATGATTTTTAGTTTTTTATTGATTTCTTTTTAAAGCCTTGTTAGTACTCCATATTACAAACACAAAACCCAGCTGGCAGGGTGGAAGGGGAAAAAAAAAAAAAAATTAAAAAAAGGAGGATATTGACAGGATTGCCAGCAAGCGCTCTCATGCTTTGTTGTCCGTGTTGTCTCTCTGTCCTGCTCACAAAAAAGCCGCAGTCGGGGCCGGGGCGGAGGGGTATGTCTTCCTTCCCCGCTTGCGGGCAAGTGCAGGCTGACAGTGAGGGTGCCAATTAAGAGTTACTAGCAGAGTTAGAAGAGAAATCTTTGTCTACTAATTTCCTGACTATATTTTAATTGTCTTCACGACTGTCTAAAGACATCTACTGATGTTGTTAGATCTTCTGCCTTATCTTCCAGCTGGTTGTGAAATAATACTGACAAATGGTTTTCAGGCTGGAGACTATTCTTGGGCAGCTCAAAACAAATATGAATAAACTCTGTATAGAGAGGGTTTAAGCTGAACCGATCAAAATTATGAGTAAAGTGTTTCCTTAACAAAAATTTCAAAATCTTTTCATCAACACTGATTATTATACCCTGTGAATGCTGATTATTATTTTACAGGCAAAGAATGAACAGAACAGGAAGTTTCTATTTTCCTGTAAAAGTCTGAAAGAAGTTAAAAAAAAGTTACCCTCTCAGGATATGATGTGCCAAGTGTACTGAATACAAATACAAACTTTCAAATGGAAATTTTCAGTTAATGTCCATCACAAGATAAAATGTCTTTTTGCCGACAAATGGGCAAATCCAGAATTCAGTTTCCAGTGAGAATTAACCTGCGCTTACGGTTACAAGTTTTAAGCAGGATTTCTGTGAGTAATTGCTCACATTTAGAACTCTCTGTCTCTGTGTATAATATTGTAAGTACACACATCTATTACATTAAAAAGGGAGAGAAGTGAGAATGCAAGGAGGGGACAAACATAGTAGAAGTAGTTTAAAGATTTCAAATGGCTACCTTTAAAATACTTTGCAGTGCATTACTTTTGCTGGAATTGTATGAAGATCACAAGTTAAGACCAACTGAGTAAGCATGCTGACTTTTTCAGCTCAGTTTGCAGTATTTATGTTAGATAAGGCTTAGTTCTCTCCTATGAAGTTACATTTTTGTATGAAGATGGAAGTGGATTTCAGCATAATATAATGAAGAGCAATCTATACCAATAGTAAATCCATGGGAATATTCCATGTGAGCTTTAGAAAGTCTTCCATACTATTTACAACAGTATGTTGTATTTTACCTGAGGTTTGCTCATTTCCTTAGCATTTAAGGTTGGCATCTGGACTCTGAATCGACAAGCACCATTCAGGATGGTTTTAGAACTCTGAAAAAAAAAAAAAAAAAAAACAAAAAACCCCATACTTTTGTTGCTTGTTTTTTAAAGGACTACATTAGTGTTAATCACTTATCTGCAACAAAAACCTTTGCGCATTGTAACATAAACATAACACAAAATGAAGCATCCTTCATTAAATAACTGTGTATTTTGGGGTTTTAAACTTCTTTTCCAGACCTATGGCAATTTACATAAAATGCAATCACAAATTTATTTGAAGGCTAACTTCATACTGGTTTTATACAGAAGCAGCATAGTGAATTCAGAGCACAGTCGCGCCATTCTTAACATCTTTATCTGCTTTTTCCTCTACTGAACTTTCACTGACGTTGCAAACAATTTTTTCTCATATGAAGATGATCCTAGCAGCAACAGAGAAGTTGTTTTGTTTCAGGAAAACCTTGATTCTTCATTTTCTTACCCTTTTTAAGATAAAAGTTTATCCCTTTAGCTTATGCTCACTCTGTTCTTCTAATCCAGAAATGGACTGTGCTCTTGTGGGCAGGAAGGATAATGAAGAGTCTGAGCACCTCCAGCATGCTCAGTACAGACATCGAGGCAACCAGCTATATTTTGTGCCCCTGATGGGCCTACTTTTTATACTTACTTATTAACAAGCACATTAGTGTATCAGTTCACAACAAAACTGCATTCATTGGTAAACATCATTCTGAGATCCTTGGTTTAAAAAGATTTGCCAGGGACATTAATGTTTGTCTGCCAAACTACATATACCGCTTCAAAGTAGGTTTGCAGTCAGGTACGGACAACCTATTGCTAAGACCACAAGAGACACTGTGCATTCCTCAGGGATGAGATGTTTGTTTAAGCGTCTAATCACACCCTGGATGCCACATTAAAAAAGCAAAACAAAACAAAAACCCCAAACTCTGCCTCAAACAAAAACCCAAACCCCATCACCACAAATAATAAAACACTGAACATTTTAATTCAAAATTAATCGCTACGCAATTCTTCTCCAACAAAAATGCAAGGATATGTACTGCAGTATTCTTTAGGCACACTGCCATTCATCAATCAAATCCTTCTAAGAAGACAAAAAAATTTTAAGGATAAACTTAAATATTTCTGCTGCTCAATGCAGACCTGAAGCACGAGCAGTCTTGGGCATGTACTCTCCCCCAAATAAACAAACAACACTCAAAACCCCAGCATCTAATAAAACAGATTTTTAAATTTTATCTTACAGAAAATTAGGATCTTGTCAGAAAAGTGATTTACAATAATCTGTGGTGAAGAAAATCCATTATCTAGAGACAAGCCATCTACATCTTTATTCAGCAGCTCAGCAGAGAAAAAAAAAAATTAAAGACACTTTCATTTGACTGTCAAAAATAAGATTTACTGTGGTTAAGGAGGAAATGTCTGGGAAAAGGACTAGACTGAGAGGCTGCACATTTAATACTTAGACTTCTTTCTCTTTTTCAGAAGATAAAGACTGCAGCCTGGTATCTTTTAAATGCACACACACTTTGCCACAGCAGCTTAAGAGGGGTAAGTTTCCTGGAAATGCAAGGTCAGGTTAAAGAGAGTTCCTAGAACATAAAGACAGGTCTGCATGAATGTGCTGCAACTAACATGTTTACCTATGAAAAAAAAAAGGTACAGGGAGAAAAGATGAGAAGCAATAAAAACGATTATAAATCATCACATTTCACAAATGCCTGTAAATCTACTCTTTAACTTTCATTATGAAAGTGTACCAATGCTTAATAAAGCACACTGACTTCTCGCTTGCTTTTGTCATAGGTATAGCCTTTTGGAAAGTCATAGATTAAACCTCCAACACTAGCATTTAAAAGCACTTTGTTGTACTCGAATATTTGTTTTGAAAAAAATTTCAGATTTATAAATCAGAGCCAAAGTGAATACAAGCAAATGAAGCACAGCCCAAGAAATCGGTGAATGAAGAAGATGATCCATGTATTTGAGGCTCTGTGCCTGGCTCGCCGCCTGTGCTTCTGGACAACTCGGTGAAATCTGATTACTCACAACTACGAACTGCGTGGAAATATCTGGCTCACAATCATGCTGCAAATAAACAGTAGACCGAATTATTCCAAGACAGAGATATCACAGAGAGATGAATCTGATCTATAAATCTTAATATAAATCTACCCTAAGTCCTTCCCTAATGTTGGACGTTTATTTTAGTTGTGCTTAAATTTACCACCCTCATTCTTCCACACTGAGGTTCGGCTTTTGGCACCAGCTGGCAGAGCTGCCTGCACCTAACCAAGGCATCTCTCCAAAGTAACCTACTACAGACTTATGAGCAAAGCAAGTGTGCATGTTTCTTTAATTTCTTAGAAAAAACATTTCTAACTATCTGCAAGAGCACACCAGTTGTTCAGTTTGTCATTGAAATGACTGAGCAAAAAAGAACAGCTAGCATTTTATTCCTGCCAGCAAATTCTATGTCTTGAACAACACGGCTGAAATTTTTTGTTCCCAGTAGTATCACAGTCTATTTTATTACATGAGCCTTCCTTCAATTAGCAATCATTTTTTTCTTTACAATCAGACATGGTCACTACCACATCTACATTTGTAGATCTTCCTGAACTTCTATTCTTACCCTAGTAATTTCCTTAACTTCTAAAACCACCCGGCCCGCAGCGAACAGAAGCTGTGAGCCCTATTCACTAAGGATTTAGAATCCATTGTACTTTACAGACCACGAAGCTCTGAAGAGAGGTATTTGAGCAATTCAAATGCCATACAGCTTCCCAAGACAATGGCAAATCTTAAGCTGAAGGGTCCAAGGCAGGTGGGGAAGAACTTTTATAAACCTCTAGATTTGCAGATGTGAACATACGGAACAGGGAAGGACGAAGTGATGCCTTTTGCTCTGGAGAGCAAGGTTTCCAGGGAAACAGAAGGTCAAATGCATCCCTACACAGTGAGACTGCGCCTGCAGCAGTGATCTTGCTGGTGTCCTAGAGGAGATTAGGTCAAATGCTAGTCCCTTCCTGGGACCGGGGAAAAAGGTGGTGAAAGGAAGGGGGAGAAAAAGGCTCCTAAAATACTAAATTTTTGTTAAAAATATTATGGCGGGTGGATACTGAATGTCAGATTTTTCCATACCAGCTCCTTGAGACATATGAGCAACATACCGTGCAGAACTCTCTACTGCTGCTTTCCAGTAAAATTGTATTTGAAACAAATAACAAGCATTTACTTCCATAAAGCTTAACAGCAAATTCTGTAAACATAATGCTCCAGGTATTATAAACAGCAGCTGAAGTGTTCATGGGAGCATTTCTGAACTACATAAAAGCTAAGGAAAAAAATGGTAGAAGTCTCTAAGAGTCAAAGTATTCTCATACTTGACAGAGGTTACCTTTAAGAAATGAAAGAGAATGAAATGAAAAATACAGAGTGCATTGCGAGCACACCTTACCTCACAGTAACAAACTAAGAACAGAAGTTCCACAGACCATTAAAAGTGTTCAGAAGCTTTACCAAGAGTAATTCGCATGAGGAGAAAAACCCCATTAACTGGTAAAGAGGAGATAACACAGACTAGAAAAGTTGCCTTCAGTTACTACTCAAGAAGAAGAGAACATTTAAAATGTGAAAAGCCACCTATCTGAAACTACTGGGGAGGCTGGTAAAAAACCAGCAATCATCCCTGTACAATCTACCTGCGATGCTTGCAACTGAAAGGTATAGTTCACGTATACCTACATGTGCAGACAATCTCCATGTGCAATCCCCTAGCAATGGAAAACATGTGGGATTCCTTTGGGACCTTCCCTCCAACGCTCTCCCCAACAGCCCAGATTTGCCCTCACACAGAGGAAACCTTATGACCTTCTTTACCAAACTCCCCCTACTATTCTTCCAAAGAGCTAGCTGAAAATGTGGGAGACCCGGTTGCCCACAGGTCCCTGGGAGCCACAGGAGAACGAGCCTGGAGCAACATGCTGCTCTAGGTTTTCGTTAGAGGCAAACGCATACCAGAGTCCTATGGAACACGAGACAGAGATGAACTTGCAAACACACTCCTAAACGGAACTGGGCTACAAATTACATTCTCTTACAAGAAGTTATACACAGACGGTCTTCCTAATGCTCTCTTTCTGTTCCCTTTCCTCGCTTGTTATTTTTCTCTTGCCTATTTGGACTGCCTCCTTTCTCTTAGTTCCGAGCTACACGAGGCAAGAAAGGAAGGAATCATCTCCTCACGTAGTAGCTAACGCTTTCTAAGGCACATCTTTTTGCCATTGACATGACTTTCTACATTATTTAATTTTGAGTACATAAAATGTCTTACGAACTTTTGGCACAAAAGCATTGGGCAAACATCTTGGTACCAGAGCTTAACCACTTCCAACTTACTTTTAAAATTGCGTTTTGAACAACCTTATAGTAATATTTAAAGAAAAAAATTTCATTTTAGAAACAATTGAAAATTATGAGTTCTGCTGCCACAATGGCACAAGGAAGTATACATGCAATGTTTGGCAACCCAAAGAAAGCTTAGACATTTGCACACACACCCTCTTCAATCTTGCTTCAACAATGCCTTGAGCGGTCAATCTCTGATGCTGGATTTTCAAACTCTCATGTCAAGAGAGTTGCATTTTCCCTTGTGATCCAGGCAGTATGCATTCCACAATCTGTCTGGGTGATAGTGTATTTACAGCTTAGTGAAGCTGCCAAAATTTAAGCCCTTTAAGTATAAGCTCTCATAAATAGCAAGATGCACTGCCTCGATGCTAGTAAAACATGTGATCAATGCAGTCTAAAAACTCACTGTATATTAAAAAAAGAAAAAAAATCATGTATGTAGAAACAGCATCTCCATCCTTGAGGATTTCAAAATTTGACAGGCAAGCCTGAAGCAATTTGATCCTATGTCCAAATTTAGACCTACCATGAGCAGAGGGTAGGACCATACAACCTCCAGAGGTCTCATCCCTGCCAACCTAAATTATTCTGTGATGCCACAAAAACTGAAACATTATTTGTCATGTGACACATACCACTAAGCACAGATTGTTTCTCTCTCCTTTTCACAGCTCTTCACTAATGCCAGTTTTGGTTAAATAAAGGCCATACTATATCATGACAAAACTCATTGACACAGACTAACTGCTCCAATCTCTTCACCTCAGCTTCATATCCATCCCTTGCTTCCTCTTTTCCCTAGCCACATGCTCCTACTGTCCTTTCCTCTATCCAAGGGAACATCCCACCTTCCAACCCCAAGCCCTCAGATACATGGTTCATTGACGCCACGTTAGCAAAAGGGCTGTTTGCTCTTTACTTTCTGGAATGCCAAATACAGGGTTCTCAAACAGCAAGACACTTCACAGGATATGGTTGGCAGCTATCTCATTACGCCATACCTAAGCAAGGAAGGCAAGAGCAGGAGAACAGGTCAAAATGCTCTGAAGATGGCCAGGAAGACTAGAGGAAAGTTAGAGAACTCAAAAGAAAAAAGAAAAAAAAAAATAAAGAGATGAACAGTATTTTACTTGGTTTACTGTAGCAAGATCATCTATTTCAAAACTTTAGTTAAAACAAACTCATTCACCTCTTGATTCACACTGCTTTGATAGAAAGTAAGCTACTGGTTTACCAGTGAAGCACAGAAGACCAATCATTCCCTCAAGTATAGGGTTAGTTATAACAGCCTGGCACAAAAGGGCCACGCAGTTTATCTGATTTCCAGAACTATCATAATAAACGTGTATTAGAAGGCAAAAATCAAAACAGAAAAAGCATTCACTTACACTGGATGGTGTGCAGGAGCAACTTATATCTTTAGGATCTGAAATACAATACCACACATAGTTACTAGTAGAAACAAGCATAATGATAGCTCCTAAAACACCAGTGTAATTTACTGTCAATAAACCAACAGTACAGACAACACAGAAGTAGTCCTGGTAGAAATGTGTAACTGTAGCTTTAGGGAAAAAGAAAAGGGTGCTCCATGGTACTCTTCCCGTCCTATGACCACATTAAGTGCTATTCTGTCAGTCCAGCTCATTACAGCATTCTAGTTATATCCGCAGAACTTTTTACTTCCTGAGACAGGACAGTTACAGTAATAAGCATTCATACTAATACCTCTGAGTCTACATAGGCACAAGACAGGGCATTCCTTTTTAATTTCTAATATAAAGTCACAAAACTTGCACGATCAGGTGATTTCTGTATTTCATAACACAGAATATGGCTGGCATGGATTGAATGGTAGCACAGAATATACACTGCAGCCAGGCGGGACATTCTGCTCAGGTACACCTGAACAATTTATAGAGACAGGGCAGTGGACTGAATTCTGAAGTCTTACTCTCTCAGTTACGCCAGAGTCTGAGCATATAAACTCTTTAGAGGTACACAGGTTCTTCTCCATCTAGCGTTCTAGAACTTCCTAGAAGTTCTTTAAGTATTGCCATAGCTTGAGCAATATACTTTGCACTGGGTCATTTAGCTTAAACAGCTGGTGTTCTTCACCCATAACGAGCCCTTCATGGTTCTATCCCATTAAAGCACTTACGTTCAATAAGAAACAGGAAACAAACAATTCCCATCACAGCAATGATAACACCAGGCATCACAAAGGAGAGACCCCAACACGTAGACACCCAATAAGCAGCAATTAAGGATCCCAAGATATTTCCCACTGAAGTGTGTGAATTCCAGATTCCCATGATCAAACCTCTCCTGCATTTAAAAAATACACAAACATTTCTTATTATTCCAACAATAAGCATTACTATATTGAGAAAAGTGTCTCAAAAACGACTGTTCATCTGTGGTGTCAGTGAAATATTTGCAATCTTATTGTTCTTTAACTGACTACTTTATGCTACAGTCTTTCATCTGGCAATTTCAAGGCACCTAAATATTAATAGAAGTGTTCTAAATAGTCTGTGCATGACAGAACTCATCCTGCATTTGATGGCATTTAAAGGCACCACTAGGGTTTGCTTATTTCTGGATAGAGTTTCTTTGATAAAAACAAGTAGGAAGATGTTGCATAGCATATGCACGCTAAATCTGATGCTTCTGGGAATGAAAGTCCTCCTGGAAACTCACTGAACCGATAATCTCATGCTTTTAGGATACGTTAGACTTATCATGCAGAAGAAAACAATCTGTACAGGATAGGTGGAGCAAATTCAGTATTTTCTGATCACATTCTGGACTTGTTAGGCACTAGTAGAAGATAACACCTGCGCAAACTCGGCTAACAGACACATCAAACTGCTGTCTGCCTGGAAATCCCAGATTAGAACTGCTGTAGAATAGGCTCCAGCTGAGCTAACATAAAGAACAAAAATCCTACTGAAATCATGACAGCAGTTTGGTTTCTTTCCTCGTAAATCATAGGAAAACTGCCTTGCTCTCAGCAGGAGTTTACCTGGAGCAACCTAATTTGAACTAAACCAAATCTTTTCCTTTGGCTGAAGACAAGATCTAAGAGGTCTGCTCACGTTTCACAGAATTTGTAGCAAAATGAAAACAAGAACCAGATCACCAACATTCAAACCAGAGCCTTAACCACCAGTCTACTATGCAGCCTCCTAAAAGTAAAGGCTGTTGCTTTTGCACAAAGCAAAATCTGAATAAACGTATCTGTTTTGCACTGACTTACCAATTTCGTTCACTATTGTATGACTGACAGTTATCATTCTCTATGTTTTGTAACATTCACCAAAAAGGCTGCAGGGACTATGGAAAACTAGTTTGAGCCTACATCTTCTTAACTATCCTGTGATTTTATATAGAAAGCACATACTTTATTGTTTTATGTCCTTCTCTTGAACCGATTGACAATAATGTTCATTCAATGGTATGTATCTACAATGGATGCCACTACAGTAGCGTTACTACTTGTATCAACCATTATCAGAGCCAATGGATTTTGCATGCAAAATTTATGGAAAACTCCTGTATGGTATGATAATAAACATAATGAGTGATCTCTATGTAGGATTAAGGGGAAAAAAAAAAAAAAAGATGATTTAAAGAAAGTGATAAAAAGAAAAGTTAAATCAGTTGCCATACATATTTCATTTTTTTTAATTAAATTTTCAAGTTTCTGTAAGTGTGTTAGAAAAAAAGACATGAGACAAAAAGATACTTTTAGAGTTACACCCTGACAACTACTTTGAAACACAAATGAAAACATGGGAAATTCCACATTAAAATGGCATAATAACAGCCTTTATTAAAAGTGGGATTAGACTGTTAGTATTTGCAGGAATTATTCTTGATTCAATTCTGAAATATTTCATCTGAAAAATTAAACATCAGACTAAAAAGCTACCACAGAACACTGTTTTGATATGAGAGAGAATGTTTCAAACTGATACACAAACTAATCAGTGTAACAAAGAAAATTCCTCTCAAGGATCTACCTAACTGCTTGTTTCATCCCCAAAAAAACACTGAAGCAAAAGGAAGATACTTGACTATAATATTACAGCCCAGAATGTGTTGACTTGTACTTCCAAAACTTTGGATTATGTATTATTTACCTTCCTTTTCCAAACCAGTTGCCAATACATGTAACGACACTCGGCCAGCCAGTAGTTTGCACCAACCCATTAGCTATCTGAAAGTATATAAAAATAATAATAAACAAACATACCCTATGGTAAGTCAGGTTCCTACACAATTCCTGCCGAGTGCTGCATCGGGAAAAGGAAGCCTAGACAAATGCTTTGAATTTAGAAATTTAGTTGGGGGTTTTGAAAGCATTCTTCTCCTAGGATAAACAAGGTACAATGTTTTGCAAAGATTCTTCCCACTACCTACATCTCTCCAATTATTTCATAATTTAAACCACAAAAAATTGTAAATCGATCACATGCTTACCAAAAATCACGTTACACTGAACTGGCAAGAGAAATTAATTCCCCATGCTCAAACAGCAACATACTACTACCTATCTCAAATCGAACATAAAGCAAAACATGTTTGCGATCAAACAAAGAGGAAAAAAAGAAAACGTTAGGGGAGGCTGGATAACTTTGAATATTAACTTTAAAATGCTTAACAGGCACTTGTAAATAAACTGAGAGGAGAAACTTAACTTACTATAGTCAGGCTGAAGTAAGAGCTATTTCAGCCTCCATGTTGTACAGACCATAACCCTAGCTCATCTCGCCTCCTAAAAAGCTCCCTATCTAGAATTACACACTAACACAAAGATCACAACACAATAATTCACACATACAACGAGCACTTGAACATGCAACAAAACAACCTCACCCTACCCAACAAAAACCAATTAGGCTGGTGGTACAAGACCACCCTTGGTATTACAGGACTCGGTGACAACACCAGGCAGCACGGCACTGGTAGAGACAGTGAGCTTAATCCTAAAGGAGCCAGCTCCTATCTTGGAAACCACGTAAGTGACATGGTTAAACGGATGACTTGGTGAAATGGTTATAGAAGCTTGCAGTACCCAAGTTAGTATCGCTGCATGCCGCGTTGCACAATGCCATGCAGATGTGTCAGCGGTGAAAGTGCTGCTCCAATAACATAAAGGAAGCAGCAATGCAAGGTGCAGACCTATCCAAAATGACTCACAAGTGCTAACCGTATCCTGGTCCTGAGCTAAATTCCATGTCAGGTCAATGCTAAATATTCTTGTGACGCCTGATTAGATCTACAAGCGCTCTGAAAAATCCCACACAATGAATCTTGTTACAGAAGCTGCCTGTTCTCAGCCACACCAATGTGGGAGACTGTTCATCATTAGCAGCATAAATGTAATTTTCCTGCAGAGAAAGCCAGGATGCGTCACTCAGGTCTTGGCAGACTGACAAGTGTAAATAGGTTTGTTTTAAAACTCACCCACATTTAAGCTTGCAAAGATTTGATCACTGATTTGACACAGACTGAAACACTTTGTTTTCAAAGATTTCTTCCACTAAAAAAAACATTTTTCAAAAATAAAACCTGGGCTATCCCACTCTATCATTTCTGCCTGTCATCAATGACAACGTATGCCAGCATTTACATCCTCCCGTCCAACCACTAATCACTGTTTCCAACAGAAAAAAACCCTAATACAACACTAAACAGTACCATGGAAACTCAAGAGTATCCAAATAACATCGTGCCTACCTGGGCCATTATGTAAAACCACAGATTATGTATATTATAGAAATAACCCAATCCAAACATTGCAGTGAAGAGTCCGCTAGCAAGCATCCCAACTGTCAGATAGTACCGGATAGGCAGCCGTTCTCCTATTATTCCACTGGGAATGTGGAAGGAAATAAAAAGAAAGGTGACAATTAAAAATCAGATCATACCCCAAGCCTTCACAAATAAAGAATATTTTTGTGTTGCTTAATTCTGGTTGAGGAGAAACTTTACTGGTAACTGCTCTTTTTCTTCACAGCAGTACATGAATAATTTTTAGCATTTGACAGGAAAAAACAACAAACATTTCACATTCACTGATTGCCAAGTGCTGACATCTGCACAACCAGCTTTTGGGGAGATACTCTCCTGAAGCACATTCCAAGTGATTTACTTACATCATCACTTTCCAAATGACCTGTTAGGTGGGACATGTCTCCAGCCACTTAAAATGAGACTTGTCTCCTTTGCTAATGATTCTAGTTAGGAAGGTTCTGGTTTTAGTCAATAAAAAGATGTATCTCCAAATGGCAGCTAATACCGCACATCTTAAGATGGGTTCATTATTATTTTTAGGAGGTGTCTGCTTCTGTCCTTTGACTACAGAGAAAGCCAGGACAACCGGCGTAGTCTACATGAGCAAGCTGGAGACTGATAAAGTTTGGCGACATCTATTCCAGCATATATTCCTTCATATTGCATATGAAGGAACAACAGGCTTAGTTGTGAGTTGGAAAGCGTTCCTGCACAAGACAGTCAGGGCAGGGGTGGGTAGGGAAGCTTCCTATGAACCAAAAGCTATGATACCACTGGGGACTCAGGATGATGCATTTTCTTCCACAGCAACTAGCACAGAGGTAGGATAATCACATCCAAGTTCTCACACTCTTCAGCGGAAACTTTAGAGTAGGAAAGGACAGTATCTCAGAAGTAGTACAGCCTCATATATTAACAGTAAGCGATGAAGCAGTTTTCCAAGAGAGTAAGATTTACCTTAAATACATTCCAATTGCATACGCACACAGAAATGAGTAATCCAGTGCTCCCAGTAACTGTTTGTAGTTGTTCTTATCTAAGAATAATTATCAAAACAAATTGTCAGTTTAAATGTACGAGTAACTTCTCAACCATTTTTACGTATTACAAGAAAAACATAAGTGTACACGCACTGACTTTGACTTTTAATTTTCAAAAGGCACTCTTAGACTTAAATATCCATTTTGCAAAATACATTTTATTTAACAAAAAACCAAAATAAAACAAAAAAACCCTAACACCTCTACAACTGATTATTTTGTCTGTAGCATATTAGGAAAATATTGGTAGGCCCATTCGTAATTCCACCTTATTCAAAACACCATTTTGGAAGAGAAGAAACATCAGTTATTAACGAGGTGCCCCTTTCTTATAGGTCCTTAGACAAAAGAAACCCCAAACTTTTATGGACTTTGTTAAAAGTGGAAAGATGTGTTGCAAATACGTGAGGTCCTAACAGTCAAAATCACCATATAGATCCATCATATATATACATCATCATATAGGTTTTTAAGGAATCAGCTTAATATATATATGTATTTTTTTTAAATGGTTAAAGCCTTTTGCATTCCATTTTCCAACTACTCATAAGTCACAGAGACAGAAGTCTTGTTTATAAAAAAACAACCAGGGTTCTGCTCTGTACAGCAAATGACCAGAATGACAACTAAATGCAACTTGCCAGCAGGATGGAGGGTGCAGGAGGGACTCCACCCAGACAGAAACACCAAGTCTAGCCTCAAGAGACCTGAGCTCATACCAAGAAAGCCAGTTTGTGTATTTGCAAGGCGCCACAATTCCCATTGACTTTGGGAATAAAGTCAGAGTTATTAAAGCATTCCTTCTTTCAGTGTTACTCCCAGCTTGCCAGCTTTGCTGCCTGAAAAAGAGAGCTGAAAGAACAAGTCTGGAGTGCCATCCCCAAGGGGTAGCTTTGCAATAACCTGTGTGTTCATGGAAAAAGGAGGACACTGGCTCAGAAGTCTCCATTAAGAAAGCTAACTAGTATTTTTAACAAGAAACCTCAGCCTCCCCTTGTCCAGGGACAAGACCCAACAACCAAGTTTAACTGCGTCCCAATACATTTTGAAACCTGTGGGACTCAGTAATTTCAGTAGACTGATTACCTCGCACCAGGCAGTTAATACACAGAATTTTGTCCACAGAAAATCCAGAGCTCAGATCTTTAATTATCTTTGAACAGAGTAGAACTTTTTTTTAATTGCTAATTAAAGAATAATTAGAACGAATGGCTAGATAGACTGGAATAGACTGGCACATTGACAGAATGGACTATTCTACTTCACTGATGTTCTTGGTAGTGATAAAAGTGTCAAGGAATGATTCAAAACCTCTATTAAATTAAAATACAATTAAATTCAAGTTTAATTGTAAGTAGGCAAATATTTAAGTGAAAGGCCAGGTTCATAAGCTATTCAATAAGTTAACTCTATTCTGCAATAAAATCTCCTGTTTTTCTCCATTAAAACGGGAAGAAAAATATTCTTTCTGGCAGATAAGGACTCTGAAAATTCCAATTTAGATTAACACCGAGTAATTTCCTTTAAATGATTGCTGGACCTTGCATTAAAACAGCAGAAGATTATAATGACTTATTTTATTCTTCACCCTTTTTTTCCTTAATAGACATTCTAAAGACAAATCCCATTTTCTGACTGAAAACTGATCTACTGAAACCATCTCGTAGCTATAAACAGGTAAAATCATGTCAGCTGTTTAAGTGATTTAAGTAGGAAAGATATCATAAGGTAATTCACAACTTAACTTCTCTTCGGGGAAAAAAAAAAAAATCCGTGAGAAAATGGAAAACAAAACCC
>VYZM01001161.1:167682-178197 GCA_013398915.1 Dromas ardeola | reverse complement strand
GAAGCCTGCGAGAGGGAACCGCTGCCCCCGGGCCCGGCACCCCCCGCTTGCCGCGGCTCCTCGGGCCTCGCCGCGGAGGGGGCGGCGGTGGGGTCGGGGAGAGAAGAGTAGAGCCGGCGGCTGGGCCGGCGTTGCCCGCCGTCCCCGCCGACCCACCTGTCACCCCGGCGGCCTCTCCCGCTCCGCAGCGGCGGCCCGGCGCCCTCTGGGTGGCCCGGCTCGGCCGAGGCGAGCCCCGGCCCCGTCCCGGGTGGGCCTGCGGGGGTGGTTCACTGCCGGCTGCCCGCCCGAAGTAGGCAAAGGTATTTCAGGTGCCAAACGGCAAACGTTAAGAAATCATGCAGCAGGTCGCCCGAAAACTGAGGGGAAAAAATCCGTGGCGCTTCTTTAAAAAAGAAACAATACATTTGTTTTACATGCCTTCTGTTTTCCTGATCCTGCAGTGCCTTTTAGTTTTCAGCAACCATATATATCTCAAAGCTTAGTTATTTACATAAATGAGTACTTTCAGCTGCAGGTTTATTTCTTTATCGTGACCACCTCACACACACACATAACCCTACGCTGTTTATTTCATCCAAAACCATATAGCTGCTAACATTTACCTAGAGCAGGTTTTCATTTATCTGTATAACCAATTGTCCCATGTAGAGTGTCACCTGCCTGGCATGAGCAACCCACCTAAGGCACTTACTAAGAAGTTCAGTTTTATTTTGTCTCTTCCCTCTCCTCTTGCACTGCCTGTTCCTGCAGGTATTTAAAAGACAGGTAGACGAGATGCTTAGGGACATGGTTTAGTGGCGGTTTTGTCAGAGTTAGGTTGATGGTTGGACTTGATGATCTTAAAGGTCCTTTCCAACCTAGACAATTCAATGATTGTAGCTTGATATTACTTAGGCCCCACATTTCAAGCGCTTAAAGACACTCGCTCAGCATTGCTCCGGAACCTCGATGGCATCTTTCCTTCGCTTTCTCCCAGTCAACAAACAAGCCCTTCTCCCTCACAAGAACGTTTGCAGAACTGGGGTCTGGGAGTTGCACCAGAGCATTGCAGTGCAGGTGGATGTTGCACAACCTGCTGCTGTTAAGCTTTTCGCTGGCTGATGTTGTCTCCTCCTCAGGCTGACATCCTTCTAGCTGAGGTCTGTAAATCGCGAATCAGACGTTAAAACAGAGTCTTCACTTCATCTCCCCAAATCCTACAAAGTTCCTAGTTAAAACAGAGTCTTCACTTCATCTCCCCAAATCCTACAAAGTTCCTACTTGAAAAGCTAATGCTCTGCTTTTGATTAGTATCAATCTTACTTTCTAAGGAGATGATTTTTGTTCACAGATAAAAGCAAAAGCCACCACTCAGCATCAAAAGGTCTCGCACAGCTTTTACTGAACTGTTCTACAGTATAAGACAAACCACAGTTTCATCCAGTGTCTCGGGGATGGGACAGTGCACAGTTGCTTTTTGAAAACACCATCCCGTGTCCCTTGTGAATCCAAAGGAAAAGTCATCTGCCCCAAACCCTCACCAGCTCAGCTGAAATGGATGATGTCCTGAGCAGCACAACTAAGTTTAGTGACTCTTAACACCTGGAGATGGAGCATAAACAGGGATGTCCCACAGCCCCTTTAGCTCTCCACATTTACTGTCCCCTGTGTGATGGTGGGTGAAGCCATCAAGGAAATACTTCAAGCCTCATTATTATTCTGAGCACGTGTATCATGGAAATGCCGTTGTCTTACTGAGAGGGTATTTGCTCCCTGGGGTGGAAAAGCACACACTTAACATCGGATATAGATGAGGTAGTTACAGCCAGAGCAGGACGTCTATGTATGGTGATGTTTGTCATTTCTGCTGTATCAACCACTTAGCAGAGACAAAGCTCAACAGGGAATGCTCCTCTAGGAAAAGGGATCTGCATGAATCATGTGGCTGCACTTCTGCACCAGCACGGGAAAGCACCCAGGCACTGTTTACTCTGATTGGCACACACACAGACAGATACAAAACTGATTTGTCTCTTTGCAGCAGAAAAGGTCAGACCCACCCATCACAGTGCATTTGTGTGTATACATGATTAGCCATCCCAAATTATCACAACAGCTATCATCATCATGCAGGATCCTCATAGTTTTTAAACTGATGTTGGCTTGGCCCTTTTTAAGTCCTTTAAAGAATTTAACCTTGCTTGAGTACCTTTCTATCTGCAGTTACAAGCAACTTGCAAAAAAGCCCAAGACGAACAGCCACAAAACCCCCTGATATTTTTCCTACGTAAAGCAGAAGCTGCGTCTCCCATTAAAATAAAGGTCTCTCCTAATCCATTCCCCTAAGATCACTGGAACCTGCTGGCCGCCACGCTTGGCACGGCTGCTCTCTCTGCTGTGCCAGGGCTGGTCCCCAGCAGCTGCACTTGCCAAAAGCCCTCAAATCAGTGAGGACACAGAGAGAAGGAGCGGCACGACCTTGTGCTGCTGGTTGCACAACAGCACTGCTTCTGCAGAGTATCAAAGGAAGGCCAGAGGTCCCTCAGAGATAAAATGGGGACTACAGCCAGGAGTAAATGGTTAAAAAACAGAACACAAAAATATTCATCTAAAATAACACATGAAAGGATGGTTTGCCAGTTCCTTTCTAGAAGGGAGTACAAATGAAGGATACAGTCCAGTAAATGGTCGTATTGGGTAGCAAGCGTGGCAGCAGCTTGGCTTTCTAAGCCTCTGGCAATGTTGATACTAGAGGAAATAGAAAAGGGTGTGTTCTCGTCTGCAAAACCAAACAGAAGTGAAGATGTATGAGTTGACAGATGCTTACGCATGCTTCTGCTGGCCCTTCTCTCAGAAAAGATAATCTCATTTCCTGGCTGACACTTAAATTTTACGTCCAGGGAAGAGGAGTGGTGCTCTTAACTCCTCAGGTCCTGACTTCACAAAACACTTCGCAGTCCGTGGATGTCAGCATAGTCTTTGCTGAAGAGGTGATGCTGGCTGAACAGAGGTCTGCATGCAGACTGTTGCATCCTGTAGCTGATTCATGTGTTTATTTTCTTTCCAGCAAACTGCACAAGTATACTTTATGATCCATAATTGCACAGATGGAAGAGGCTAATCTGTTTAGCCACTGAGTGATCTCTTTGTCTTAGGGGATCAGAAAAGTTCATAACTTCTTTACATAATAATGGGTTGTTAAATAGTATTTTCCTATATAAAAATCAGTATTTACTTAGACTTTATTTCACACAGGTAGCAGGATTCTCAGAACTGATATAATCGCAGATTTGAGTTGCATTTATTAGTTTTGCATGCTTTGTTTTCCCAACAGAGCAGCTGGGATATTGTATAAGCAATTCGCATCAACACTGGGTGCCATCCAAATACAACCTGCCATCGAACTTTGGCAGACAAAAACCCATAATATCCAAAAAGAGCCAAAAAAGAAGGAGGCTGTGAAGGCTATGCCTGTATGTGTGGGAAGAGACGGGTACAGCCCTGCTGTGTCCGTGCTCAGGAAGGGCTGGAGGGCAGCCAGCTGTGGTCTGGGCACTATCGAGCTGAGTTAGCACAGTATGTCCTGCCTGTTGATGGGGAATTTTAGTGCTGGCACGGTGCCACACTAATATGACTACATAGTTGCCAGACTGGTACTTGCATCGCATCTAGCTTGCCAGAAAGCTAGTGAGAATCGCCAGTCAGTCGCTTTAGGAAAAGAGACCAGCCGACAAGACCCCTGTGCCAGCACAGCCTTCTCCCCAGCCAGAGCAGGACGGTACCTGAGTAGTAAAGGCTACTTATGAAGAAAAAACCCTATAGAATGTGGAACATGGAGAGGGAGGGGCAGTAAAACTGCCCCCAGGCCTCCTACATAAAAATAGATAGGAGACGTTTAGGAATAACGGCATGTATTTGAACCCTGTGAGTTGCCTATTGGTCTCTGGTTCCATTCAGAAAACAGATCAGTGGTGATGACTGTGCTACTCTGACTCTCCCCAAGGCTTTCCAGAGGGGTGGACAGTAGGGCTGTTAAATCACCTCGTGCTGTCTAAGGAAACATCTATAAAAAAAGCGATTATAGCAACAGTGGTGTCTGCTGGGGTAGGATCTACTGGAGGGAGTCCTGGGCAAAGCTGCTGGACATGACATTTTGCTACAGGGATCAGTGGCCCCTTGCAGCTAGGATGGAGGTTCCCTGGTGAGAGACCCAGATCTGCTCTCACACCTTCAGCCACCTGCTCATAGAAAAATGATAAAGAATGTACTGAGAATGCAGAATTAAAAAACAAAAAACAAACAAACAAACAAACAAACAAAAAAAAAAAAAAAACAACACCCAACCAAGCTGTATTATTATAAAAAGAATCTGCAGAACAAGATAACAACATTTAGACTATCTTTCGTTACAAAAGAACATTTATTTTGAGGAACTTATCTTGAAGAATTTAATTCTGCTTCCAGCAGGAAATGGAAGAGTCTCTCTTGTTACTTTGCCTCTATTTCTACTCTTCTTAGATTGCCTGGAGAGCTGAGTGGAAGTGCAAGAAATGGCTACGGAAACAATTGCTGAGGGGTGAACAAATCAAAATAGGCAGGTAGATTACTGATAGATGTCATTTCTTCATGCTTGCAGACTTCATCACTGGACGTGGTTATATGAGAAGGGAGGACTGAGGTATATTTTAATAGAAATCAAATACCAGAACAGTTACAAATACCACGGTAAAATAGAACGCAGATCAGAACAGAGAGCTTACACTAAAGCAATTACCTTGCAAGTCATGTATGAGAAGATGAAGCACAAAGGTATTGAAGCTGACAGGAATGAGGAGGCAGCAAATTAGTGCCATCTACCTCAATCGTTTCATTCTTCTCTATTGAATTCATTCTGAGTTACCAGGTTAGGACTTTAGATGGTATGGACAAAAGGATTGGGCTGCTTTCACTTTATGTCATTACAAGCTATGCCTAAATAAAGAAGCTTAGGTTTGGGGGTTTATTTAATGAAACAAAACCCACTTTAAGAGATAAGTAGAGAAAAATGTAATATTATCACTGCTTTATTCTTATACTGACCATAAGATTTGTTTTATCTCATGAATGTCAACTGCTTTCTTGATAGCAGTAGTAGTAATGCTGACTATCATAAAAGTCTTGAGAAAAGACATTAGCACCAATTTCCTAAATGGAATAGAAGTGACCTGTATATATCCCTATTGCGCTTTCATGGAAAAGGGGGACCCCATATATAAAAGAAAAACTTGATGATTTTCCCATATGTCTGAAGAATGGAATGCACTCTGTATTTCAAAATGAGCAGTAAGGTCAGAGAAATGGGAGGCAGGGTATAAACACAGCAGAATGCTTTCCCTTGGATAATTTGCAGGAGGGAACTGGAAGGTTGTGTTTAGCCAAGATGCAAAAAAGTATTGCTGGTATTTCAAGAATGGCTTTCATACAAACTTTTATTTCCTAATCATCCTGCCTTTGGGATATCCCAATGTTAATTGTACTTGGAGGAGGCAGCTGTAAACCGAGTGACTAGAAAGGTCATTTACTCGTTTTTCTGGCTTGGTTATGCGCACAAAAAGAGGCTATCTTTACTTGGCATGCAAATGTACTAAGCAGCGTTCATTTTGCTGTAAAAGGCTCAAAAAGAGCTGCGTGGAGAGAAGTTTCCATTTTGTAAAGGATTTTGACATTTCAGAATCTGGCTTCATTCTGAATTGTACAAAAAAAGCCCAATATATTGATGTTAGTGACAGTAAATTCCACTTTGCCCACTGTTTGCTCCCATAATCTAAGAAAATATTTTGAATTCTTGAAGTGAGTCTGATAGTATATGTTGCAGAGTAATAAAAAGACCTGAAATGTATATTCCCAAACAAGAACTCCCTGTTAGATATTATTTTGATTCCCTAATGCACAGTTTTCCTCCAAAAGGCTGATGAAATCAATCTGGTTTATATTAAGTTTCAGGAGGAGAGAGCTGATTTCATTAAGTTTTTCCTGACAATTCCAGTTCACACTTTGCTAGTATCTGGTACTGACCAGTACACTAGACTGTGGTTTTAGCTTTTATAAGGAGAAAGATGTAAATGACTATCCTCCAAGAGGTAACAAAATATTTCCCAACAGATTTCTGTTCTTTAAATTCCTGTCAAAAAACATAATCTTGCCCAGGTCTCCCCTACCAAAAGCAATAAATGGTCATTTGCATCTCTGATTTAATCCAGAGCAAAACTCAAACTGACTTGAGTGCCCAAGGACTGGCCCTCACAACGTACCCAGCTCTGTCAGTAGCAATTGAAGAGTATGTAAAGTGAGGAAACCAACCCGTGAACCAGGCAAATTACATCCACTCTCCCTATTAATTTTGATGGCAGATTTCAAAAAGGTGGCTCCCTAGAGACACATCACTGGCCGGGTGGAGAAAAGCTGGTTCACCGAGGCATTGCCCCTAGGAGAAGGATGCATGGCAGGACAGAGCTCCTGGAGGACACAATGCTGAATTAAGAAGCATGCCACCTTTACCACATCAGAGGTAATGTGTGCACCCTGCTGTATTTTTAGCACCCTTTTGAAGCCAGACAGTGATTGCAGCGTAGAGGTGAACAAATAGGTACTGTCATTTCTTATGTTCATTGTGCAACATGTCTTTTCAAAGCTCGGTCAGTGCTGGAAAGGAGCCCCTAAGGCCAGGCCTGGCACAGCAGCATTTTCCCTGAAAAACCTCTGCGCTGGCAAAAGTCCCCTCCCTCCTAACACAGGGTAAAGTCCAAAGACAGCCAGGAGCATAGCAGGCCTTAAAAGCGCCTTTTGGCCATTCCTCCCTGCAGAGGAGCGCTCTGGCTAAATTCAAAGCGAGGACCTGCAAAGCAGGTTAAAAGGACAGCCAGGGTTGTCCTCTCCTGCAAGAGGCACCTTACGGAGTCCCGTGCCTACCAGCCTTTTGCTTTGCTGTGTCACTGTCTTTTCCCATTTGTAAGCACCTCCGGCAGCAACAGCCTCAGATTTCCCCGGAGCTCGTTTTCCATACAGACCTTCTGCTCAAATTGCAAACCAGGAGTTTCTCCAGGGCATCTCACAGCTATGGCAGCTTCTGCCCTCTCCTGCCAGGGCAACCGGCAGTCGGTGCCGGCAGCTGCCAGCTGAGCCAGCAGCAAGAGCTGAGTAGATAATCAGCACATCTGCTAACCCTCTCCAGCCTTTTGCCAAATGAAGTTTATATACAAGATCAGCAGGACCAGAATATTTATGGTATTATGTTGGTCCTTCAATGGAAAAGGAAAATGAGCAAGAAAATAAGGATGACAGCAGCCCTGCTTTTGATAGTAACGTACATAAAGCTTAACACACCCAAATGCAACTGGAAGCCCAGAAACTACAAAATATATCCTCCGTGTCATTAATTATATGCATCCGTACAAGCTGTAGCTGTCCTCACAAGACACTTTCTAGGTATAGAAAACTTTAAATGATGCCTCCCTCATTTAGGTCAAACTATATGATCCCGACGCACAGATGTTTGTGCTATCTGCCACTTCTAGGTTCAGAGCTGTTTACATTTAATAAATAAATAGTTCCTGGCTGCTTCCCAAGAAAAGTGAACTGTTCCTCCTTCAGACCCTTTCCTCCTTTAGGACTCTGAAACCATATGTAGAGCAAGAGCAGTTAGTGATCATTAGGGGGAGCATATCTGACAGCTTGTCACTGCGTCCTGCTTGTGTCACAGCTGTGACCCTGGGCTACGTGAACTTTGAAGCCAGACGACATATCCGGTTATTTTTGTCATCGAGTTTAACAGGGAGCACCTCTATATGTATCCCAAACATATTTTCGCGTGCAACTCTGAGCTGCAGTGTCTGCTTAGAATTAATATGCCACTCACAGACTAAGTAACTGGTTTTATAATTAGAGACATTACCTTATTGTAGATAAAAGAATTTAGCCGTCCTTAGGCGAAAGAAGAAACTGAGGCATCATCAAGAGTGAGAAAGGAGGAAATGAGCAGATTGTGCTTCAGATATCATGCACTCATATCCAGTTCTGCAGGAGGTAAGCAATCAGACCAGTAGTTTGCATACTATGCAGTTATTACTAAAAGTACAGACATTATGCAAATTAGGCTTCCCTAGTTAAACGCTGAGCATGTCCAGGAAAGAGAAATAACCACACAATTCTGAGTTAATAAACGTATAACTTCTTAAAACTCTGGCAGCTAACAAAATTTAATTTCAATGTTCTTTAATGTTTTAAACAGAAAGCACTCTCAAATTAGTAACTGGGTGTTAATGCAGAAGCCCAAACGCTTCCTATGCGCTAAGAACACAATGGTATTGAGTAATAGTTCTCTTTCATTTCCACCTTTGCCCAACTGAAAACAAAAAGACACACATGCCACATAAGTGACAATCATAATAAATAAATACTAGTGACAATCATAACAAATAAATACTATTTATTTATTACCTAAAAACTGGCTATTTAGATTCCTACCTATGAAAACTAAGAAAATTACCTGAATATATGGTGTATCTTTATATAGAGATGACCCTGTTTTTCTTCTGGTTTGGGTGGTGAAGCTTTGACCTAGGGTATAAGGTGACCTCCACCACATCTTACAACCAGTTGCCACACCTTTTGCTGCCTACCTCAGAAGCGTCACCTCCTCTGCCAAGCGCTTAGTTAGCTAATGGCTTTTCATCACACATATCCGCGCATGGCTCCTCTCTTGAAATCTCAGCCATTAAATTACCGTGCAAAGTGACTGTGAGGTGATTTGCCTGACTCCTGCGTCACTGGCAGGCCCCGAGTCCTGCCAAGCTCCTACAAGCACTGTGATGATGATGCTTTGCAGAGAAGTGAACTGCCACTTGCATTCAGCAAGACAACCCGCCTTCAACATCTGCAGGAGGCAGGCATGAGCCGTATTGTAGTCACCATCATCTCCCTTAGCCAAGGTAGATTTTTAGGGCATTTTCCTCTGTAAAGAGTAAGAAAGCACTACATTGCATTGAGGCACATAAGATCTTTTTAAAGAGTGATTGTTTTTGAATACTGCAGCTCACATATGAAACATAAGAAACTGTGACATAAAATACAAAGCAGGTCTTTTCTGTTTGGGATATTATTACTGATTAATATAGTGGCTATGATGTACTATCCTCTCTCCTTTTCCTTGTGAGTTACTCCCACTCTTCTTGGCCTTTTGAGAAAGGAGAGCCCTTCTCTTGCCTCTCTGCATTAATTTAGCTGTAATCATATTAGTATGGGAGGCTCTTGACTGGCTAAGGGGCCTGAACTTGTCATCACAGTTATGTAGATAACTGTTGAGGTTTACTGAGTAGAGCGGTTTGGAGAAAAGTCAGAATACAGAGAATTTCCGACATATTAAGATCATTGAGAATTATTAAAAGGAGAAGAAAAAAATTTTAGTGGAAGTAAAAGTCATTGTATGCATGAAAGCAGAGGATACTTAAGTTATGTAAAAACCTGACTGACTCATCGTTCTGCTGTCTCACTAGTAACTGTTAGAACTGCACAGTGCCCCTGTCACCGCAGCAGTTCACTGCAATCTAGAAAAAATAATGGGAGGGGTCACTCGTACTCCCCCTTCATCCATTTATGCAGAAACACAGGATTTTCCAGGCCATATCACACGGTGGTTTGATGACTTACAGTGCCTAAGCTCCAGAAGTGATTAGTGCCAGAGTATTTCCCCATCTCTCTCCTGACCCCCCGAATTAGCCAGACGGACCGTTCCGCTGCGCTTCGCATAGAAAAGAGAGGCATCTCTTCAGAGCGCCGCGAAATGCAGAGCCCGATGGCTAACAGTAGGACAGTGCCCCAGGCGTGCCCGTGGCAGCCCAAGCAGGTTTCTCTTGAGGATACATATAGATCCTCCACCTCCCACCGCGCCATCGGTGGAAAATGGTGGGGAAAGCCAGCCGTGAGGATCCTGTGGGATTTCAGAGACTGGAGCTGAATGCCGTTGGCCTTCTGGCTCCGGTTCAAGGAGCGTACCGAATTTACAGTGGGATTCAGCAGCCTGCGCGGGGTGGGGGGGGAGAACACATCTGGTCAGTTGAGCGGGTGAATGAGGTTAAGATATAAAGCAAAAAGATGAGATCCGTGGGCTGGAATTTCTGAACCTAATTAAACCTGACAGGAAAAAAAATAAAAAAAATAAAAAATAAAGTTGTTTAGAGGCCAAACGGGCCAAACTACTGGGAGCTGTCAGAAGGCTGAGGGCCCTTGTGTCTCACCTCAAAGCCCCCCCGCCTGTTTGACGACACCGCAGGCAGCGCTCGGGAACAGCTCGGCGCCAGGAGCGGCAGGGAGACCAGCGCCGGGGGAAGTCGGCGGGTCGTCCCCCCCCCTCCCCCGAGGGTCTATTAACACGACAGCCCCCTGGCGGCTGCCGCACCCCTCCCGGGAGGCCGCCTGCGGCGGCCGGGGCTCGCCGCTTTCGCTAAGGGGCGCTTCTCCTCAGGGGGGAGAGGGCGGCGAGGCGGGACGGCCCCGCTC
>VYZM01001161.1:98365-167525 GCA_013398915.1 Dromas ardeola | reverse complement strand
AGGGGTGCCGCTGGCGGTTCAACAGCACGGGCGGGGGAGGTCCTGCCCCGTCTCCCGGCCCCGGCGGCGGCGGGGGTCCCGTCCCGGGGAGGGAAGAGGACGACGGCCCCGGGCGGCTCGGGCAGGGGGTGGGGGAGCGCCGGCGGGGAAGGGCAAAGTGAACGTTCCCGGTCAGGGTGTCTTAAATACCGGGTGCCGGCCCTGCCGAGCCCGGGAGAGCTCCCGAGGCGCTTCATCGGTGGCGACGGGGGTTTGGGAAGTGGGGCTGTGCCGGTCCAGTTGGGACCTGCCTGGCTTTCTCCACTGGATGAAAACAAGTCGTCCATACTTGCTAGTAGTGTGTCAGCCCCTGGGTGCCAGGATCTGAGGAAAGTGCCCGCATAAGCGGCACATCTGTTGGCCAGGTGCTCCTGCAGTCTCTGATTCAAAGCCGAACTAGAGTAGCGTTGAGCAAACACCTGTTTTCCTGTGTCTAAGGAGGTTAGATTCAGCCAGGCCTAGCCCTCTTAAACAATTTTTTTTTTTTCCACATTTGATCAGGAGTATGATGGTGAACGCAACTCAGAAGGTGAGCGACATGGACGCGGAAAAGCATTTCTACCCAATGGTGATATGTATGATGGAGAATATGAACATGGTTTCAGAAGTGGACAGGTGAGACAGTGACGGAAGACAGTGGTTGTGCTTATGTTTCAGCAGTTCTGTTATTTTGGGCACTATATTGAAACAAGAATGAGAACTGACAAGTATTTTATCTATACCAAATATGTTTCAGGGGACCTACAGATTTAGAAATGGTGCTTGCTACATTGGAAAATATCTTATAAACAAAAAACATGGCCGGGGCATTTTTTTTTATCCAGATGGATCAAAATATGAAGGTAAAATCCAGTTGCAAGGATTTCTGTAACTGAAAGGATGCATTCCCCCAGCTCCCTCCCCCGTGTCTGGAATGCAAGGAGATAGTGAACTGGAGAGCATATTATTTTAGAGAGATACATTTTCTATGAAATGTTTTCCTTTTATTCCTTTTTGACTACAAGCTCGAAGTGTGGGTTTATGTCAATTACTGTGAGAAGTCTGGTGTTTAGTAGCAGTTTGTGCTTGTCACGTCCTCCTTTCAAGTGGGAGGTTCCATGTCCTGAGAATATTAAATGTCTTTTACAAACCAGTGCAATCTTGGTAGAAGAGAGTATAATTACATATTTCTGGATGATGATTAGAACCACAGACTGTGTTCAGTATAAAGTATTTTAGGACATTATTAGGTCCATCCTTAAAAAATATTCTACTGATTAGAGCACTTGCTCAGGGACTGGGATGCTTCTGAAGTTTAAAGAAGTTGAAACTCACATTGTTTCCCTTCTTTCAGTATAGTACCCAAAACCTTCTGCCTATCAGTTAGGCTTCAAGACACAATATTTCCCTCCCCCTACTTTCCAAGCTAGGCAAGAAAGAACATTTACATTGTGAGAGCTAGAAGCAGAGAGCAGAAAGAGCAGCCCAATTCTTGCCTTACAGGAGCGTATCCACCTGTGATTTTAATTTTTTTTTTTTTTAATTTTTAAAGTTTGAATAGAAGGGTAATTAAGACACACAAACTAGCATCATTTTGAGTATATATGCCCCCTGACTGAAAGGACAATTTTAGCAAATGAGTCAAACTAAAGCAGTCCCCCTTTTTATTTGAGTGGAGATGTCACATTATCTAATGAAACTGTAATACATTACCAAATGTAAAGGTAGGAGCAGGATGTTCCATGGCTTCTTGTGTTCATCTTAAGATAATGGAGATAGACCATGATGGACAAAATGTGTTTGGAGCGTAAGGAAGATCAGGGAGCTGCATAAATACGTGTGGTGAGGTGCAGACAGAAGAAAAAAGACAGGGGTTTAGAGTAAGGAATGGTGTAAGGAATGGTAAGGAATCACAATGATGTCATAGCTTCCTTTTCCTTCTGTAGTAATTCATGTATAATAACTTCCCAAACTGACCACTGTATCACACAATGAAATATACCACATCTCACTCTGCTTTTATTGTATTCTCATTAAAGGAGACTGGGTGAATGACCAGAGACATGGCCATGGAGTGTATACATATGCAAATGGAGACACCTATACTGGAGAATGGTTTAATCACAATAGGTTTGTTTCATTCTTGCAGTGTCAGCCAACGACATTAAAATGCAAACGTTATTTTCAAAGTATGGCTGACTGCAGCAAATCAAGTGCTACTGGATAACCTTGGCAATTTAGGCCAACTTGAGTCATTTCAGCTACTTAAATAATACAGCTGTAATACCTTAAGTATAACAATATTCTACATTCTTAATATTCAGTAATATAAAGCATATTTATTATTTTCTCCTTAGGCACGGACAAGGTAGATATATCTATAAAGACACAGGAGCTATATACGTTGGTGGCTGGGTAAACGGAAACCAGGAAGGAGAAGCTGAACTTATCTACCTAAATCATAGATTTAGGGGCAAGTTTTTGAATGGAAATGTAAGTGTGCTGGAAAACTCTTTATTCATCTGAGCAGTTATCATGGAATTGCCTTAATATGATCTGTTTCCACATAAAATAAGAAGCTAGGCTCACAATCTTTTGTAGTATTTCTGGTACCATAAGTGTAACAGAAGAAACCGAAGTAATCTGCAGGACAGAATGCCAAGTGTCTCTACAACTTTGCTTTCAAACTATATTGTTTGTGACTATTGTGTGAATTTTGTAGTAAAGCATATTTTACATTTATATGCTTTGAATATATTAACTTTATAGTTTTGCTGACATTTTTGTATCTTTGTGCAGCCTGTAGGTCGTGGCAAATATATCTTTGATATTGGATGTGAACAGCATGGTGAATACATACATTCGGAGCAGGTAAAAGAACAGTGCAAATTATACTGAATATCAGAGAACTCAGAAAATCAAATCTATTGTTGAGTAATCTATAAAATGACTTATAGATACTGATGTTAAAGTAGATATAACCTGTCAAAAAAGGGTAGAAACTCATGCATTCTTAAGAACGAAACGAGGTTTCATTTTGCTTTTTTCTTTATCTTCTCTACTGTGTAAGCTTTGACAAGTACAAGGTCTGATTTTTGCACTACTTGCAGACAGGAGTCCTTTCTGCTTAAAGTTTAGAAGAATCAGGACCTTCCCAAAACATTTGAAGTTTCAAACCACAGAAGAATGTAGCTGTATTTGTCTGTACATTTAGCCTGTATTCCACTTTCTTCTGAACACCAGAAAACAATGAAAAATATTTCGTCTTGTATTTCTGAATTGCTTGATGCTCTGCATACGAATGGTAATTTCCAGCAGATTTGTGTTTTGGAAATATGTCTCATTGTTGTCCTGGTCCTGTTAGGAGCTTAATATCCACAGTTCCTAATAAGTGTAGGGAGCAGCTGGGATCAGGGCCTGTTTTTCCTTCTCCTTCACGCATGAATGTTTTGAAATGTTTCTGATTAATATGGTGCAAAATAGCTATATAAGTAAGAAATGTATCTTAATATTACTGTTTTGGTTTCAAGAAAATATGCCACATTTTAGCTTATAGTTTGCTACCTAGGTTGTTAGTTCTCATTACACACTCTTTGAAAATTCTCCAATGCCGTAATTTTTTCTTAAGACAAGGACGAAATAATAATAATAAAAATATCCTATCATTAGTGATAGAGATTTGCAAAACATGGAGAACGTTTTGCTTTTTTAGCTAAAAGCAGGAGATCCTCAAATTAAGTATCAGATTCATATGAGTATCCAAAGTGGTGCGTATCTAGTATCCTCAGTTCAGTTGGGAATTGTTGGATGTGCTGATTTTGGAATATTAGGCCATTGATATGAGAGTTTAAATATGAATTTAAGAATCCAAGGTTAATCACTCGGCTTCTGAAAATCATTACTCTCAGGAACAATAATTTCTTCTCATGTGAATGCTGTAGTAACTGTGTAAAGCAAGGGATAGTGCTGTCACTAAAGTAAGATTAAGTTTTGCCTCTTTGCTTTAGTTGAAGGCCTATTAAAAAAAAAATAAATTAACTTGAAATACAGATAATTATTCCATTACTAAGACTCCCTCATATTTTGATAAAATAAAGCATGAATTTTTAAATGAAAAAAATTACCTTCAAATTTCAAAAACATAAGCTTTGTGTAGTACCTTACTGCTTCCTAGATCTATTCCATGGTCTTCCCTAAGCAAAGATTGAGGCAGAATGAGCTGTTTTGCCACTGTGTTCCTGTGTGAGAGAGACAGGGTAGCATCTACCAGACAGAGCATTAGGTCTTATTTGCCGCTGTTATACTGTAGACAGGCATAGAAGAGGAGACATAGTTGGCAGGTCCCTCACAGCCATTCTGTTCAAGTGAAAGACAAATTTTTACCTTAAAGAAAGCAAGCTAGCAAGCATTGATCATTATTAATAGTCAACTGACTTCATCAAGGTTCAAAGTGTAGTTGTCTTCCAAGATTTGTGACTGAAGTTCCTCCACCTGTAAATACTTTCAAAAGCCATGTTATTGCCATTTTGAGCCCAGATAAAGAGGTTTTAGTACACAAAACCATCATCTTAGTTACTCCCTTAATACCTGTAAGATGAGAGCTGGATTTCATGAGTTGTCTTCTAGGATAAAGGAGAGGCAGAAGAAGAGGAGGAACCCTCATTTCTTGGGGCACCAAAATGGCAAGCATCAGAAATTACCAAATTAACACTCTGGACTCCCCATGGGGAAAAAACACCTTCTCCCGGAGAAGCCTCCCAAGTGGTGGCAGCAGCAGCAGAAGCAGTGGAAGAAAGAGCAGCAGAAACAGTAACTGAAAAGGAAAAAATGCCAGTAATTACAGGTTTGTTCCCCTGGACAGCTGCAAACTCCATGCTTTGACTATCCCCTGAAACTGTGTTTTTCACGTTTAATATCAAGTGGTGTAAGGGTTTGTTTTTTTTGTTGGTTTTTTTTTTCTCTATTTTCCCAACCACATATTGAAAGTTGGGCGCTTCCAAGCCTGTTTGTAAACTAAACTGCGCTCGCTCTCTCTCTCTCTCCCTCTGTTTTATCTCACATAGCACAATGAGATATAAATGTCTTGGGAAGCCTGTGAATCATTTTAGTCTATATCATGGCCTGTTATACAAACTTGATTATAAACGGTTACAGAATATTTTGTGGGATTTCTCTTGTGAGTAAAGACTGCAGATTTCAGTACGAGTTATTAGTTACTGCATGAAAACAATGGCTGAGTGCAAATTTGTAAAAATTAATTTCCTTTGGTATTTCTAATTTCTCATATTTTAGTCACTGATGAGTCTGCTGAGGGTAGGGATGATGAGCCTTCTCTTCAAGAAGTATCCAGTGAAGTTTTTAGCCCAGTAAGGGATGAAGGAGAGGAAGATGAGGGAAGCAGAGAGGAAGAAGAAAACCCAGATCAGGAGGATCAAGGTGAGGAATGGAGCATGCATGCTCATCCTTCAGTTAGCAGTCAGGGCTTGGAATTATGTGTGTCAATCAACTGAAGGCATGCTACTGCTGAAAGGTCTATTTTCAAGCTGAAGAGACCATGGGAATCTACCTTTCATAAGGGGGGCAGTCTTCTGTAGGTGTAAACTGGTTTTAAGTGTCAAGTTCATATACTGTAACAGTACAAATTAGAAGTGACACTTCTGTGCAGTGTTATCTGTGCATGTGCAGGTGACAGCACTTGCAAAGCTGAGTTTATAAGTGATTGCATTTGCAAACTTTTTTTTTTTTTTTGTACAAAAGGAGAGAGAAAATTTCAGACCCTGGGAAATTCAGGGGGTTTTGGGCACTCCACTTTTCTCTCATGAATGGAACTATGTATTCTTATTCTCTCAACTGATGTTAAAAAGCAGGCAAAACAAATCTGAAGAAACAAATTATAGTTGTTGTTATGCATTATGGTTTGAACAGTCTCTGGTTGATTTGTTTCTTTTATAAACCAAAGAGATTTGGAATTCAGATGTTCAGGTTTTCTTCCAGGCAGTTCAGAAGCCTGTTTTAAATACAAAATTACTAAAAACCAACAAAAGGATGCATCTATGTTTACTCATATTTAGCCTATAGGCCTCCACCCAGTTGTGTTGTTTGTATTTATTAAGTGTTGACATTTACAGGCTTACATATCTGATGTATGAAAACATGAGATAAATTTATCTATTTGTAATCAGTCCTTTTTACAATAAATCAAAGCAAAGCACTATCCATAGGGATCAGAAAGACTATTAAATCATGTGAAAATGCCTGGAGATATATACTAAACATTTAGGTCAACTCCTGGAATTTTCGTAGTCTTATTTGCTCTCATTTTTTTATCCATCACCTCTGAAGGTGCACTTCTGCTTCAGGGCCGACTAGCCAGCTAGCTTCTCTAGTGTGTAGGCCTGACATCTTAACAAGATCCCTGGCCTTGGATCAGATCCACCAGGAATCTGAGCAGGTTTCCTGCATAGCTCTGCTTTGGATTTGGCAAAAGTTCATTGAGCCTGGTTTGTCTCAGAGTCTTTTGGACTCAAATAACCATTTTTGACTGAACTCAATTCTAACAAATTTTCTGGCCTACCACAATGAAGCAGTTCTGGTATTCCCATTGTTTTTTTGAGTTGTTCTTTTTTTAAAAAGAACAAATGGACCCAAGTATCTGTCAGAGACAGCATAGATGTAGATTATAATTCATGAAAACGTAGGAATGTGATAGATATTCTCAAAGTTCCTTCCAGCTCTTGTTTGCTAGAATCAAAGAGTTGGATTTTATACATTTTTTCAGCATAGGTCTACATCCATAATTAATTAGGCAACATATTGTTCCCTTTTTCTTTATGTTTAGCAAGATTAAGCTACAGTAAGAGGAAATGATTTGAAGAAAATATGCATACTGTGAAGAGCAGATGTAACAAAATCTGGTTTCTTGCAGCCTTGTATTCTCTGTCCCATTACCATAATTTTTTTCCACACAGGAATTCCATCTTTCTTGCTCCATGTTTCTTATGATACTTGTCTAAATGGGAGACATTCTTTGGCTATTCCAGAGTTACATATGGGCTGGCTGGCAGTCAATATGTGTGTACAGAGCCTGTCTGGCAGCCGACAAACAACGTATAACAGTTAAATTCAACTATTGGCAGTGAAAGGCAATGGGAAAGATGACTGAGGTAGACAGCATAGTCCTAGAATTATGGTTTAGGTTTCTAGTATTACTTTCCAGTGTTTTATAGTAAAATGCATCTCTATGTCCTGTCTTTCCTTCACCTCCACAGAAACTACTGGTTTAGAGGATAAGGAAGATGAATCAAAGGAAGCAGAGTAATTGAGTACAACTAAAGACAAAGAGCCAAAAAAAAAAAAGGAGATTTCAGAGTCAATCATTTATTATGGTAACCCTGCAATATTTTTATTCATAAAAGGCTGAGTTAAGATACTTTGAATAAACATTTCTGTCACTGTTCTGTCTGGAATATGTATCTCTGAAACTTTTATGATCTCAGAGTGTGCAGTCTCACAACAACTTTATTCCATGTAGCAGGTAGTCAGTTGTTGAAATCAGTACAGGATTATTCTGGATTCATGAAGTTGTGTCCTCACAAGTTTGCAGAAGCAAACTCAATCTTCTCCCACTACTGGTAGTTCTTCTCTTCCTTGAACCCTGCCTCTGGGCACAGAGACCTGGGGGTGTTGCTTGTGAAGACAAAGACAAAGGCAACGTTGGGCTTCCCAGCTCTATCTGTATCCCCTGTTACTAGACCACTGATTACAAGCCTACATTTTCCTTGGTTATTTTTTTATTGCTCATGTAGCTGTAGAAGCTCTTCTTGTTGCCCTAAACCTCCCCTTGCCAGTTTGAACGCAAACTGAATTTTGCTTTCCTTACACACCAGTGGAGTGTATTTAAATTCTTCCTTTGTAGTCTGTTTTCTCTTCCATTTTCATAGAATCGTAGAATCATTTAGGTTAGAAAGGAACATTAAGATCATTGAGTCCAACCGTTAACCTAACTGCCAAGTCCACCAGTAAACCATGTCCCTAAGTGCCATGTCTACATATCTTTTAAATACCTCCAGGGATGGTGAGTCAACCACTTCCCTGGGCAGCCTGTTCCAATGCTTGACAACCCTTTCGGTGAAGAAATTTTTCCTAATACCCAATCTAAACCTCCCCTGGTACAAATTGAGTCTGTTTCCTCCTGTCTTATCTCTTGTTACTTGGGAGAAGAGACCGACCCCCACATCTCTACAACCTCCTTTCAGGTAGTTGTAGAGAGCGATAAGGTCTCCCCTCAGCCTTCTTTTCTCCAGGCTAAACAACCCCTGTTCCCCCAGCCGCTCCTCGTAAGGTTTTTGCTCTAGACCTTTCACCAGCTTTGTTGCCCTTCTTTGGACTTGCTCCAGCAGCTCAATGCCTTTCTTGTAGTGAGGGGCCCAAAACTACTGTATTTGAGGTGTGGCCTCACCCATGCTGAGTACAGAGGGATGATCACTTCTGTAGTTCTGCTGGCCACATCATTGCTGATACAAAATTCAGTATATTCTGTATATTACTACTTATTCAGTGTTTTCTGTATATTATTACTTTTTTGTGTTTGTGTTGCAGTTCAGTCCCAAATTTCTTGTTTGCCTTGTGGCCTTTCTTAAGCTGTTTAAAGGAGACTGTCAACCATCAGGGTGAGGAAGTGGATCTGTAACAAATACCCAACACTATGCCACACTTAATACCCTCGCTGATCCACAGGCTCTCAACCAGCATGTTGTCCTTAGTATAGAAGAGCTGCGTGCATTCAAGCTGCTTGTTCACACAAAGGAATACTCTCCCTCTTATTTTCCCTTTCTGTCTTTACTAATGAGCTCTTCATTCATTGGAGAGCTACAGTTGTGTGAGCTGTCCCACCATGTTTCAGTTTTTCCAAGAAAGTAACAGTTCTGCATCTTCACACAGAGAAGTTTCTAGTTCCTCCCTTTTGTTTCCCAGGCTCCATTTGTATACATATACTTAAGGTAGGCTCCCTTTTGACTTGTTTTATCTTGCCCAAGGGGTAGCTTACTCCCACCGCCCTGTCCCACTTACTTACCACTCCTGAACTTCATTCCTTCACCAAATGTAAGCAGTTATCACCATCCTCCAAAGTATCAAGTTTAAGTCTCTCCTCACCAGATCTACAAACCTGTTGGCAAAGATACCCGTACCCCACTTCGTTGGATCTCCTTGTTCCTCCAAGAGGGACCCATGGTGATGAAAGCCAAAGCACTACCTATGGCAACAGCCATGTGACCAGTTGCTACCCCTCAGGATTGTGTCCCCTCCTACCTGACCTCTTCCCATGGAGGATCAAGGGGACATCCTGTGGGTTTCCATGTCCTTTGCCACCCAGAATCCTGCAGTTACTCTTGTTTTGCTCCAGGTGTCCCTCAGCAGTATCACTGATGGTCACACTGAAGAGCAATGAGGGGTAACAGTCAGGGGACTGGATGAGCCTTGGCCATCTCTCTATAACACTCAGTATCTGGGCATCTACCAAACAGCAAACCTCCCACGACAGCATGTCTGGTCAGCAGACAGGTTCCTTTATTCCTCGCAGAAGGGGATCTCCAACTGCTACCGCTTGCCGCTGATGCTCAGGCTGGGCACAGCTGGCTCTGAAGCCTCCCTTAGCAGCATCTGTTCCCCTCCCATGGCTATTAGGGCTCAATACCAACTCTCTGCATTCAGGTCTGAGCAGGAGGAGGAAAAGTTTTCCCGCTGCCAGGAGTCATGAACTTCAGCAACTTTCCTCAGGGGAGTCCTCATGCACCCCTCCATCCAGCACAGCCCCTAGACATCCCTCCACGTCAGGCTCAGGCTCTCACCTCTGTGGAGACCCTGCTGATATCCCATTTACCCTCCTTAATAGTGAACAATCTGCAAACCTCCTTCTGCAGGTCCTTGGAGACAGAGCACCTGGGCCACTACACACCTCCCACAGGGAAGGACCCCATCACCCACTGCCCCAGTGAGACACCTGGACACAACATCCCCCTGCCCAAGTCCTGTCTAGGCTGTCACCACTGATGTGCCAAAGGGTACTTTCTTCACTGGTGCTGGAGATCACACCCAGTAGCTCAATAACACTGGCGTTGCACTGTCCCACACTGTTTGCAGGAGAGTTTCTGCCTTTCCTCACCACCCACACAAACCACCAAAAGCTCTGCTTGCTGTATTCCCACCTCCCAACTGAATAAGCACCTCTATGCAGCAGGCAAAAACCAGTGCAGCACCCCCTAATCAGCAGGCAGCTAACTCCCAGACATGCAGCTCCTTTTAAATCAAGAAGCTGTCAACCAGGGAGCAGCCAGGGGGAGACGGCAGCTGCAGAAGGCCCCTAGAAGCCACCAGAATCAAATGGCACCATATAAATAGTAAGTTACAAGTACTGAGGAAGACAGAGCTGCACAAAATATTGTACAAGCACTAAATGCCACGGGCAGAACTTTTCTCCTCTTCTGCAGCTGCATAAAACTGCTCTGAAACATTTTTTTCCTCATAATATGTAAGGAATACCTTAATTATTAACTTATGTATGTGTCTGACTTTAATTGACTCCCTCAGACTGTGGGAATATTGGTATGAACGTTGATGGGCCTGGAGCCCAAGGTAGAGAGTTCCCAGCCAGCAGCAGTTTGCTTTTGAAGTAAAATAACTGGGTTTGCCCCAGTTGGGATAGGAGATGTTGTACTGATATTGCTGAAACAGGACCTGGGGTTTTTTTATTCTTGACCTGAGAGCAGGGAACCTATACCAAAATTTTAGCTTAGGGTAAAAAGGGAAAACATTTTAACAAGTTCCTTTTCTTGACAACTCACAATTTCAGCAAAGGTATGCCCAGAAGTTTGAAAGGTAGTGATAAAAATGGATTAACAGAAAGCAGAGATAAAAAAAATGAGTCATGTAACCAGAGCTTATTACTTCTTCCTGCAATTTTTCTCCTATCAGAAATGTCATAGTGAGAAAATTCCCGTGCAATCCTTCCCTTCCTATAATTTTGTTTGCAATTTCTTGTCACACCAATTGTGACTTCGGTCAGCATTTTTAGAGCTGGTTATCTTTTCCTCTTTTTTTCTTTGGAAAAGAGAAATGCTGCATTTCCATTATTATTGTATCTTGATTGAAGTAAACTTGGCTTGCATTGTTGGTTTTTTTTTTCTTCTTATATAAAACTAAAAATCATTAGTTTATTTGCTAGTTTTAGTATAATCTATTGTAAATTTGAGAAATATCCGCACAGCGTATTTCCCAACTCATTTCCGTTTTAAGGTAATCTTCAATTTGAGTTAGTTCTTGGATAATTTATGAAATTACTTTCTCCCCTGCAGCAGCCAGTACTGTACTGTTTATTAAGTACATGAGTGACCCCCAGTGGTATACCTGCAAAAAGTGCATCCTGTCTGGAACATAATCAAGAACAGCTAAGAATATCTGGAATTATCTAATGTGCTAAAAAGTGCTCCCAAGAAGATGGCTTGCTCCTTTCGGAAACCGCCGGTGCTTTTGTTGGAGGAAACATTTCATGTCACTCTATTTTCCAGAAATACCTTAAGGATAATTCGGAAACTAGTTAGTAGTAGTTCATTCATCCCTATCTTGGAGAGGGAGGAATCCATGCCAAACATTGTTGCATGAAGGTATGCTAAACCTCTCTCATCCTTCTGCCTTTTCACTTTTCAGTAATGAAGAAAGACCATTTTAGACAGTATTAGAGCTCACTCCATCACAATGAGATGGGTGAGAAAACTGGAAGGTGTAAAAGTGAGAAAACTTGAGGGCTGAGATGAAGGCAGTTTAATAAGTAAAGCAAAAGCTGTGGGAGCAAGCAAAGCAAAACAAGGAATTAATTCCCAGCTTCCCATGTGCAGGCAGGTGTTCAGCCATCTCCAGGAAAGCAGGGCTCCATCATGCATTACCTGGGAAGACAAACGCTATAACTCCAAACACCCCTGCACCCCTCCTTCCTCTTTCTTCGGCTTTTATGGCTGAGCGCATCATGTGGTCTGGGATATCCCTTTGGTCAGCTGGGGTCAGCTGTCCCAGATGTGTCCCCTCCCTCATTCACAACCATCCTACCCGCTGGTGGGGTGGTATGAGAAGCAGAAAAGGCCTTGACACTATTTAATCACTGTTCAGTGATAACTAAAACATCCCTGTCTTATCAACACTGTTTTGGTCACAAATCCATACAAGGTACTATGAAAAACATTAACTCCATCCCAGCCAAAACTAGTACAGTATCCCAAAACCTGACATCCCTTGAAAGGGTCTTTGGTAATCTGCCTTGTTCAGCCTGTAGGCCCAGCAAAGGAGTTATCTGCAATCTGCTGCTCTGTGCCGAGAGCATCTCTCCAGGTGTGACAGGGACACAAGGTTCTCTGCACGAAGCGCTGCTGAACCATGTGGGCAAGTGAAGGGAGAAACTACAGTGCAGATGCCAGTGTCTGTGACTTCAGCCCTGCAGAAAAGCACAGACAACCACAGGGCCTGAAGATTTACTGTGTACATAAAGTGGGAAACAAAGCCATAAAAGAGATTTACATGTGTGTTCCTTATTCTCCTGCCTGGAATACACAGCTTGGCTCCACTTGTGAAAGCGAGCAATCGTTTGTGATTCATTTGTCAGCCCACACAATCACAGAGGTTTTCACTGGCAGAGCTATTTCCACAAAAGACTCTTTAGAGGTTTTTTTAAATGGCACAGTTACTCTCATGCGCTGGAGCAGTTTCTGAACCCTACTCAAGTGCAGTGATGTACATGATTTTAAACTGAACACCACAGTTTGTCGTAAATTAACATCCTGACACAAGTTCTGTGTGACCACAAAACCCCATTTCTTAAGTACATCTAGCTTGCTATTTTTCATAAAGACTGATGCTTTGGCAGGGTCCTTTTGAATAACTTGGTACTGGGTGATAGTTTATATTACATATATTTTCCATTCTGTGTGTTATTTATTCAGCTTTCTAGCCCACAGGTGGCAAGAGAAACCTGGCAGAACACCTGGAAAGTGATATCTTAGCATCAGAAAAATGTAGGGACAACTGAGCTTTAAAAGACAGAAAAAAGGTCATCGTATTTTAAATGTGGTTTTTTTTTTTCAAAATTGAATTAATGAATTTTCATAAACAGATTTGCAAGAGAAATTCCTGCAGTGAATTTGAAAGAATATGTGTGTTAATAAAATCTCTATTTGCTTTCTCCCCGCAACGCAGCCATATCTGAACACCAAAATGCTACAGATTTAGGCCCTGGTTTTCCAAACACTTAATTACACAAATAGTTCCATTAAGGAGGTATTTTCAGGTGGATTAGGTTAAATGCTTTTAACAATATGATTTTATTTTTATTCCTTGCACCTATAGAAGTAGGAGATGCTGCCTCCTGGGTATCCTCAGCGAGAACCCAGGAAGCTCAGGGAGATCCCATTTGGAGGTTTTGCACAGTTTTTCTCCAAGTTTTTCTTCTAACTAGGTGTTAGAATGAAGTGGCCTGAAGTGCTCTCCAGACCCTTTGTGATATCCAGAAAAACTGGACTGTAAAAATTAAATGATTCACTAACTCCTTCCTATTCCCCATAGTACAATCTTTCATTTGTTCAAACCTTTCGTGCTGTTCTCAAGTTCAAAGAGTCATGAACATTTCAATTCGTAATCACCCATTAAAGAAAGCACTAAAAGATCAAGCCCAGACCCATACATCCTTCTGAACTCACAATAAACAGCTGCATGCAGTCTTTTCAAAAAAATTTCCTTTTGTTTCAGGGCATTTCAGTAACGAAGCTCTCAGGAGACAGCCAAAAATCTACTCAACTGCTTTACTCCCTGCCTGATGATTTAAAACTGGGCGAAGTGAATAGAAATACCTACTGTTCCGAGTCAGCAGAATTGCACGTTCACCTTGCACCAGTATCAATGCTGGCACAAGGAAAAAGCTTTGGAAAAATCAGGAACAAAACATTCATAGCATTTTTTAATCCTGCTTTTTGGAAAAACTGGACTCAAGTGTCTCTCCAAGCAGTTCTGCTTAAAAGTAGTCGCAAACATTATTATAAATTTCTATGTGATTGTCCTTTCAAAGCGTGTGAAAGGACCATTCTTGTTCGAAACCCAAAAAATGCTGCTCCTCTTCCCCATCCCTCAATCACATCAGAAGATCTTCTTTAGTCATGTAAATCTGAGGTTGTGTTTTCCCACAAGGTGTCACCATAGATTAACTTCACTGTAGGTCTTCATCAAAAGAATAAATATTTTCAGTTTTTAAGATATAAACAAAACATTCAGATTCTCTAGGTATTACTGAAAGCATCTATTAAAGTACATGCAGTTAAATAGATCCAGTTAAAGAAAATTGCAATGGAGTAAAGCAACACCTATTTTTTGAAGTTCATAAAAAATATTGAAGCTGGAAAAGAATTTCCTATTTCTTTTGCTTATTAAAAAAAGAACTTCAAAGCTTCTGAGGACATTTTCTTTATTTCACCTGTGTTCAGTGATTAGTTTCATATTATGAACACATCACATTAGGAATTCTCACTCTCTCCTAAGCATTAGATTTTACAGCTAAGAACCCTTGTATGTTAAAGAGATAATTTCAGCTCTGATCCTAAAAAGTGTTCTTTAGAGGTGAACCTGTGCTCACATGGGGTCCCAGGAAAGCCAAAAGCAGGGTCCTTGTGTGTCGAAGCGCTTGTCCTTGCCCTTTCATTATTAAGGCTGAGACACAGTTTCAGTGCCTTGCTACTTCTGCTGCCTGTTCTTTCTGTTCAATTGATTTGGACGGTAGGAATACGGAAGTATTTATAAATTAAGGAAAGTATTTTGCAACTAAACATTTGTCCTAGCCTGCTCAGCACTGTCTGGATTAGAAACCGTTGCAAGAGAAATATTAAGTCCCCAAGCCCCCTTTCCCACATGCTCTCATTGCATTCACCAAAATTAAATTCATTGGAATCCATCTGTATTGAAAAAAAAAAAAGCATAGTGGGATTTTGATTGAAGCGTCTTAGCGATCTGCCTATTAAGCATATTCGGTTTGCAAATAGTGTTGTTCGTGCTCTGTGGGTCTTTGGATTACATGGCAAGATTGGGTAAGCTTGTTGAATCCTCCCGCCATGTCCCCACCACCTGTGAGAAAGGTCCTACCAGAGAGACAAGCACTTTACCTGGCTGTGTCCATCTCCCCTCTCCGCACCTTCCTCGAGGGCAACCTGCACATATTTGTTTTGGATAGAAATTTGATGGACAATAACAGAATTAGAGTGTCGTAAACTGTGTTTTAGTAACATTATTTTGGCAGAGCAAAAGGAGTGAAAAGCAAAGGGAAGTATTGCGTTGCTATGTTGCACACGGCAGCAGCAGCGTAGGAAAGCTGTTCAAAGAAAGGAGATGACGCTGTTTTTACAGGTTACTTTTCACAACAGACCCACCCTGACAATGCTTCTGATGCCACTGGGGGAAGGGAGAGATGTCATTTGGTGGTTTATTTTGGTATTTTAAAAAAAGACCTGGATTCTTAACCCAAACTGGTATTTGCAGTACAATCTAGGATTTACATATAGGAATATTACAGAAAAAAACACCCTTATTTCTAAAAAGATAGGGCAAAGTTTCTCATGAAAGCACTTGAAATTTTATGCCAATAATGCTTTAAAAGTGACTAGACTTTTAAATGGCTTTGAAGACTCCTGTTCCTGAAGGAACTTTCCTTTTTCTCTTTCTTGTCGGTGCCGACTCCATACGCTGCAGGCAGGTGCGTCGTGTAATGAGGAGAGTACAGGTGTCACCTGCCTTTCCTTATCTGCTCCTGGCTCTGTTCCCGGGCCGGCAGTGTGCCATCATGCCCCACTCCCACGGGGTGTCATTTGAGCAGCAGGCATTTTCCCTTCCCGCATGAACCAGGAGCACCGCCATCACTTCCATCCATTCGTATCCTCACCTGGGCTTTAGTTTTGCCCCAACCAGCCTCCATGCCTGGGCCACCAAGCGCAAGACCTTCCTGTATGCAGGACAGTTGCATAGACATGTGTCCCACTGGAGAAGAAATGTGGTCCCCGCAACTTGCCTGTGTTTCTTCTCACGTAGAACGGAGGGATCAGTCCTGAGGCTGGAGCAACTTAAAAGATGGAAAGGAAATTGGCTAAGTCTGCGACACAGACTGCAGAATCCTCCAGCTGTCTCTCTGGGGGCAAAAGGCAACTTTTCAGAGGTGAAGGACAACATTAGAACTCACCATAACAAGTACAGCCACTACCACAAGTTAAAACAGAGCCAGGTCCCTATCCAGAAGCTGTATCCCTAGCAAAAATTTGACCCAGAAATGCACAACCCATCTCCTGTCCCTGTTTCCTGCTCCCCTCCCGCTTGGATGGAATCCTTGGTGAGGAAATGGGGCACCCAAAGACCTTCACCAACAGAGGGTTGTGCTTGCCCCCACGGCCAGGCCTGAGCCCAGCCTGAAGGAGCTGGTGGTGTGGTGGGACACCCTTCCTGGTTGCTGTTAGCATGGATGAGTGCAACATGGAGATGTCGCTCCCTCCCTCATCAGTGGGCTCTTCCCCTATATGCTGGTTTTCTTGTATCGTATGGCCCTTTCTCAACTAGACCTCTGATGTGCAGCCCTCCCTGAAGACCACAGAGGAGCCATGCCACTGCCTTTGGGGCTTGGTGCAAAATTGTCCCTCACCATGTCTGCCCCTCTTAGCTGACAGCAAGCGTGTGACGGGGTGAGATGCAGGGAAGTAACCAAGCCACGGTCTTCTCAGCACTGCAGTGCCATCCTGCTTCCCCAGCGCAAGAAGAGGCTGTGATGTCACTTGGGGTGTTTACCTTTTTCCGGGGCTGCGTCTGTAGCCACCCATCTTGTGTGTTCGGGCTGCAAGCAGCAAGGTAGTCCTATACCCTTCCTCACATTGCTTGCTAGCTAAAGAGCTTCTGTCTTGGACCTGGGGCATTTGATTTTCACTTTAAAATTACAGTCTTGTTGGAAAAGCCAGAGCTCAAGCAACTTTGACAGAGCTCAAGCAACTTCACCAGAGCTGGAACGTCAAAATGAGTATTTTCAGGCACAACACTGCGATATGAAATCTCCACACTGTGACTGTTCACTCAACTCCTGTTTAGATTTTGGCTAACCCAGCTCATGCTAAGGCCTGATGTACACTGGGAGCAGCACTGTTAGGTCAAAGCAAGACCACCAGGTATGCAGGCAGGTAGGCAGGTCGAGAGGCAGGTAGGTCAGGAAGAGCTAAAGGACCATTGTGCAGCCATGATCACCTGCAAATTGCTGTCTCCTGCAGCCATTCTCTTTTGTCTGGCAGTTTCCTCAGAATCCATTAACTTTTGGAAATGGTATAGACCAGACCTCCAAGCTGGAAGGCATAAAACATCAGCTTACCCAAAAAACTTTTGAAGTGGATCCAACAGGAGCTGGACTGCCAAGATTTTCCTGCTTCGCAGTGTGATACAGGGGACGCCTGCACTGTGATGGAGGAGGAAGGATGGGAACTCTCACCATCAGCTAGGTAACTAATTCTTTTCTTTTGCTCATAGGTGCATGATATTAAGAGTTATGGGTTATAAATTCTGAAATCTTATGACTTGAATGGCGAATAAGTGAATTAACGTGATAAACTAATCTGGGCAAAAAGGGATCCAAACAGACCTTGGCACACACCTACAGGTAAGGGTGCTTGTCAGATGCCTCAGCCCCAAAGGCTGAATGTTGGATGGGCTCTACCACATGCCCTGATTGATGGCCAATGGCATGTATGCAGGAATATGTCAAGAAGGAGCAGGGAGATGAAGAGTGAAAATGAAAATGTTTTTAGTCATGCTAAGAGAGAAAGAGAAACCTCCACTTTGCCTCTCATTGAAAGAAACACTTGTGCTTTCCCAGAGATAGCTATCTGAGAGGATAACTGGAAAGGAAAAATGCAAAGGAAAACAGACTGTGTAAAGGCATGTTCATTTGTGCATAAATTTTTAGGACTATGTTCCCTTAATCAAACAAATCACCGAGAGAAAAGCTACAGAGACCTTTTGGGTGACATGTGCAGTAGGTGTGTCCCCGTTTATACAATTTGACACAGAACAGCACAAAGAAAAGGTGTTGTCCTGCAAGTGCCATCTCAGGAAGTGTTCAGCATTTAGAGTTGCTCACTTCAGGGTTTCATCACCAGTACAGTACCGCAGGACACCTTTCTTTGTCCCAGCAACTGTAAACCAACCGGTTCAGTTTTCTTCAAAAAGGAACCATTTAGTCCCTTTTGCAATATGGATCACTTGGGAATCGCTGAATGGGGAGCTGTTGTGACAGAAAATGGACCACTTTGTTGAAGAGGTAAATAAATAATCAGTGTGGTATTTGCTCTCGCGGAACTAGCGAAATGAACGGGAAGCCCAGTGGCTTTAGGTAGAGCTGGTCTCCTCTTTGGATAGGAGATGGCTTTTTTTCCTTTCCAGTTTCTTTGCTTGTCTGAAAATATCTGAGAACATGAAAAAAAGCAATTCTCACTGGATGCATTTTGTTTTTGGAAAATGCAACATTGTCTACTTCAACATTGTCTACTTTAGTGTCTTTACCAGTGGAATTTATAGTTCCGTGTTTATTCAATGTTAGTACTCTCAGAAAAGGTTAAAAGGTACTTTCTTCACCACCAGAAGAGTTAATTGCTCACTTGCATGCCAGTTCCTAGGTTACTTCTTCTCAGCCACTGAAATGAAAACAAAATTCAGGCAGCAAACTCAGAAGTGTTTTCCTCTGCTTTGACAACTCAGAGAGGGTATTTCCCACCATCTGTAATTCTTCTGGATGAATCACTGGACTGTGCTGAACCATAACCTGTCTTTGGCTCATTTTTGACAACTGCAAAGGCAGAGCCGGCCTTCTAATCTTCCACGATACCATTTCTCCAGTTAAATGCTGCATTTGCTCCATGAGTTAATGTCTTCACTGGTGGGTTGACCACCTGCCACTTGTTCTCCTCTTTAATCTCTTCGCAGAAACACATGCCCAGCGACGGGATCTAGGAAAGAATTTACCAGCGGAATTACTATCAGGGTCATTGCTTTGACATGAAAGAGGGGGCTTTGCTACAGAAGCGAGCCGACCCTGAGACTGTTCTGGGAGGAGTTCATCTTGCCACTTCTGAAATGAACTAAAAACAGACTGGAGGCCTGCAGGGTGAAAGCTGAACTTGTGTCATCACCCCACATTCATACTTCAATTTGATGATCAGAATATATTCACTCCTTATGCAGACAGTGGTAGTAAAAATATATCTAAAGACTGAATTCTCTGGTTAGTCATACCAAGGAAGATGGAAAGGAAAACTGGGGTGAAGAAATCTGCCACTGATGATAATACACAAATAAACATAAAACCTTGGCTACCAAGTCTCAAGTGCAGGGTCCACTTGTGAAGCTGGCAAGAAAACCCTTCTCTGCCTCATTCTGTAGCTGAGCACCAAAGTTGTGAACTTACAGTGACTTGGAAAACACGCAGCTTCTTCAAGAGTCACTCACTGAATGTAGCTGCAGGTTATACTCACAACACCATGGGGAGGAGAGGGAAGGCTCTTAGCCTTGTTTCTAAGGGAGGAGGCTAGCTCCAGATGGAGAAGTTTCCAAATGTACCTGTTTGTAGGTATTACATAGCATTAACTTTCCCGGGGAGTTGAAAGTCTTCTCCAATGACTTAGCTGCTAGTCACATACTGTTCACCAGGAGAAAATCCTTCTCTTGACCTCTAGTGCTTTGTTAAAACTATATGAGATTCCTTTTGTAATGAGAAAGCTAATGTCATTCCTATTGGCATGCAACTACACGCATGTCTCGCAGTGTAAGCAGGCTCCTTATTAAAAGTAAAATAAACCAAAAAGAAAGCTTCCTGCTGAAAAAAAATCTTCTTACCTTTCGTACCACCTGGGCAAAGTCACTGCTGTCTCTGGCGGGGAGTCCTATCAGAGGTCGGGTGAAAGATGCCAAGGAAGAGCCATGGCCCACAATGAGGATGACACCTGATATGCCAGAGAAAGCAAGGCAAAGTAGTAAGAGAGCTGCAGCACTGCCAGGTTACCCATCAGCAGATGAGTATGAGGTTCTTTTGGGGCTGTTCATCTTTGTAAACCTCTGATTATGTGGCAGGATGTATTGTGTTGGTCAGAAAAAATCTGGTGTGCTGTAGGCATGCCAGCTAGTGAGAGAAAGCATTTGCTAAGAAAAGGGAAAAAAAAATCTTTCAAGAAAAGTATATTATCTTATGTTGAGATACATCCCGATGTAGAAAGACCAAGCAAAGAGTATACTCTTGCAATTTAATACTATACTGCCTTCTGTTTAGTTTTGCTTTCTTGTGTCTAATCCATAAATCGCATGGATTTTGATTTAGTGTAACTCAGGGCAAGGACTAAGAGCCTGCCTTAAGCTCTGTGCAGTATCAACAACTCATGTTAAATGTGCTTCTGCTGGCAAATCTCTGCCTGTTCCTGTTCCTGAAAGTGTCTGACAGAACATACAAAGATCTGATACCTTTACTTTTGCTGGGGCAGGCAGTGATAATCTGCTTTATAACTGCAGAGCTTCTGCTTATGTATTCTTCATAACTTTCCGATGGCACCAGAGAAGAGAGTGGGAAGTTCCCCCTGACAATAAAATCACAAATATATGTTAATCTAGATTAATAGGGGGACACTGTTAGCACTATTGAATGAATCCACCAGAGAAAGGCTCTTGGTTAAAAGGATATAGGTTTATCTACTGACTTGGCTGACATACTCCTACCTCAGCTTGCATGGAGCATTGGCTTCCCCCACAGTAATTTCTATTAAATCTTATGGCTAAATCTCATACCTCATAAAACACCAGATGCAGGGAAAACCAGGCTTTAATAAAACTCATAGTTTACAGTGGGAATTATTTAAAGTAGGATTCATGCCTGAGAAAAGCCTGTGCTTTGAGCAATTCTGTCAGCAAGGACCACTGCCCAGGTACGGACTGCAGACTTGCAGAGTAGCCCAGCTCTAGCAATCCTGACTGAGTTCGAACCAAGGGCAAGACACTGATGATGTGAAAGCTTTCAAGATTTCCTCCGTGTTAGTCTCCTTAATAAAGCAAGCAAATCAAAATCAACAACAAACACGGCATATCTGCATTAGCTGGACAAACGGATGGTAGAAGACTTTAAACCCTAGAGTTAAAAAAAAATAAAATGTTTCCAAAGACATTAATCACAATGCACCACTCCTAAGTGTCTGAGTACTTCTATTTTTCATGTCATCCTCTTAATCTATCTTCTTCCGGAATGGGAGGCATTCACTGCTATGACTGGCAAATATCGCTAGCTGTGTGTTGTGATATAATACAGGGTGTTAATTTTTTTTCTACAAACAACTGTCCCCCTTGCCCCAATTTGATTGTCTCCTTATTCAGTGAATAGGCAGGAGTGAGATTAGATTAATATATTGTAGTAAGACACAGTATCACAGTGTACTTTCCCAGGTGAGTCCTTGGTGTATTAAGTCAGCACAAACAGCAGCGGTAGAAAATAGGTGGTAAAACCGTGTGAAAGGCTCATGCTGGATTGTTAATCATAGCTAATATTAATCCTGGCTAGATCAGACAAGCCTAGGTTGGGGTACTTAAAACTAGTCTGCCTTTTGGCAGAGCTGCAATTTTTTTTTTAATGTGCTGTCCTGTTGGTACCTCAGTCCCTTCAGTATTAACCCTGTTATTAACCAGGTGTCCTGCAGCAAAACTGAGCATCCCCAGAACTGGCCCAGGTGGTTTCCAGGCCAAATAGCACCAGGAGTGCTCAGACCAGGTTAAGGTCTTGGTGGGAGTGCTGTGTCCAGCTGTGGGGGCTACAAGGCAAATGAGATGAGGATCAACAAGTGAAAATCCAGAAAGGACCAGTGAACAGGGGTCCAGAAAGCACAGCCTACAGGAAAGTATGGGAAGAGTTCAGCTCAGAGGAAAGGCCGAAGAAGGCTATGATAACAGTCTGCAAAAAGCTGTTATGAAGAGGAAAGGAAGGCTCTGTTCTCCACGCAAAGGGTGAAGAGGAAAGAAATAAGCGTCTTACACTGTGACTGTCAGTCTTTAACAGCAGGAATGGCAAAGGCAGAGTTTATCCTGATCTTGGACAGGGAGAACCTACCAACCCTCTGCTTCTGCCAGGGCATGGGAGGAGAGAGAGACAGGGTTGATGTCACCCAGTCTTAGCTGCCCACAACTCAACTGTCTGGCTAGGTCAAAGGAGACAAGTAAGCCCCTTGAGAAGGCAATTCGTGCTGTCTTAAGTGTCTGACATAGACTATCTAAGATGGAAAATCACTGTCTTGGGAATCCCCTTCTTTCCACTGACGAGAAGGCTGCTAGCTAACCATCACAGTCTAGGCACCCAGCTCTTAGATGTCTGCAACTAGATGCAGTGAACCTCAAGGTGATTTCATCTCAGCACACAACGCATGGGCAGCAAATGTTTCAGCATCACTCACATTGCCTCTTAGTGGCACTGGAAACAGGAGAATTTGGGTTGGGTTCCCAGCTGCTGACAGGGAATGACCACGGACTTAACCTAGTTGAAGTTTGTCGTTTGCAGTGGGTGAATACAGTAAAACCAGCTCCTGGAACTCGACGATTTTGTACCCTGCATGTGATGGGAAGAAACTGGCATCATATGTGCAAGTTTATACCTCATCCACCCTATTTTTGCCTGAAGCTGAGTGAGCTGTGAGGGATCTGAAACCCTGTAGTTAGTACTGCTTCAGAGCTTCCCCTCTGAACTTCCCACGGCTCTTCATTTGCACATTTTTCTATGTGGAAGTTTGAGGGAAGTGATTTTTTTATCAAAAGAACCTAGGGAAAACAGTCTGTTGGTGGTAAAACACACCAGAAAGTACTATGATCCAGGAAAATGAAGGATTTTATACAGTTCATACAATTTCAAATGAAGACTGTTGCTTGGCGGTAAGAAATGCATTAAGACATAAGAAGTTTCCTTTCCTCCTTTCTTGTGTATATGGGAAACCCCAGAGAAACTCACTTTTATTATCTGAGTAATTTCCTGGATCTGGCTGTGCACTGCAAACTCAGAGCAGCCTGGTTTGTGAGCAAGATGAGGAGCTAGATTGAATTGGAGGCTTATCATTTCCTGCCCTTCTGTGGTTTGCAAGCAGTCAGAAAAGGCATCACCACCCCCCCCAACCCCACAAGTTGTGAGGGCCCCAAAAAGTCCTTGCTGAGCACAGTACTAATCTTCGAGCAACTCAACAACTCAAAGCAAAACAACCCCCTTCTCTGACCGAATTTGGCACAAACATCAATTCTAGTAAAACACTGCTATTCTGCCTGCCCCCAAAAAACAGAAGGACAGCAGCTCTTGCAGCTGTTGCTTTGGTGACACCAACCAACGATGCTTCAGGCATGGAGCTGTGCTCCCTGCCACCTCCCAGCCTGGGCTCACCCTCTGCTGTGGGGCAGACCTGTTGCTGCTGCCCTGCAGGCCCTGAACAAAGGGCTTACTAATGTTTTCTAAAGTCACAGTTCTTCATTGCCGAAAACCAGCATGTTATTTACCCGACAGATGGTTCTTCACATTTCTAAATTTCTAATTGTGTGAGGTTCACCAAGTGCCGGGTTCTGCACTTGAGTCACAACAACCCCATGCGGCGCTACAGGCTTGGGGAAGAGTGACTGGAAAGCTGCCCGGTGGAAAAGGACCCTGGGGGTGCTGGTCAACAGCCAGCTGAATATGAGCCGGCAGTGTGCCCAGGTGGCCAAGGCGGCCAACAGCATCCTGGCCTGTATGAGAAATAGTGTAGCCAGCAGGACTAGGGAAGTGATCATCCCCCCGTACTCAGCACCAGTGAGTGCCTCGAATACAGTGTCCAGTTTTGAGCCCCTTACTACAGGAAAGACATTGAGGTGCTGGAGCATGTCCAAAGAAGAGCAACGAAGTTGGCGAGGGGTCTGGAGCACAAGTCTTATGGGGAGCGGCTGAGGGATCTGTGGTTGTTGAGCCTGGAGAAAAGGAGACTGAGGGCAGACCTTATCGCTCTCTACAACTACCTGAAAGGACATTGTAACGAGGGGGAGGGCATTCTCTTTCCACAAGTAACAAGAGATGGGATGAGAGGAAACAGCCTCAAGTTGCTCCACGGGAGGTTTAGATTGGATACTGGGAAAAATTCCTTCACTGAAAGGGTTAACAAGCATTGGAACAGGCTGCCCAGGGAAGTGGTTGTGTCACCATCCTTGAAAGTGTTTGAAAGACAGGTAGACACGATGCTTAGGGACATGGTTTAATGGTGGACTTGTCAGTGCTAGGTTGTGGTTGGGCTCGATGAACTTAAATGTCCCTTCCAACCTAGACGATTCTATGATACTAAAGCGTGTTTCACATGAGCCAAAGGTAAAAACAAAACTCCTGGTACGTGACACTAATGCCTATAATGCATCTGTCCTTGTGCTTGACAAACCATGGGCCTGTGCCAGAGGATCTGAAGGCAACACCAAAGCAGGGCTGGTCCCATACACAAGTATCAGATGTTTGTGTGTGTGCAGGTGCACCCACATGCTACGTGCAAGCACATTCCCCGTCGCACGTGTGTGTCTGTGTCAGCTAACAAAGTTGATTCCTGGGACAAGACAGCTGACAGCATATTTTGGGAACAGATCACACAGGCTTGAATTTGATCAGAATCACCCATTTTTTGCAGTGTTCGTAATGGTATATGACAAATAAAAAGACGAAGAGATACCTCAGGGAAAAAGAAGTACAGCTTTAAAAGCTAGATATGGAGCAATTACCTGTAACTTGTGTCTATTTTGTAAGAGGCCTCTGCCAGCTCTGTCACAGTCATGAAGTTAGGAATTACTCTGCTTGCTTCCCACTTGGTCCATTCAAACAGCCCTGGTTCCACCCTGATTTTGACTTTTTGATCTAATTTAAGCCCTGCAAGAACAAGAAATGTTTATTAAGAAGACAAAGGCACACTCGAAGTGCTGCATTTGTGATGTATATTCTACCTTGTTTGCTGTAATGTTTTCATTAATGAAAAAGAATTATTTATTGTCGAACAAAAGAAGATCGTGTTGATTAAATGAAGCCAACATTGTATTCTCGTCTGACTAATGTTAAGGCACTACAAATTCTTACATTATTGTTATTATTTCTGGAGCTCTCTTGTGATCTGCAGGGTACAGGAGAGAACAGAAGAAAAGACCTGAGTAATGTTGCAATCTGAATAAACTTTAGACAGGAAATGTTTTTACCATCTTTATATAGTATTTTGCTCAGTGGTCGTCAGTGGGGCAATAAATTGTCTGACAGTGTTAGAAATGGAATTCTCTTGTTAAAACACACATTATTTTGTTGATTATTCTCAAGAGAGGTTACTGAGTGGCACTAGTTCCCAAAAGAAATCCACTGATGCAAATGTGGTAATGAGCTGTGAACATCTGACAAACCTGTTGGAGGGGACAGGAGAGGAAAAAAGAAGAGTGGGAGAGGGAGGGGGAGAAGGAGAAGGAAAGAGGTTCTGCAGTATAAAGGAATTAAACTAGTTTGGCTTGCAAAGGCAAATACTTTCAAGAGAAAGCTGTCTTCCCTGATTCACATACATATCCTTCAGAGCACTGGAAACATTTGCTTTTTGGTTCAGAATATTTTCCGGCAGTGGTGATTGGATGAGCAGCTACTAATGTTGAATTCAACCTGATATGAAACATCTCTGTTTGATATAACATCAGATTCCATCTTAACTAGTGAGGACTAGAGTCAATGGGATCGCATTCTCCAGACCTTATACGTGGCAGCAGGTTTATTACTGCCTATATCACCAGCTAGACAAAATCACCTTGTCTTCCCTGCTTAAATATAATAAATAACCACAAATTTGTAGATCTTAATTGCTCATCTCAGAGGCTTCACAGAAGTTTGACGAGGATGTTTTCATTGTGGCAAAAACACCTGGCTGGTTTTGCTGCCTTACCCTGCAGTATGTGTTGAGCTGTCTGTACGCAGCGGAGTGCGGGTGAGGAGTACACGTAGCTGACTGTCACCTCCTGGTCCAGCAGAGCTTCCCCTGGATGGGAACAGCAAAGTGAGTTGCTCTTTTACAAATCACAACAGATGAGAAACTGCTACAAAATACTTCCTGCAAAAAACAGGTTGGAGCTTCTCAGTTTCATTGACATGGGATACATTGACGGTCCCTTTCTATTCAATTTTTTCACACTGTTGTCTGACTGAGCTCACTGAAAAGCTCATTCTAGTTGCAACACCAAGTGTAAAATGAGGGTTGGAGAGATTATTATGGAAGATTCACTCCAAATCTGCAAACAGCAGTTAGGCATTTTCCTGTCTCCATATATTTGGATCATCAGAGACAAGCATTTGCACCAGACTTGCACTGTCACAGTCAGGCGCAGAAACAACTTCATCTGGTGAGTGAATTGAGTCAGACTAACCCATACCACCCACCCGTCAGGTGTGAGGAGGTGACCACAGTCTGCTGACCATGAAGCTGCTTCCTCTGGCCAGCCCCTTCACCCCTCAGTGCCCATTCAGTGACAACTGCATAAGACATTAGTCCTTTGAAGACAAGCAGCAGGGCATAGGTTGTGTTGCAGCTTCTTCCTTTTAACTTTCTTTGCCAGGAACTGGCAGAATGGGTCCCAAAGATGAGCAACCAGCCCCGCTCTCTATTTTACTATTAGACAAGATCTTGCAGTGGTTGCCCATAGAGAAGTGTTATCACAATGAGAGCTGCTAGGAACGTTTTCTACTGCAAAGCCAGAATGAGCTTTTGCAGATGATGAAAGCCTGCTTCCCAAACCTTTACGTTTGCAGTAGGATATTATCCAGCTTACCTATAAGCTTTGACTGGAAAATACCACAGCAAGATAAAGGAGGATCGCATTCAAAGTGCTTCATGCTGTCTTTCCGCTTCGGCAGGGTGGAAGGGAAATTCAGATCTGCTCTGTAGTATTTTCCTGAAACGAGGTGGGACATTTTGCCACAGCACAAGGGAGGCAGCAGCTGAATGCACAGGTGGCATTTCATTAGAATGGCTTCATTTCTTCAGAATGGTTGGATGGCTGGTTATGAAAAGTCAGCCCCGAGTGACATCTCGACTGGCAAATGAAACAGGTCAGGGCCCATTCTCTGGTCACAAGGGCAAATGGTGAAGCAGGGCATCTGCCCAAGGAGCTAGTCGCTCTTCCCCCCACCTCAAACACCCACACTGTCTGTCCACTGGGACTGACTACAGTCTATGCTCTCCCCAGACCTCCCCTGGAAACCATGTGGGTGAGGGGGAGCTGCCATCAGCTGAAACCACGCCAAGGAGACAGCCAAAAACTAAGCAGTTTTGGGGGGTCATAGAGTAGTGCCTGAACTCAGATGAGTCCAGGATTATTTTAGTACTACAGACATAGGGTCTCACTGATGAAAAAAACCTGGTGACTGCTATTACCTTAAAGAGATCATGTTTTAAGGTCACAACACTGGCTTGGGAAATCACCTGTCCTAACAAAATAGCACCTCTTCTGCAAGCTCTGAAGGAGCAAAATGGGGGAGGAGAGAGAGGACAGCCAATCATGAGAATTCAGCTTTGTGGGGCTCAAATGAAACAAAAACTCACTCCATATCGATAGACTTTTACTATCACCAAAATGACAAAACCCAGTATCACTAATGAAGAAAAATGAAACCAATTAATTGATTACGCAGCCAGAAGGTGCCACACATTATCTAGTGTGAATTTTGCACACTTAATATAGAACATCTCCAGCATAACAAAGGAGACTTTCGGCATAAAGCTCTCCCTTCTGAACTCACACCTTGTTCTCCTCCTTTCTCATGACATGTATTTCCCTGTTCTGGGTCAGTTTTCTTCACCTCAAAACATACTTTTTTGAGAGAGAGGGCCAAGAAACTCAGCTTTTAATTTAGGTCACTGCTGACATCTCATTTCCACCATGATTTGCCCTTGCTCTTCTTCCCCAGGTTTGACTAGCGACTTACTGTTGTTTTCCCAGATCATCCAACACAAACAGGAAGGACTTTAGGACATTATGAAATACTGGTAACATGTAGGTCAAAGCAGTGCTGTGCCTGACTTGCCATGTTATTCACTCTTTTGTGTCAGTGTTTACATTTACATATAGGAGAGGGAACCTCTTGTACCCATTACTGGGGTTAATCGGTTTTGGTCCTGATTTGCTAAGATCCTTCCATTGTCTTACTCACCATCTGCAGTCAAGCACTGTTGAAGCCAAGATTTGCCAAAGACCTGATCAACTCTTTCCCCGTGGCGCATCACCAGCACGCCTCTTCGCAGGGTGGCATTCTGAGACAGCTGTGTAAAGAGGGTTTCTCATTACAATATTATAGATAACCTGCATGAAAAATCTGGATTCCTGGATGCTGCCTGATGGAGGAAGGAACAGCAGACCTGTCCCGGGAGGTTTATAACAAGCACAGAGTGGGGGAAAATGGAGCTGCTATGATAGACGCCTATCTTTAGGACAATAGTAAGCCTAACTGGCTCTCCTCTTAAGGCAAATGAAAGAGATTCCTGACCTTCACGGGCTACAGATTAGGTTTTAACTCTGTGTTTATAGTACTGAAAGTTAGTTCTGATAACAGATCTTTTAATTCCAGTGTGGAAAGGCATTAAAATTTTAATATATATCATATGCTTGGCATAAACAAAAGAGGGAAACTAGTTAAGATTTAAGTGGTAATGCTATTTTCTACACCAGGACTAACACCAAGATCATCGTTCTTTTCCTAACGAAAACACTACTTTCACAATTTTTATAACTGTGTGGCCAGGTCAACAGTGAACCCAGATCTCCTCTGAGGCCACTTTTTAACTCAGACTGCATGGAATAACAAAGAAGTTCTAAGTAGTTTGGGGTTAGTATACAATGCATGTTAAATAAAGATGAGACGATAAGGAGGAAGATGTCAAAAGCTTTAAAACTTTTTCAACAGTAACCCACTGCAGCGTTACTGCTGCAGCACTGAGGTTAATGATGTGTATCTTCAGCAGCAGAGAAAGGAACTCTTAAGAAGTGGCATGAGATTTATATTCATGTATTCTGCTAAACACTATTGCATTTCTGCCATGAAACACAAATCAACCACCACAAGATCAGGGTTTAAAACTAAGGTTTTGTGGTCATGCTCTTCTGCTTAAGAGGAACGCAGAGGCCAGGGAAACTCCTAGACTGCAGACGTGCACATCTGCAAAACGTGTTCCTCAGGCCAAGCAGTGGCTCTGCCACAGATCCGAGCTAGATAAGAGAGGCCAAGAGCAACCAAAAGCCGGTAGAAGGATGTATGACTTGTGCAGAAGTTTCTGTCTTACAGTTGTACACACAGCATCCTGGGAGGCCCCAGGATGGAAGTTCCCTCAAGATTCCCTCAAGTTTCTCTGATGTTGACACAAATGAATTTGGGATTATTCCCCAGCACAGCAAGAAGAGAGACTGTGGGGCCAGCAAGCACAAAGGGGTTTCTGCAGCATGTCAGTGTGCCAGAAGGAACTGGCTTGGCATCCCTGACGGTCAGACCCAATAAGGCAACGCAGGGGCAAATGTGCTGAAGCTAAAAAAACAGATTCCTTATTTGTTTTTCTCATCCTACCAGAAGACCAATGGAAAACCTAGGAAAAAAATTGATACATGTTGACTTTGAAACTAAGACAAAAATGTAATCCCATCAGTGCTGCTAACCTTTCCAGCTAGCTGTTCTCTTGCTGCAGTTCTATGCAGCATTAGCTATGTATCTAAAAATACAAAAGAAGATGAAACATTTACATCTGTTTAGATCTGGGACCACAAAACCCACCAAGGTGACATCCATGGAATCTGGACATAAAAGTAACAATGAACAATGAGCCTAATTCTGCTCTAGTTACTCTGCTATGAACCTATATGTAAGTCAGCAGAAGTTGTGCCTGCGTCTCACTTGTCGCTATACCTCTGCACAGCTTGCCCAGTAAGGCTGTGCACAGAGAAACCTGGGCAGAGTGCTCATATGTTGTGCTATTATGACAGGAACGAAAAGAGTTTTATGAAAGAAGGCAAGAGTAATGTACATCATACAGGTTACAAAATATTTATGAGATATTTTACCATACAGTATGAGCATATGAGTGTGTGCATATATATGCGCATTACAACTTAATATGAAAATGTACGACAGAAAAAGGAAGATACTATTAAATTGTCTAAATGCTTTTAATTAATAGTATATCTGCACAAGCACACGGTGAAGATAAGAAAAGGAAAAAAACAATTACCTGAAGAGAAAGTACATTGGTTACACTCCTTGACATACTAGGATTATAGACTCCTCCATTCAGCTTTACATTAGGTTCATTTTCAGTTTGAGTGAATAATCTCGAAGCTGTTACAAAAACATATTCCCTGTAGAAAAAGCAGAAGCAACACACACACAAAATATGGGTGCACACACAAATAGAAGGGTTTTTTAAGTCATGATTTTGTCTACAGACACGCGTAAGTCAGGATTCATGTTCCATTCAATACTTTTTGCACATTTACAGTCCACTTCATCACTTTGTCCTCTCTGCCTCTGAGGACTCAGCAAGAAGTGCACGTACACCTCCCTGCTTAGAAAAATCGGCTCTAATCTACAAGTAGCATCAGCTGTGCTGTCAGCTGCAGAGCAAAGTGCAGGAAGCCAGACAGATGCCTGCTGATACAGGGTAAATCAACAAGATGAGGGTGGGCTCAAGGTGGTGGAGTAACCTTTGTGTGGTTTCATTTCAGGTTAACTTTGCAAGCTCTTGAAATGAGAAAAAAGAAGAAAGAAGAAAGCAGTGAGCCAGGCGGAAGGCTCAGCCTGCCCGGCAGAGCATGGTCTTTTAAAATTCATTAGGATGTTCAGGTTGTTCAAGAGCAAACAGAGGTCATCCCTTGAGCAGCTGAACTAATGAAGTCTGGGTGTTTGTGGGTGTGTGTCCTATGTCTTTTCTTCCAGAAGTCCAAGCATCCCACCCAGGGCCCCACGACCACCCTCTCCTCTGCCCACGCCACCTCCAGCTCCCACCTGGCAGCCCACAGCTCACAGTGAGAAGGAAAGCTGCCACAGCTCCCCAGCAGAAAAGTGGCTGACATTAAGCAACACCCACGAAATCCCAACTTACCTGTGCTTAACCCACGTGTCTGACTCATTGGCCCTCTCAGTGTAGTTTTCAGGAAGAAAACCCCTGCACCCAGTCCGATGAGAGGTCCCGATCACCCAGCCTTCGCTCACGTTGGACTGCTGCGTCGGGTCAACGTAGACGAAGTCCCCGGCATTGATCATGAGTTCGTCGATGTTCTGGGGCTTGTACTGGAAGAGGGCCCTCAGTGTCTGGGGAGAACATGCCGCAGGGTCAGGCTGATGGCCGGAGCCTGCTGCTGCTACACGTGCCACAGCGGTTCAGGGGATGCTTGCTCAACTCTCTACTGGACACAGTGACCAGCAGTATTTTCCACTCTGCAATGTGCTCTTTAATGGTACTTCGACAGAGAAAAACGAAGACACTACCACAACTGCAGTATGTGTAAAAATAGGCATTTGGTTGTCATAAAAATACTTTTTTCCTGTAAGCAGTACAGACTTACTTGAAAGCAGACATAGCAAAAGTGTTACCAGCTTTTTTTGTGATTACTTGCAACTCCCCTGAGTGTGACCAACATCCAATATGACACTTGTGACAAAGCGATATATTCATCTGACCAAAAAATGTTGATTGTTCCATAATTTAAATCTGGAAATGAGAACTGGAAAAGTGTTGACTGGTTTTAACTGGGAGTCTGTTAAGCAGAAAATCATCAGCAAGAACCGTGTCCTTCTCGCTGATATTTAATCTGTGCAGTTTTCATCATGGCTGGAACAATCAAAAAAACTAATTTTGCTGAATGGAATTTTACTGCAAAGCTTTGATCTTTTGATCTGACAAATTCTAGCAAATATTCAAACATCATCATTTTCTGTCATATTTTCTCATGCCACAGTAAGATTAGGGTTTTTTGCTGGAGTTTGGAATTAGACCTTGCTGACACAAAGGTCAAGCAGGCTACCATAAAGGTGTCTTCTTACTGATTCATGAGTGCATTTTTTTGACCCAAAGAAGTACTTGAAAGAACCATGTTTTTTGAAACACTGAACTGTGCATGCACTGCTTTTCTTAATGAAAAAAAAAGGCAAGATGACTGTAGCAAAGAGTCTGACCATGGGCTCACGGAATTAAGTAAGTCTGATGACAGTACCTGGTAATGCACAAAACGCATGTCCCGTGAGTAGAGAGCTGCTACCCATTGGCAGGTCTCCCCTGGGTTAATACATTTGGCCAATTGTTCCAAAGTCTTCTGATGGTGAGGATAAAACTTGTGAGCCAAGGTAAGGTGGAGCTGCTTTAGGCAGGGCTTCACATGGCAATCTAGGAATAAAACAATCACGTCACAACACAGAAGTGAAGATCATTTAAAGATCTTCCTCTTGTCTTGTCCTACATACATTTCATGATACAGGAAATACCATAGTCATTAGTAGTAGAGTAGATCACAGTTTTGCTGAGTGACTGTTTTGCAGAATGTCATGGTTTTAATCATGCCAAAATAACTCACAAATCTGGACTGGATTTGCTCCCTGGCTTCAGCTGGGAGAAAAAAAAAAATGAACAGGTTTTGAATTCCTCTCCCAGTCTGAGATATTTTGAATGCTTTTCTCACAGATGAAGCTATTCTGGAGCTATGTGCTTTCAGTTGCCACTGGTGATGCAGTTTCTCTTGGATGTCACTGGAGGGGAGATTAGGACCTAATCCTCAGGGATGCAGTTGGGCCTCCAGGCTGGGCCATAGCAGCAGGGGGATGGGGGTCTGGGATATTCCGATCTAGAATATCCCGATCAATGGCCTATCAAGTTACACATACAACCATTTCAGCTTCTAGACAAAAGCACTTAGTCTTCAAAGTCTAAAACATGCTCCCCTAGCCATGCTATTTTCAACTCTGTAGAAGGAAAGGGTGTTTGCCAGCATAAAATATGAGCTAAGCTTCCCCAGAGACACAGGAGATGCTTTCAAGTACCATACCTAAGCATCTGTGCAACAACCCACCCGCTTTCCTTCTGATGTTGGTCCTACCTGCCAGGGCTGAAGCCTCTGATGAGAATGCCAGAGCAAAATCTTTGAGGATATTTGCATGGCTGTCACCAACAAAAAAGCCAAGGTAGCTGGCGGACGAATGTAGTGTTAAGGAAATGAATGGCGGAAAGCTCTGTGAAAAGCTGTCACCGACTCGCTTTAAGGTGTCATACAATAATTCCACTTTCTGGTCTTCACACTGAAAGGAAACAGAAGAAGGGCAGGCTTTACCCACTGGCTCAACAGCCACTATTGTAGCCTGTGTCACACAGCAATACCAGAAAACAGTGCGGGCATTAGACTTCCTGAGAATGACAACACACCTACGAACTTGCCTGAAATTCCTGGTATTAAAATCAGTAATATTGGGCAGTTTGATCATCACAGTATCCTAGTGCTATAATAGGAGATGGAGCCTTCTACCTGGAGGTGTACCTACATTGTGCAGGAAAGAACCAGAAGATTTTACCATCTGACAGGTGTACAGTAACCTGTCTGAAATGTGGCAGGGACCCATGATTTCCTTCTTCAATTCTAAGTAAGAATTCGCACCATTGTTATCGGACAGCTGAAATCGCTCTTGCTAAAACTTCAAGATCTCAAATGCTCAATGACATACCTAGCAAAATTCGTGAGGCGTCTTTGTCATTATGATCCTTAATGCCCTAATGACAGAAAATTAAGGGATTGTACAAAGCCATGCTTCCACAAAAAATGTCAATTAAGTGATTTAAACAGTGAAGGGACAAAGATTAAATTTGTGTGGTCCAGCCAAGGACAGAAACATTAATGATGCTCCGTCTCCGTGCTGCTTTATTCTCCTGCACAGAGCTATTAGCTCCATTTAGCCCTTACACTGGGTGAAGCTGCTGAAGGGGAAGAGCAGAAGTGAAGAAAGGAGCTTAGACCTGCTTAGACGGTCTTTCTCTCTTGAGCATTTCTTAAGCCACCAACCCACTGCCTGGCGAGGCTCAGGCGTGGTGAGGAGATGCTCTGAGGAGCACCGGGCAGACGGGGCTGTGGGGGGACAAGGGAGGGTGGGATGCTGCACCAAGCCAAGTGCTGTGCAGCGGGGTCCTCTGGGGCCAACAAGTCCAGGAGCTGCAAAAGACGTGGGGAGTCAGGAAACGGGAGAGGGCTGGCTCAGGAGAAGGAGGTGGGAGCCAGGTCAGTGAGTCTCACTTTCTGCCTGTGAGGTGCCCAGGCCAGCTCTTTTTGACAGCCGAGGAGCAGAGAATAGCACTGGAGGGTGCATTTATCCCTAGGAATACGCTGCCTGAAACAGGGCTGCGGTGCATGAGGTGAGGGTTGCAATTCAGTCATCTCTTTCAGGGACAGGCCTTTAAAGTTGACACCTTTCAACAGCATGGCATTCGTTATTAATTGATGATTTTTGTTCCGTGTAATTGTGATTAAAAGCCACAGGGTACCCTGCTATTCAATATTTTGCAACAAAATACTCTTATTTTCACTGTCTATCCTTAGCAGCATGGTTTAGCATGAAAGTATGATTGATTAACATAATCATTTTGTCCAGCTGCTCTAGCTTGTGTCTGTTTCAGCACACCTCAGCTGCTGCTGATGTTCATGTGCAGCACCATCAGCACGCGAAAACTGGATACCAGTTGGCTCCAGAGTTTTTCTAGACCTTTGCTGGTCTTTGCTGATGCTGGCACATTCACGCATGCAGGAGAAGCAGCTCTGGTGGGGAGCTGTCTAGAGGGTTACCCATCATTCAGAAGGCCAGCTAGGAGGAGAGTAACATCTCCAGAACCAGAAAACAGCCCACGGAATCCCACTAAGGAGCCTAACTTCCATGTTAAATTATTGACAAAGTGACTCAATTGCACTGTTGGACTCCAGCCCAGCTGCCCTTGCTCTTTCCATCCCTGTGCATTCTGCTTCTCTCTTTTTCACAACATCCAAGCTTCAATAGAAAACCTAAAGACTGGGACATACCACTGTAGCAGTGACCTTCCAGCTGGGGCTCACTCGGGGAGGCAGGGGTTTCCCGGAGATTCCCATAGGCATAATACCAAAGTTGTCTACATCCTATGACAATGCTGTCAGTGTTGCACAGTCGGCTGAAGGCAGCCACTGCTGCCCTGGGCAGGAAGGTTTCACATCCTAGATGGATGCAGCAATGGGCATTGTCTCTATTGCCTGATGATAGCTGCAGGTGGGGAGCAGTGCTCCCCACTGGTAGGTCTGTCTGCAGCCTGGACTGTACAGGGTTGCTCTAGATGGATGCTAGACACGTATCACTCAGCTACGCTGAAGCATCCCACTGGCCCCAGCATCCAATTTTTAGGTATGAGAAGGCCTAAGGTGGGTAGCTAAAGCAGGTGGTGGGAAGAAAGCCCTGGGTGCCTATGCAGGGGCGGAACATTCAAATATTAAGCAAATATGCCTGGACCTAGATCATGTTAGTTTGATCACCAAGGACAAGTTCTGGTGTAAGACAACTGCAGGTGGTCCACTTTCATCAGTAGCTGATATTTGACCCTTGCAAATCTTTTGTGCCTTACTGTGAAGAAGTCGCAGAGAGTGATGTGTGGAAAATTCTCGTGGGCTCTGTTTTTCCCGCACTGGCGCTTGCTCTCCTTCCAAAACTCTTGCAGGTGGTTATGCAAATGGCCGGTGGGGCACAAGTAAAGAGCATACTCCTGAGGGATTGGGTCATCCAGAGAGGGATCATTGCAGTGGGAGTGCAACCTGAAATCAAGAGCATATCAGAGAGAGTAAGCATATGCACCACTTACTCTTGTTTCCTGTGGTTGAAGGCATCCATAGTAGAGATCAGAAAAAGGAAATACAAGGTTGTTATTTTCTTACAAATGAAAGGCTAAAATAAAAGCTCCTTACAAATTTTTGCTCTGACATACTAACTAATGGAGAATGGATTTTTCTTCTGCTTATTTTTTATGTGCTTTACATTTTAATATGTGCCTTCACTTCTTTCAATATCTGAAAATGGAAAACAACGAAAAAATTTTTAGGGTTTTTTGGGTTATTTTTCCCTCTTTTTCATGAGAGGAAACAGAGGCCTGGAGGAGGAAAAAGAAGCAATGATAGAAAATGTTGAAGAATGCCGAAGTGAAAAATAACTGAAGATTAACAAAAAACCAAAAAGAGCTATGATTTTTATTCAGCCCTAGTAAAAGCAAACAAAACAAGTCAGAAAATGCACAAAGATCAGAAACTCATATCCCACATGATGGTATCCTCCGCTCTGTTCTGCACATGCTGTATGTTTGGCTTCACAGCTGTTGGATTGGGAGTGATTGTTGGAAAACATGGTGCCACCCCTGACAAAAAAAACTATTTGGAAAGAGTCTGCCATTCTCAAATGTCTCCTCTGGCTTTTCACCAAAACAAAAAAAAAATAAACAAACCAAGCCAAAAAAAAAAAAAGCACAACGAAACCCAGAAGAGAATGCAAGGAAAGACTGTGTTTGATTTGAGAATGGATTAAAGAAAAAAAATCAATTATCAGCATATGAATACTCTGTGGGAGTCTTGGTAAAGAGGAAAAACTTTGTAGGGGTCAAGACTAATAAGTGATTTTGACTCTAATGATACCTCCATCTGACCATCAGCCTTTCAGCTTATTTTATAACGACCCTTTCTCAAGGGAAGAAGATGGGCTGTTTGCCTTCAGCCATTGCTATTTCACCCCACGTTGTTATTGCATGCGTTTGTAAGTGCAGCCATGGGTTTACAGATATTTTCCCAGTTCCCTTCCTCTTTTCCATAGGAACAGAGAGTCCAGGTTCCCCACTTGGGTCCTGTGCCCGTTGCCCATGGGTGCCCACCACAAGGTGTGAGCGCTCTGCCAAGGGAGGGAGGACATTTACCCCACGGGTGCTTCTGAGCGCCTTTCCAGACGTGCCCCGGTGCGTGACCACAATCCTGGCTCAGAGCCCGGGAATCCCTCGCAGGGGCAGTGAGCGGATCTCGGTGGCCAGAGCCATAAATAAGCAGGAGGCTTAAAACTGATCATCAGTGTCTGCCCAGAGCAGCCTGTCCCATGAACTGACTAATGTCACTGCGGTGAAAGCAGCTGCTTTTACCCAAGACTGTCTTTGCCTCCGCAGCTTTTTTGAGTTACCCTAGACCTTCTGCAAATAACCAGTACAAATACAATAATTTCTTTCTCCATGTAAACTAAACTAAAAAAAAAAAAAAACCAAAACCTCAGATGCAGGGGGTTTTATGGTAGCTAACTTAAAATTCAGTGACAGAATCAGCACATGAAGGAGGATTTTTAGCCAGGCTTAATGCGAAAGCACTCTTTAGAAATTACAGGTACTTACCATTTTGCAGCATCTTCTATTGTCTTTTGTCCAGTAGCAGCCAAGGCTTTTTGCCTAGAAAAAACCAAAATGGATTAACTGGAATAACAAAAACAAACCTCCTAGAAAGTAAAGAATGGACACGCTGTGGTCACCAAGTCTATTTTCCAGCACAGACAGGACCTTTAAGAACGAGGTTATTCCTGGCAAATATTAATGTTCTTGAAGCCCTACACTGCAAGTCTTTAATTCCTTGAAGATTGGTAACCTGTCCTCCCCACAGGATGTCCTCCTTTTCCTAAGCAGCCTTACGGACTATATGGATTTCCTTGGGGCTGGGTAAACCATCCATCCACGCACTGAAAGAGCAGGGCTTTCTTGGTTCACAGGATACTGTTCTGCTTCAAGATGCCAGGCCCAAGTCTATACATATAACCAAAGCAAAACATGCTTATATTGGGGGTTGAAAATCTGTATTGAAGATCTCCTGCAGGCCAGCAGAGAGACAGATCTAAGCCACCGTTTCAGTCCAAGATGAGGGACAATATCTCATGTTTCTTTCTGTTAATACAACTGACATTCACTGGGATCGGATTTGATTCACATTTCCTTGTCTCACTAGAGCTTTCAAAATGCCAACTATGTGCTTCACATCAACAAGTCTTTGTGACTAAATGCTAGGTGAAGGATTGAAGTATTGAAGTAGCACCTGCACCCATGAACCTCATTTCCAGCCCTGTAACCCACCTACAAACTTCACAGAAGAGACATGGAGGGGAGGTAGAGACAATGGACAAGGAGGAAAACATGCTAAATTGCTTTGCATCTGCTCATCTCTTTCCTTCTATCTTGAGGCCATCCTTTCTGGACACTGGGTCTTGAGGGCATTGATTTGTTTAGTCTCCCCACATTTTTATCCTCCATTCATCCCTGTGACACCTGAGCAAGCACCAGCAGTGCCAACGAGTGCACTAAACAGCAGGACTCAGGCTCGTCCTGGGTGATTCCTCCTAGCCTTCTGTCTTCTCTCTAGTGCAAAAACTAAATATGGGCTTGTTAAAAACATTGAAATGTACTTGTGTGTATGTGCAACCATGCCTGGCTCTTTAGTGGGGGCTCAACATGGATGAGGGCTAACATGAATCTTTCCACTCAAGCTTTATCTTCTACCTTTCTTCTCCATAAAGTAAATCAACTACCATGGCCAATTCAATGCAAAACCATGAGCTAGCTGGTCTAAAACTACCCTGTGTCCTCTGTGACTGAATAGTCCTGCACATTTTCTTTCTGCCCCTCTGCTGGCTCCCCTTTCTCCACCGCACCAAGCACGAACAACCCGTGTTTTTGCCGTTCTCCCCACACAGCCTTTCCTGCTGTATCCTGTTGAAATGTCAGTGCCTGCCACTGCTGGGCCAATGACGTTGGACTTTGCCAACCACTTGTTACACCTCAAAGCGAGTGGTTTACTTCTTCATGCCCTGCTGCCCCTCCCACTCGGAGAGAAGCACTGTGCAAACAGCCCTGAAGACAAATGGAGCTTGACTTCAGCTTTTCTTTACCATAGGGCCTGCACAGTCATGAATGTAATAAGGCAAGGGAGACCTGAGACCATGGACTGTCATGCTGCTCAGTACTATCTCCTTGCTCCCTTGTGCTCCTCTCTGTGCCTCTTCCCACCTTTTGTCTCAGCATATACATTGGCTGCGGGATGCTTTCTGGCAAGGTTCATAGAGCCCTTAGCGTCTGGAGAGCATTAGGCTGTGACAAGACATCCTATGCTGCCAAGATGAGCGGTGAAGACTGAAAGATAATACATAGAATAAATTCTGTGTATACCAAATTCTCTGAGATAGAGAGTAGGAATAAACCATTGAAAAACTGTATTAAAAATACTGTTGTTACAGCGAGAATAAACTGCCTCTTCCCTAAAGCAGAAAACTGCTGATACAGTTCCGTTCTGCCAAAGAACAAGGGGAGGCCCATTTTGTGTGTCTGATGCTCGGCTTGATCCTCATGTATTTTGTTTTTGTTCTTTGGGTAAATGTTGCTTTGGCATACTGGTTCTACATTATGTGAGACTTTGTAATATTTCCACCCAGCCTTGTTTTTCTCAGGCCAGGACATCTCAAAAGAACAACTTTTCAGTACTTTCATCTACGGTTCAACCCAGGAACTACAGAGACAGCTAAAAGGTTTTATAAAAAACACAATCAAAACTTTGAAGGTCTTAAATTCAATAAAAGCAAATACATTAAAAAATAAAGTGCGTTTGGACATTTTGTCATTTTATGTCAATTTGCACAGTACTTCGGCCACTGCCTCTTCATTTTGACCTGGGAAGCAGAAAGCCAACTCAGTAACAGCAGAAAGAGTTTTGAAGGGGATTTGAGGAACACCACATACAGGATTAAAAATTCAAAAACTAGCCATTACTTTGGGTGTCCAAACTTATAGCATTATTAGAGAAATGATACGCCAGGTTTTCAGCTGCACAGCTAAAATTCCACTGGGTATGACTGGGAACAAGGGATCCCCAGTTTCCTTTTAAGCTGTGCCCATTGTGTCTGGAGTTGCTCCACTGAACAGAGATGTTCCTAGAAAAGCAACACAGCAATTATGGATGGAGCCTTTTCAACTTGCTTAGTTTTCAGTGAAGAGTCAAAATGCAAAGATATTGGTCTCCTTTTTAAAATATTTTTATGAGGAGTTTTTTGACACTTAAATAAAAAGATTTCTTTTTTTAACAGTTTGAACTGAGGTGTCCATATTTGCCCTTCAGAAGTTTGAAAATCCTCCCCAAAACTTCCCTTTCTGACCAGAGCAATGTTTGGGGGAGGAGTGACCACGATGTTTCTCTTTTATTAACTTGGTTGGAAATGCTGCCACCAGTTAATCTCTCATTCACTGGGTTTGCCAAGGATAGTGTCTGGTTTGTCACTATTATATTTTGCAGCTAGGATATTCTTTTGGAACAAGATCCTCATTCAAGACAGGAAAAAAAAGTGACAGACTTATGTGGCTTCTTGTTGAGGAAAGCTTATTCTTTTAAAACTGTTTCCAGTGACAAAATCCTGTAAGAGATCTTTGCCAGGCCTGAAAAAAACTTTGGATAGAACTTACATCCACATTTAACTCCTGTATAATAACAGTGATAAGCAGAAAAAAATGAAAGAGAATACACCCCAAGAACAAACCTTGGACATCAACTTCATAACTCGTTGTGAAGCCTCTCAACCTGAAGACATGGAAGGGCGTGTGTCTTCAAATACGCACAGCATTTATAAAAATGGATGCAGAGTGTCTTGTTTTTGCAATATGAGCAATACACACTGTTCTACAAGAAATTCAAAGCAAGACAGGTCTGATCCCTGTATAGGGACATCAATCGCAGGAAGCAGCAGGCTCTCTTGATGAATAAAGTTGCCTGCTTTCAAGAATTTATGAGAAATACCTCCTATATCTTAAAATACCTCTTACTGTGCAAAGGCAGCCCAACACATTACTCACGCGATGTGAGCCGGGAATCCTTTGGAGAGGAGTGACTCGAGGAGTGCAGAGGTGCTTTTACTCCTGCGCTTGTTGGACACCTTTGCGTACAGCTGTGTCTCGGCCACCGCCATCTCCTCTGCTCTTCCCCTGACCGTGCACTGACTGCTGACAGAAACTGGGAGGTGGGAGGAGGGTGCGAGGGAGGGACGGAGTAAGAAAATGAGAGAGAGAGAAAATGAGGCAGCTAAAAAAAAAAAAAAAAAAAAAGACAAACCTCAAACCTCTTTTCCGACAAAAGCTGACATCCTGTTTTCTTAGCATCTGCATCTCCGAATTTTTGTTTTAGGGTGGCTATAAAAGCAAAAGCTATCTGCAGGCTTTTCCTATCTGCCCCAACAGAACAAGACTAGCGGTCCAAAGGTAAACACCGCAGAGAGGGTGGACCTGCTGAAGGGTCTAAGACTGGGTCTCCTTAGCTCTTCATTTTAAATTGTCTTCTGAAAGCCAAGAAATCCACCTGAGTTGCTACTGCAACATGGGGGAGGTAAGAAGAGATGTCCTGCAGCATGTAAGACATTAGTCTGTAGGCTGAATTCTTTCCTTTTGAGTTCAATTTTCATGTCCTCCAGTTCCTATCATACATGGCTCCTGCTTTGGTCTTCTCAGCCAAAGGCAATGAGCCAGCCAACTGTGCAAGGTCAAACTCAACATCCCATCTTGACATCATGCCCTGAGGATGGGTTTGGGGCAGCTCAGTGTGGCAGCAGGCACAAGCCTCTCCATCCTGGTGGTGCTGGTCCCACCGTGGGAGCCTTTGCAGAGCTGCACTGGCTGGTCCCCAGGATTTCCAACATGGCCAGAGAAGGTGAAATGGTTGGAGCCAACTTTCCCTGGCCTGGGCTGTCCTCATCGAAAGTAACACCAGTCCCTGGGGAGGACTGAAAGGGTCACCTGAGCTGCTGGTGACCTGAAATGAGCCGTCGCTTTCTCTGCCTTGGCTGAAGCCAAAGGGGGAGCCAGTTTTGGCTGCCTCTCCCATCACCTATCACTGAAGCCTGGTAGGGAGAGCATCAGAGCACTGTGAGCAACTCAAGAAGTGCAAATTTCTTTATACATCCTCATTTACTTTCTTTTTTTTTTTTCTTTTTTTTTCTTTCAATGTCCTCCTGCGTTTCCCATTTCCAAGGAAGCCTGCTGAAAAAATGGCATAAGAGATGAGGAAGAGCTTTTGATGCCATGGCCTAGATGTGAATGGTTAATAGGGATGTGACCTGGCGTCCTGTCCTTTGGAAGCGCCAGTTTCCACTGTGCACAGCAAAGGGACTAAACAGCTTCCCTCACCGCAGCCACATTCCAGGGAGATGTGTTTTGTCACAGAAAAACTTTATTTCTCCTCTGGGCTCTCAGGAGCCTTGTTTCACTTACACTACCATGGCTTTTTGCTTCATCTCTCCTCCTTCTTCCGTCTGCACTCTCGGCTGTCATGTTTCTTCTTAGTAATAAAGAACAAGCCAAATTATTGGTACTCTTGAGCATTTTATGAATCTGAGCAGACATTTTCATTTTCTAAATCCCAGAGTACAAATGAGTTGATACTTCAGAAATATGTGATACTGCTTGCAAGGTACTTCCAAAAAATTGTACAATATTTAATTATAATAAGAGTGTTCCATAACTAAAGCATGGGTCTTTTTGAAAAGCCCTCTTTAAGTGTGCTCTTCACTGCAAGCACACACCAAAGGGCAAACCAAGCGAAGGAAGAGCATGGTGAGCCTACGGGCCTTGTGTGCTGAAGAGATGAAACATCTGGGGCTTCTGCCTTCTGCCCCCCACAGCCAGCGGCAGATTCTCTTCTCCGCTGCACGACTTTTGGTGAAAGATGAGCAAGCGCTCGTGGTGCTCTGCTGGTGGTGCTCCTTTGCTGAGGGGTTACAGAAAGGTTTGCAAATACGACAATATTACCTGACTCTCTTAGGCTAATTAAAAACGCCTCCTGAATTTTTATCTTCCCCGTTCTGTAGCCATGCCATCCGGGGCTACCCGATACCCCTCGCCAGCTTGAATTACACGGGCTGCTGCCGTAATGCCGTATGCAGCAGATGACTGACCGGGCAGCCACGGGTGGCTCATTGGAAACCTTTCCAGGACAGACTGGCTTAGCAACCTCAGAATTTCCTTGTGGTTTCTTTTGATAATGAAGAAAGAAAACAGTTTTGCTTTTAACTATGACTTCTCAGGAAGAGGTGAGTGAAGCTTTGGGAGCGTGTGGTATCCTCTAAATAACCGACATATCGGTGTTTAGCTTTCGTGTAGTATACTTCACAATGATGTTTTGCTTCCTGATGAACAACTTACACACCAGTTAGAAGCTTTTTTTTTTAATATTTAAAAATCATGCACAGCCAGCTGTCCTTTTCTCTGCCTTAAAGCTAGCAGATTCTATGTAAAATTTAATTTATGTTCATTGAAATGTACAGGAAATTGTATTAAATGAAAGAGACCTTATTGCAGTTGTTTGCTGAAAGGTGAAAAGATATTCCAGGTGACTTAAAGATATAGTGTCACAGACAGAACATGTATTCTTTGCCTAAAATGTGTCATTGTAAGCATTTTCTGGGAGTGACTCTGCAAACACCTACACTGCTTTTACCGCTTATCAGCTCCACTGTCTTTAACAAATCTGGACCTATTTCATACCAGTGTGGGTTTGAAAATCTGATTCCTTTTGCCAGTGATAGTAGAACCAGAGTCAGAAATTAGCATTTCAAAGCTCTTTATCCTGAATTCTAGTGTATCCCATTTTCCTTGTTTTTCATTGTGTAGAAAGTGATTAAAGGTTTTCTGGATTAAAATACAGCGGGACAGTGCTTGAGGATCCTGTCAGGTGCTGTGCAGGTGTCATATGCTTTTTAGTCTTTCTCTTGTTTCCAGTTGCAAATAAAGAGCAGGGATGGATTCACACTCCTAGTGTGAATCATTACAAGTAGCTTTGGTTCTTAGACAAGCTTGAACAAAATTTAACTTCAGTAGTTTGCTGGCTAATTAATTGTAAGAGCTCCTCTCATGAACATGAAGTAGACAGCATTTTACAAGGTGGTTTCCTTTGGGCACACACCGCATTCTTGAGAGTGTCTCGGTGGATTCACATTGTGTCTGTATTGCATTCAAAAAAAATGGAATAAAAACTTAAGTATGAAGCAAAACTACATGTCCCTTCATGTCATGAGAAGGGTGTCAGATTTTTTTTTTAGTTGATTCATAGAAATAATTTGTTTAAATATTATGTTCGCCCCGGCCCCATGTTGAGCCAGGTACAAGAGACAAATCCCACTACTGGAAGTCTTGAAGTCATCTCTATCACAGAAGATGAACCACCAGTACCAGAAGTTCAGTTTTCCTTCAAAAGATTTTTCTTCATACCACAAGCAAAAGTGGACCCCAGTGCAGATGGATCTGGTAGGGATACTGCACAGCTTTTTGACCTTTGTGATCTAAATGGCTAATGTAGGTCTTTAACCTTGCAAAACTATGCTTGCCCACTCAGTCAGAGAAAGCAATCACTTAGAGAAAGAAGAAACGCAACCTCACTCCCCCGGCCGTGAGGTTTGCCAGCATATTAACAGGTTGTCAACTTGTGTATGAAAGCATTTTTCACAGCCAGATTATTCACACACTTCAGCCACATAGCATACATTTGCCCATGCTTTTCAGCCACATCTTTGAATGGCTTATTCGAAATTTTATCAACCTGGAAATTGGTCCATTAAAAAACTGCATATACAATACATCGGCCTTGGAGGAATAGCATGCATGCCTGCTACTTCCCATAAGTTTTATGGCAAAAATACCCATTAACTTCAACAGAGGCAGGCTGAACATCAAGGATGAAGCTAGAGTAATTTAATTTTCTAGTCCATTAGCTACTTGAGCTGTGTAAGATTTTTGGCATACCAGACACCTCCATTGCCAAAACTAGTTACTCAGCTGCTGCTGAAAATGTCTGTGCAGGCTGGGATTTGCTTGTGAGTCTATAAGCACTGGGAGACACTCCTCATCCTTGACTGATTGTAAATTCCTGCCAATCTTAAATTCAAAGCTTGAAGACTGGGAGTGAAAAGCTGCATGAATTAAAATTGAAGACAAGGTCCTGCCAGTTCCTGTGTGTACCCGTGACCGAGCTGTGTATGCTATTTTCCCATAGTTTGCCCTTAGAATATCAAAATACATTTCACACAGTGAACCATTCATTATTTTCAGTGGAATCTGTTGTTGTCTTCCAGAATGAAAATAACACTAAGTTGAGGTCAGCTATGGAGGTTTTTGGTGAGTGGGACAGGTCCAGCTCATGACATGTATTCAGCGGTTACTACAGACGTATACTTTAAATTTAAATTTAGATGCATTTTTTTCCTTGATAATTCAAAACTCAGCCTTGAGCCATTTCTCAGTGCAGTCCTTGTCTTTATAGCAAAACTTTGGCTAGATCCCTTTTTCCCCCCATTTTTGAAGCTATCTTCTAATTTGGGGGGTTCTTGGGTTTTTACAAATTTAGCTTTCTATCATTTTCAGTTAACCTTGCTTCCAAATCCAAAAGGACCATTAACTTTCCTGCTTTTTGTCTTGAATACCTATTTGCTAGCTAGTCCTGTCTTCTTTCCAGTACCCCTGCTCCTGATCAAATCTTTAGGCTCCTCTTACTTGTTTCCATGTCTCTGTTACCCTGGTTCTGTAGGAATGCATTGCGCATGGGACTTGGTCCCCAGTGCATGAGGCGGAGCTATGTGGCCACCAGCCTCATCCCAGGACTTTCGTAGTCCCAGACACAGTGCTCAGAGCAGCATCCAGCTGGAGCTACAGCTGGAGGGAGCACCGGGACCATGGGCTTGGTACCAACAAGAGTCAGGAGGCATCACAGACAGGAACGATCATAATGAAGAGACTCAAACTAGTGTGTTCTTTGGTACTTTCACTGAAAGAATATATTAGTCCTCTTCAGCTTTGTGAAGTCCTCAGAGAGTATGGCTGTACCCTGCACACACAGGTTTGATTACACAAAAAAAAACAGGTCTGAGTTTCATTTTTCTTCGGGTTCTCACATTTTCGGGAGAGGTGTTTGTATACTTCTAAAGCTCTTAGTGTGATGTAGCCTGTGAAAATAAAAATTTAGAGCACATATTATCAATTGCATTGAGGACAGGCCAGGTGCTTTGTAAGGCCACGATTCAGACCTCTCGCAGGGCAAATGCTGGAGGGGTGTCTGAGAGCACCTGGGTCAGGTCAGCTCACAAAGTGTATGCAGGGGTTACTACTGCCATCTAGTTTAAAGTTAGATAAATCTTTTTCATTGCAAACTCAAGCTGGTTTAACTTCACGGAAGCTGTTCTCTCTGTTTGGTTTCTAGGAGATATCGAACCACCTTCAATATGCCATGCTTTTATCTCTCTAAAATACTTTCCATATATCTGTGGTTTATTCCTTGCAGTAATCCTAACAGTTGCCATTGGCCTGGGTGGTGAGTACAATTAGTTATTCATTAAGTTCTCGCTTAACCATTCAAATGCTTAATTTTTCATGAGCCTTTTACTTAGAATGGAATTAAACTGCTACTGTGTCTTGTTTGCTGCAGTAAAAAGTCTTGTTGATGTGATGGCTTTAAATTTTACTTACACCTAGGCATAAAATAGATTTGGCACTCATGAGAGGATTGGTGTAATATTTACAACACTGGGAACCCGCAGCACCAAGAAACCTTTCTTGAGTCAAACTTTGCTGATTCCTCTTGGGTGGTGAGCTAAGAGTTTAGAAACTGGGGGAGGCTTCAAGTAGCGCATACCATATGTTTGGCCTGTAATTCACTTCTCTTAAGTTTGTTTTCAAAGAAGTAAAGACCTTTCCCCTGTCACAACTAAACTCTACAAAGGAGGAGAAAATGCAGAATGAGTTTAGTTGCAACTGGAAAGTGTGACCTGCCAAATGTGCCAAATATATTGATGCTGGAGCAGTGCCTTCACACCTGCAACAGGGATAAACTTGCAGGAGGTTGAGGTGTCCCCTCGGGAAGGGAGTGCACTGGGCGTATTTTGCGAGGGTCTCCTTGCCTTGCTGCTGAGGGATTCAAGCGCCAGGCAGAAACTCGCCCTGGAGTGAAATGTAAGCCGGGTTTAGGGAGCTGGAAAGGAGCCAGCGCAGGGACCAAGGCTGACTCATCCTACAAGTCATTTCTAATGGATGAGTTTAGCAGCACCATGTAGCAACCTACAGGTCATGTTTCAAAAGTTCCTAGAGTACGGGAGATGTCTTTTTCTTAGCAAGACAGAAATCTGACCAGATGATGGAAGTCAGAAGTGTTAAATTAATATCCAAGTGTGTGTTCATCACCCTGTTTTCTTTCATTCTTGTTAGTCCAATACAACTGCATTGGGAAGTTTCGCTGCCGATCATCTTTTAAGTGTATCCAGAAATCAGCCAGGTGCAATGGTGTCTTCAACTGTAAAGAAGGGGAGGATGAGTACGGATGTGGTAATTTAAATTTGATTATAAATCCCTCCTACCTCCTCCTGTAGCATCTGGCACGCTATCAAGAAATGCATGTTGTAGAGAGTTTGGATGAGACAAGAAAGATAGAGACTGATGGATTACCTAAATCACGACTTCAGAGGAACGATCTCTCTGAGGTATTGATTTACAATATGTGATAAATCAAATGGCTCCTAAGATAAATTTAATGTTTGCTGAATACAGCTACTGCCATATCAGGCATGTTTCTCCATTAAAAGTCTTGATGCTTTTCACTGGTAGCATTTCCTCTGCCTGCAAGGTATACCATCACTGCATTATGGTATATATATACAGCACTCTCTGTATTCACAAGCACATGATTGCACTGTGCCGGTTTTGAAGATCAGCTCTGGGTTTTGTGCATTGAGTACTGTGGAGTTAGCTGCTTCACGTGTGAAATGTATGCCCCCATGTCTGAGCTTCTCTCTGCAATGGTTTTAGGCGTTACAGGGCCATTTTAAATCATCCCTCCCTGTCCTGTGCTATGGAAGCTGATTGTGGTGATTTCTGCCTCTGGAGGGAAAGGGCTCTGTTATTAGTTAACAGAGGAACTGACTTTTAGATCAGTGTACTTGTAATTCTGACTCCTGTACCTACAGGCAAGGAGGCAGCACAGCTTTCCATCTGTGTGAAATCAGGAATGACAAGAACCATGAGCTTTTGGCCACAGCTAATCCCACACAATGCTTTCCACCTTTGGCGTATTTTCCCCAGAGATGAAGCTTCAGGCCTCTGTGGAGCCTAGGGGCAACACATGTGCTTTTGTTGTCTGCCTTTGCAATGACATAACACTGGCCCATGGGTGCCTGTGGGAAACCCTCGTCCAGCAGTGACCATGTACATGGCCTCCCTTCTCCCTGGGAAGACCACGTAGACATGCCTTTTCCCAGGTCCAGGTGCCCCCTGGACCACGGTGTGAGGTGCAGGGGCGAGGAGGACATGGCAACATGCAGGATGAAGGAATCATGGGTGATGGCTCTGTACCTGGGCCTCCTGCAGGACTTACCCATTGGCCTCTTGTCCAGAGGCAGCTCAGCACAGCTTGCAGCAGTGTTAGCTCCCCGGGGCGGCTCAGCCCTGTGGCCAGGCTGGTGTGAAGAGCCGCCCATGGGGAAGAACTGAGCTGAGCAAAGCCGGGCTGGTGTGGGGAGGGAGTCCCTGGGAGCTGAGCTCCCAACTTGTGCATCTCTCCTCTCCCCAGCCTTTACCCACACATCATCCCAGACGTGCCAGCCCCATGTGAGCAGAGAGAAGAGGGCAGGAAACTCCATGAGAGCCCAGGGGCGGCTGGGGGCAAGTGCATCCACCTCATCCACCTCAGTGCAGGAGGTGCCAACCACCTTCCATCACTTATCTGTATCACAGGTTTCCTCAGTGCCAAACATCTGCAGCTACAACTCACTGCAATCAGCAAGACTTGCCTAGGCCCACTGGTGGGCAAGGCAGCCTTCGCCATCTGTATTAGAGCAACATCCCATATCCATTCCCATGAGCACAGGCTTTTTTCTCCCGGCTGTTCTAGCTCAGTGTACCTTCGTTCCCTTCCTTAAGAGAGCGGCGAGAAAAGTACAGAAAAATTCTGTGTAAAATCGAAGTGAGTCAATAAATGTGGATGCCACAGTGGTGCATAGACATGGTTGTGTACATGTTGTGTACCCGGTGGTTCTTCAGTACTCACTCTGGCTTTTCTTCCTCTGACTCACAAAGTCAGGTTGAGTGGCAAGAAAGCAGTCCTGCAAGTGTTCACTTCTGGGTCCTGGCGAACAGTCTGCTCTGACGACTGGAAAGTGGAGTATGGAAATACTACCTGCAAACACCTGGGTTTCTCAAGGTATGAACACAAAATGGAAGAAACTTTATTTGACATTTTGAACAAACTGACATTTTCAATCTTTCTAATGGAACCTTGTATTCGTCTGTACTTTAAAAGAAAAAGGGACTTAACAGTCCATGTTTGTGAATGACTAGATTGAGGGAATTTGGGATGATGTGGGAAATAGTCCTGAATACTTGTGCACTGCAAATACCATTTATTACTGCTCTAAATCCTGGATGATGCCCACATACAATGGGGTGCAGGTGCCTGAATCTTACTTGTCTCTCTAGTAGCTTACAGCCTGTCAGAAAGGCACTAAAAACATAGGATCATTTTCCATTTCTTTTTCTTCCTTGATAGGGAAATTGTATATACAATCATACCATTACATCTATTAGAAATTAAGGTCCACCTCACAATTAGAGAAGAACCTGGCAAGGTGATTCTTACTGGATTGATCTCATTCCTGGAAAAGCACCATTTCTTTCACAAACTTTCACACAGTTGAGAAAGAGTTTGAAGTTGTGATTGCAGTGATGCTCTGTTATTTCTTACAATGCTGTAATTCTGATTTCCGCGTAGTATAGTTAGCAGTATAAAGATTCTTTAAATAAATTCTTGTTACCTCTAGGATAAAATACATCTCAGTTGCTCAACACAAAAGACAAGAAAAAATTACAAATTGTTCATCCTCCCTGATACAAAACATAACTCTAGAAAAAAAGAGACAATGAACTTGTTAGTGCTTCAGGAAACATGTGACTTCCACATGATTATGGCAAAAATATGCACGTTGTAAGAAACGTTTCTTGGGGACGATAGGATTACTTTATCAAGTGTCAGAATCTGATTATTGTGGTTGCTACATTGGGTTTTCATTAGCAGAACCACTGAATTATTTAAATGAACTACTGAAATGCTGTCTGAGGAAGCTGTGTTTATGGTTTATTTGCAGTTACGTGAGTTCAGGTTACCTGCCTGTGGCTGCAGTCGAGAAACAGTTTCAAAGACATTTTGTGTCCCTCAGCCACTGGTTAACAGCTGATCAAGCGACATCCCTGCACAATGCGACAAACCTCAGGTGTGCCTCAGCTTGTTCATCCTGACAGAAAGACACCAATCAGTAGAAGGAGAATTACTAATAGTTTGAGATTGTTGGCTATTTTTTCAGCCATGTAGTACTTCATAAGTGGTTGGTGTTGTTATGCATCATAGACCAAGGTTCAGTAGCAGTCTTGCTGGAATACGAATGAAGAGCCTGATCCAAGGCCCATTAAAATCTACGAAGGCGCTAAAATGAGCTATTTGAAAAGCCTATTTGTCCCATGATCCCTTTTTTTGCAAATGGATAGACACCAGGCACTTATCTTTTTCCATTGTGGAGCAGTTTGTTTCAGTTTACAGATCCCTAGGTATTTCCCAGTGGGCTTATGAACCCTTTATGGTCCATTTCTTCCTCCCGACAATTGCCTGTTTTTCTTAGTTACCTTTCACTGAGAAGCAAGCTATGGATCCAAGGAGACTACAGATCACATGTTGAAAATTGCTGATAAGCCTCCCCTTGCAGAAGAGTGAACCACTCTTCAGCAGGGCAGCATATGGTCTGCAGGCCCCCGATGGTGTTTAAGATACTGACTGAAGTATTTCAGCTAAATGCTCCTAATTTAGCTATTTCCGCTAAATGCCCAAAGTAGTTTGGATGACTACATGACTTTCTGTCTCTTACAATATATGAGTTGTTGCTTTTGAAAAAAACAAAATAACAGTATTCCTAAATTGGAACTCATACTGCACTCTCTTTTCATCTTAGAGAGGAATGCACTTCTGGCAATGTGATCATCTTAAAATGCTTGGGTAAGAATCAGGAAAAGCGAAAATACAATCAGAAACTGTCCTTCTTCATCCTCTGCAGGGCAAGAGTTGGGAGGAGCTGTGTGTACTCAGGGGCGTACCATACCATCAATTTATCACACCAAGGAAAAATTTCAGGAGGGCAGATTGGGAGCATCAGGTAGCAGGAGCATTTTGGTGAGAATCACAGTAGGAAGCAGACATTTAAGGAGTGTGGTCGTTGGGTCCGTGGTCTGATGCTGTAATTCCAACTCTTTGCCATCTTGGTGGCGAAAGGGAAATTCTGTCAACATTTGAACTTTCATCCCACGCTACTCCGTGTCAGGTAGTTTTCAGATCAGGATATGAAAAGTCAAAAACCAACAGCACAACCATCACTAAGGGAGAGGAGATGCTTCAGCCTACCTATGTGGGACCCTGTGCATTTTAGGAGGGCAGAGCAATGGGTTTTACAGATCAGCTGGGCCCTATGTCTGCAGGGGAGAAGATGTGAGCCCGGCAGCCCCCATACCAGCTGCCAGGCAGGATGCTGTAGGGACAGGAGGGGGGAGGAGAAACCTCTGGTGGCAGCCACAGCCAGAGGCATGGGCCATGGGGATGGGGATGGTCCTGCTGCAGAGAACACCTGGCCTCAGCAAGGCTGGGAGCAGAGGGGCTGAAGGTGACCAAAAACATGACTGCATTTCCCCCATGGACCGTAACCTTTGCTTTCTGGCAGCGTGCGGGACCCGGGCCAGCTACGGGCCACGGATCGTGGGGGGAAATGCGTCCTCCCCCCGGCAGTGGCCCTGGCAGGTCAGCCTGCAGTTCCACGGGCACCACCTCTGCGGAGGGTCTGTCATCACCCCGCGCTGGATCATCACAGCAGCCCACTGTGTCTATGAGTAAGTCCCTAAATCATCTTGCTCAGGGTGTCCCAGTGATGCTGCTTGCAGCAGATCTGAGGCTGGGGTACTGCAGGGTAGGGCTAACGCACCGTGCTTTCTCTTAAAAGTAAACTGCAGGAGAGACTGGGTTTTCCTTATTTCACTGGTTTGCTCCATAACATTTAAACCACCTCTCTCTCTTCTTGCAGCAGTGCGAGTCTTTATTGAAAAAAAGTCTCCCCAAGAAGTGGTCCAAATCAAGGGCCCCAGTTTTCAGATATTCTGGGCAGTCCCAGCTTCCTGGGAAATCAGCTTAAAGCAACATTTAAGTGCTAGATTATAGGTATCCCGATCTGCAATTTCTGTACATTGCATGTGGGTTAACAGCTCAGGAGGAATTTGAACTCAGCTGCTCTGGTGTTCTGGAGCTCCAAAATAAATCACACCATCCTTTTCAAGCTGATAGGATGAATCAGTGGTAGTTAGTGAGTTGTACTGTGCCTGGTGCCCTTTACCATATACTCACTGCTCCTTTTTATGCTGTTTCAAGTAGTTTTTGAGTTGTAAATAGATGCTAAACAGTTATTTCAACTCCTCTTCTTTGTGTAATTATAAACATAGCCTTCTCTCTTATTTATAATGAGTTGTCTGGTTTTGCATTATTTTTCATTGCCAATAGTGCAGGAGAGCTCTTCTCACTCTTACAAACTCCAGGCCACTTTCACCAAAGACATTTAGATAGCTAAAATGGGATTTATCTGACCAATTTTAGGTGCTCACAGCACGGATGCCTGCTTCTGAGCAAGTCCTGTAGCATGCTTTTATAGTGGAGAGAAGAGATGGGACAGACAAATCCCCCTCCTACATCTTATATAGACCACTGTGTTGCCATAAAAAGAATTGCTTAGGAATGAAGCATTTTAGGACCTTCGTCCTTAACTCTGTCCTGCACAACCCAGCTGGTTGTGGTGTGTTCAAAGCCTGATGGGGATGGGAGCTGGTAACACAACCCACATCCCCTGGAGCTTTCTCCCAGCACCGCTGCTAACCCACCGCTAGCCCGGTGGGGTGAAGCCGGGAGAAGAGGAGCTGCTCATGAACTGGAGGCTGAAAGATGTGGCTGCTCACGAGCTGGGGGCAGAAGCACCTTCCAGGCGGAAAGCCTATCCTTTGAAAACACCTTGCCACAAGTGAGTCTGAGCTAGCCAGATGGTTGAGCACAGGCGTGCCAGGCAGCAGCATCGACTGCTGTGGGGTCACACAGGAAGACAGACAGTTTTTTCAAGGTAGACCAGAGCAAAGCTCTCATATGTTTGTAGAAAGCTGCACGGATAATAAACCAGTGAATAGCAGTGTGTTGCTAAGATTAGTCATCCTTTCTGTATCGTTTGAAATTAGATGCAAAACATAGCCAATATTAATAGATAGGTAAGCAAGGAAAGCAGACTGTATTTATTTGGCTGTAGGGTTTTGTTGTTCGCAACATCATGAGATGGTTAGAAAAGCTGAGGGTTTTCTTGAAGGTTTTTCACTCTCTCCGACCTCTTTGTTTCAGCCTATACTTGCCGAGCTCATGGAGTGTGCTGGTTGGTTTTGTGACTCAGCAAGACAGCCAGGTTCCCCCATATTCAGTGGAAAAAATTATATACCATCGAAACTATAAACCCAAGACAATGGGAAATGATATAGCACTGATGAAACTGGCGGCACCTCTTGCTCTCAATGGTAATTTTTTCTGTTATCTTTCCCTTGACTTTCTCACCTTTCTAGCAAACAGTGAGGAGGGTCTTTCCTAGTACAGACAGGGAAATTTCTGTTAGTGGCCTACACCTGACCCAGGACCATCGAGTGGATCCCCACTGTCTCTAAAAGCGATGAGAGATGTGTAGCGTAGACGTAGCCAGCCTGCTGCTGTGATGGCAAGGCAGCCATCCCTGTTCGGACTATATCGACAGAAACCCACCCCGGCCTCAGTATCAGGAACTCCTCTGTACTCGATACCCAGGGGGTCACAGGGCTCTGCAAAATGTTCCCAGTCCATTCTGGTATCGGCTTACCAAAGGCATTTAATAATAGGCAAACATTAGCTTTATTCTTTCTAAATATTTTTCCTATCTAAAATAAACGCCCCACCTCATTTTACTTGGAGGTCACAGAGATTTCTATCATGTCCTTTCTGTGAGTATAGGGAGATCCAGCAGTGTCCAAAGCTGAAAATCACGCTTAAATTTCAAAGAGAGGAAAAGGCAATTCAAATATAATGATGCTTTTAAATTAAAACTACTTTTATTTTCTCAGCAGGATGCTACCTACAGCTGACACAGTTAGTGAAGTGAAATAATGTATAACAATATTGTATGAATTTAAATGATCACCTGCCAATACCTCTTAATCACTGTGAGCTCTCTGCAAAGGGGAGTTGGCTCTCTCTGACGGATGTAGATTGTCAGTTCCTAAATCAACTCTCTTGAAATATTTTAAACTTCCACTTTGAATGAAAATGAAGCTTAATTTTGTTCTGTTTTATGGCTCAGCTAGTGCTGTTTTCTTTTGCTTGGGAATAACTTTGGGAGGCTGTCAAGGACAGTGATGGCTCTGCACCTCAGCCAGATACCCGCTATGTCCTGGGGGCGGCTGGGGGCAGTCTGGGGGGCTTTGGAGACTCCATGCTGGGGGCTTGATGCTTTGAGCTGGGATCATTGCACCGTGGAGAGCTGAACCACTAAGAACTGCCCAGTAATGCCTCCTATCTTCCCTCCCTTCGCTATGTGGCATCTTGACAGGCTGCAGATCGTCCCCACAGGCACCGGACACTGATTATATTGCATGGCATTCAGTGCCCCACAACAGAGAGGTCCTGAAACTCTATGAGCCGGTGGGTGGGAAGCAAAGAGCACCCCAGACGTCTTGTTGCCCTTTCAGAAGAGGGCAGAGATGTGCATGCACGGCTCTTTGCACATGCCACCGGACAAAACCTGTTAGGATGTGCCAGGCTGTCGTGCCGTGGTTAGCCAAGGCCATTTCTCGCCCGAGCAGGGCGCTGTGGGGTCTCCTCTGATCTGCCCAGCAGCTGCGTACGTGGTGTGGTTCTTGTTCGCCCATTCTTCAGTTTATTGACATGCCAACACTGCCTTTTGTTGCTTCATATTGAAAACTAATTAGGCCTGGTGTAGGTACTGTGTCAAACCTTCAAACCTTGGCCGTAAGACAAAAGACCTGCAGAGATGCCTGGCTATTCATGTGGGGAGTGGGCGGTGTTCATAACAATTTCACTGCAAGCCAAGTCTTCAAGTTTTACTGAGGCATACGATTTCTTTTTTGCTAAATTTTAAAAGAAATTCTCTCTTCTTTTTCTTTATTTTTTTTTTTAATAGGTCACATAGAGCCAATTTGTCTGCCTAATTTTGGTGAACAGTTCCCAGAAGGGAAAATGTGTTGGGTGTCGGGATGGGGAGCAACTGTGGAAGGAGGTATTTTAAATTGTCTGCTGTTGATTACACTACACGAAAACATCTCACATACAGTAAACAAAGGATTTGGTCAGAGTGTTGTTCAACATTAGGTTTTCTGGAATATCTGGAAAAAGAAGACATATTGCTAAATTTTATGCGCACACTGAACTGCATGGGGTCAAAGGAGGCAAAAGTGCTGTTCAAAAGAATGGGTGGTTATACTCTGTGAAAAGGTTGAAAACGGCCTGTAGACAGCAACACCATCCAGAGCGTTGTACTTGGCCTCACTCGAACAGGCTGTGTCCTTTGTAACTTCAAGCACAGAAAACACAGCATGAATGCAAAAATCAACCACCCATTTTTTTTTTCAGAGAAATCCTGTATGCATTTTCAGGCAGGTTGGATGATGCAGAAATTGCATCTGGGAATAATATCACAAAGAAAAAGGAATATTTTTTTTTTTTTTTACCATGACTCAGGTCATGTTAGTCGATAATACATACTGAATCACTTTCATGGGAAAATGCTTGAATTCTCAGGTCATTTTTTTAATCATTATTCATTTGTGTCGTTTTACGTGTTCCCGTTGTTCAGAGAACAAGAACAGTATGTTACCTGACCTACAGATAATAGTGAAAAGTGGGAAAAAAAAAATGAAAGCAAGGTTCACCACATAAAAAGTCAGCTATAAATTGGCAATAGTTAATGTGCAAATACTCCCATTGGTAGAAATGATTCATTCAGACTCTGAACAAAATAAAACAAATATTTATAAAATAAATGAGATTTTTGCAGATGATTTGTTGATTAACAGAACAGGGGATAAATTTCAAACAAGTTTTCGTGCTAGTATTTAAGACAGTGTCCAACTAGCTTTTAAGTTCGTCACTGTCATTGACTGTCTAGTTTGAAGTAGAAACATATAATATACAGCTTTATATGATATACTGTGATAATCCACAGCTCTATAGAGTTGTTAGTTACTGGATTCTATAAGTGATGAGGCATCTCGTTGCCTTACTTGTATGTTGTAATTTTAAGCATATTCCTTTGACCCTTGTTTACCAGTTCTTCATATACTAAAATGTTTTCTGTTTATAATTACAGATTAGTTTCAAGGATAGAGAGGTTTTTTTCTTTTTTTTTTTTTTTTTAAACAGGTGATACATCTGACACCATGAATTATGCAGGTGTTCCTCTGATATCTAATGCAATTTGCAATCACAGGGATGTCTACGGTGGGATCATAACTCCTTCAATGCTTTGTGCCGGGTTCCTAAAGGGAGGGGTAGACACCTGCCAGGTATGGAAGTTTCCAAACTGCAACTGTGCTCATTAACAGCAGCAATGGAAAAATATGAGTGATAAGTTATCAGAAGGCACTCCCAGGCAAACATTTCATTTTGTGCCATTTACTCTGTTTACTGTGAATATCAATCACTGACTGTGCACTCGTTCATGTGCTACAATTCCCTTCTTATATTTCTTCTGTGGACTGACTTCTGAAGCCAAATTTACTTAAGACATTTTTTGATTTCTTGCATGTGCTACAGTATGGTGCCATCCTTCCTTTGCCCTGGCTGTGGCCTCTGCACTGCACTGTGATCAGCTCTGGAGACCTGCAAGGTGTAGAAACCCTGTGTTGAAAAGCAGCCAAAGCATATATCAAGGGAGAAGCAGAAGCATGTGCTTTTGGAAAAAGTAGAGTGAGGCAGGGGGAAGGAAGAAAGAGAGAGGTGTTTGAGCGACTGAGAGGGTTGGTAATGACTCTGGGAGAGCGGGGTTCACAAGGGCGATGGATCAGAGGATCCTTCACATCACAGGGCCATGATGATTCAAAACCATTGTCAGAGTCACGACAGTGCCCGCCTTGCACCAGGTCTCATCCCCATACACACTAATGTGGACTCACCTAGCTAGTCATGGATGAAGAGCAAGGGCTGGGGAGGAACTTCATGTTTCCAGGTTTGCTCAGTCCCAATGACATGGGGGACAAGACAAAGCGACGGCATTAGGTGCACAGATCTTCATTTAAGCGCCTGTTTGCACAACATCACCAGCAAGGTACCCAGCACCAGCACGTCACTGTGGCTGGGAGAGCTGCCCAGAGGCATCATGCTCAGTGTGTGGCTCCACGTGACAAAAAGAGCCCTACTCGCCAAAGGGAGAGGCTCGTTCCAAATTCCCTTTTTTTTCCTGTTATTGTGTTGGGCTTTGATGCTTTTAGGGCAGGAAACTGCCCTGGTAAAATACAGTGAGATTTTTCAGTACTTAGATGCGAGTCTAATGAGTGGAATCTGCTTAGCAAAATGTCTGGGAAGGGCCAGAAAAGCAGTGTGCGAGACTGCAGGCAGGAGTGAGCAGGGAAGGAGGTGGGGTACAAGCTTGCTGTTGCAACCCTGGGCTCAGCTCAGCTCAATAGCCAGAGCTTTCTGAGAGAAGCAGCTGGGAGAGACCAAGCCCATGGCTTGGAGACCGCAGATTAGCGATCTCCTGCCTGCAGGAGAGCCATGCTCCCCAGCGCCTGAATGTTGTTTAACAGCAAGCTTCAATGTTGCTTCTGTTGTACAGTACTCCTAAAGGGGGAAAGAAAAATATCATCTAAGACACATCTCTAAGAAGTCTCCAACCTCTTATGCTTTTCCCAGGACCCAGAACAGAGCAGAAATAGCAGACACTGAATTACTGGACTATGCCTCTCCCCTTCAAATAGACCTTCCCCTCCTTTTCTGCAGCACTGACGTTTGTTTTAATTCTTTGATCTCCAGGGAGATAGTGGGGGCCCTTTAGCATGCGAAGATATGAGTATCTGGAAGTTGGTGGGGACCACCAGCTTCGGCGTGGGCTGTGCAGAAAAGAACAAGCCGGGTGTCTACAGCCGAACCACCTCCTTCCTGGACTGGATACACGAGCAGATGGAGGTCGGGTTTTGCCCTGTCTCTCCACCTCGGGTTGTCGCTTTGCTCTGCCTGTGCCACAGGGGGTTTAGCTCATATTTGTCGCAGCTGAATGGTGTGTGACCCAAGGATGTGTTTGGGGATGGGGGCAGGTCCATGCGCAGAGCAGACAGAGCAAGGTGTGGGGGATATTAGCAAGATGTGGGGGGTCTTAGCAAGATGTGGGGGGCACCAGGGCAGGGACAGAGAGGGGAGAGGAGCGTGAATGACTGGGGAGCGGGGCTGGAGGTGCAGAGCAGGGAGCAGGGAAGTGTGAAAGGGCCAAGTGAGGAGATGGGGACGGCGAGGGAATTGATGCTAGGGGACTGTACCTGAAACCGTGAGGCTGCTACAAAAACGCCTGGGGAGTGGAAGCTGAGCGGGGAAGAAAGAAATTAGGGAGGGAGGGAGACAGTGTTGGCTGGAAGGAGAGCAGAGGCAAGGAAGTGGGGGGATGCTGCAGCCACCTTCACCTGCCCCAAGGGTGGCCCGTTCTCGAAGACCAGCGCTGCCAGAGAGATGCTGGGTTCAGTCAGCTGAGCAGAGAGAGTCCTTGTGCTTCAGGTGGACTCCCAGGCAGGAATCTGTTGCCTGAGCAGAGGCATCTAGAACCATTTTAGAGACCCCAGGCTGTCCTGCCTGGCTCATGGGTGTCCCTGCAGAAAGGAAAGGATCTGCAGCTAGCCCCAGGTTGTGTCCACCATCCCCATGGGGATGTCTCAGACAGATAACCTGCAACAGCTCAGGTAGATATGATAGAGGATCTATGGGAGTTCTGAGGCCTTCTGGGCCAACTGAGGGAGGCCAGGCAAAGTGCACTTAGACACCTCAAGTGGCACTAGATGGTGCATGTGCAAGGCAAGTGAACCATCCTCCACTGCCCTGGTAGGAGCCTAGACACATAGCTCACAGGTACACACCTGTGCACAGGCTCTTAATTGTCATTTTTTTAGCTTCATGGCAAAGCCACCTTAAGCACCAAAGTGTACGTTCAGTCCTACTCTAGCCAAGTCCTCACAGACAGTGGTGCCAGTGCTGCTATTCCAGCACCTGGTTTGCTGGAAGGAAGGAAGGAAGGAAGGAAGGAAGGAAGGAAGGAGGGAGGGAGGGAGGAAGGAAGGAATAACAATACAGCCCCCAGCCCTGACAGCTGCCTGTGCCACCATGATGGCACCTGATGAAACCACTCCTGCCCCTATCTCATTTGTGGAACATGTGAGACTTCCTCCTCAATGCAAAGTGCCAATATCAAGCATTCATAGACAAGGAAATGCCCCAAATAAGGTTGTGTGTGCAATTTCACTTCAGCCCCCCATCCGTATACTGCATGACACCCACTGTTTTCACAACCTGTATTACACATGAGGATTTATGCTATCACATGCCTATCTGTCAGTCAACAAAACTAAAGAAGACAGGAAAACAGTTCTAAATCTTTAAGACCTCTAATATTACTTTTTTTTCTTCCCCCCAAATATATATATCATTGTGATTAATTCGCAGATACAAAAGCCCAGACATTTCAAATGAAGAGTTCATATCTAATGAAAGCACAGATCTCCATTATAAAGAAGTGATCAAGGGGGAAACAGTACAGCTAAATCTTTGTTTAGCTAAATGCTAACATGTAATAATTTTTCTCAGGGATATCCTTCAGATGTAAACATTAATTCATCGATTTATCTTCTTAGAAAGGTTTTTCAGCTGCAGCATAGAAACACAGACACTTTTTAACGGCCTCTGAAACAAACCAAAAGAAATTATAACAACTGTGCCTTTGAAAATGGAACCAAGGGAATGGCTTGCACCTGGCAGATCCGTAGTGTGGCGCAACGGTCCTGCTCTCTCTTACCTGCTATTACCCAGGGGGGGTTCTTTTGGTCTCTCCAGAAGTTTCTGTGTTTTCTTCAAACAAAATTAACTCTCATAGCAAAGGCTTAGCAGAGGAATTATGAAAGAGATCAATTTTGATATAAGAGATACGAAACTGCAAGGTAAGGAATTTGCCCATCAGCAGGCCCTTAAAGGCTTTCTTTCTGGAAATTAGCTTTGTAACAGCTCACCTGTCGGGGCCAATCATCTAACGCAAGACATGATCAAAGAGGAGGCATTTGTGTTTTCTGATCTTCCGTTTCCAGTTTTGAAACCTGAATAAAGCACTTCTGTCTCTCAGCTTTTAAGGAGGATACAAATATTTTGCTAAAGGCTCTCTCCTGTGAGTGCAAAGAAAAGTATGCTTTCCACTAAGTGGTGAAAAGTAGTTTATGTCATTTAGCAAGACATTTCTCCAACATTGTGAACAGAATTTCTGCCGTCCCCATTTTGGACAGTTATCCCACTAGGGAGGAAGCAAAAAATTTATAGAACTAAGGGGCGTAACAGTGTCCGACACACATTACTGTCTGAGAAATATTATGCTTCAACATTTATTACACATGAATAGACATGAAAAGTTCCCATGCCAGCAAAAAAACAAAAAAAAAGAAAGCGGCAATGAAACAACTAAGAGGAAACAAAATAAACCTCTTCAAAGCCGACTTAGCTCCCTGTATGCATGTGTCTCATGCATGCAGTATCTACCACTATTACTAATATATTCCTCCATTCCCCGTAACCGTATGTCTTTATGAGCCTTATGTTCCTGTCTCAGATCATGCAAGGCTGAGAACTACTGAACTAAAGTGGTGAGAGAAGCTGATGGCATTTGCTCAGGTTCACAATGCATGCAATGGAAACTGGACCCCACCTCTTTTGTCGAGGTGGTGTGTTTTTCTGAAGAACTTCAGCTGGCAGAACTGGCTGCAGCAGCCCCACAGTTCCTTTGGTGACTAGTACAGAGGGGGGAAAAAAAAAGTAATTCCTTTTCAGAGTTCCATAGGTGGCAACACGAGTGTTTGAGTAGATGCATAACTGGTTTTGCTTCCCAGAGAGAAGAACTGCAGACCTGAGGAGAGTGGCGGTGCGCTGGGCTTCTGAAAACCCCCATCACGCTCCAGCCCCACAGAAGGACCCACCACACTCTTCTGGACACCTGATCTGAGCTTTGTACCTTCACAGACTACTTTTTACCATTTCTTTTTGGTACTGGTAGCTGTACTTAATGAAAACTGTTGCACATTCAGCCTCTTTTGGATGGAAGAGGCAGTTGGACGCTGGATGATGGGCATGTGTATTTACTGTCAGCTACAAATTTCACATGTAGAAAAAGTACTAAGACTGATAACCCAGGATGCTATCGCAATAAAGTTTTGCAGGCACCATGAGTAAAAGACTAGAGCAGCTTCAGATCAGATTGGTAGCTATTAGTTTAGTACTTACCTTCCAAGAACCAGACTACAAAAAGACTTCTTTCCTGAAAGTATTTGTTTATAAGGTCCATGATGCAAAGGCAGCAGCAGCTTTCTTTGAAGCTGTAAAGCAAGCAGGAAGCAAGCAGCTGGCAATTTTGGCAAGCATTTGGCAAGTAAGTTCAACTCTTGTTAGAAAAAAATCTCTGGATTCAAATCTTTTATCATGTGGCTGTGAACAAAGTCCCTAAAACTTAAACGCTTAGGTTTTTTTCTTGTGGCAAACAGCTCTGAAATGGGCAACCACAAGTTGTAACTTTACTGAAAAATTCTGAGATTACTGAACAGTCTTAAACGGAAGAGGAACTTCTTTACTGCCTTTCAGTAAAGGCTAGAGAGCCAAAACCATTGCTCTCTCTATCTATGATGCACCATGCGGTGCAATAGCCATTGAATACTCCCAAGCTCACATCACGTAGTACAGTTCACCAAGGCACTCACGCTCAGCCGCCTTCTCTGTTTTCCCTCCCTTTCCCTGCGGACAGGACGATATAGATCCCACACTCTTTGTACCTATTAGTGACACCGGTGATGCGGTTGAACTGATGCCAGCCAGGCAAGGGACAAAATATCTGAAGTGCTGCTGTGGTTTCCTGTCTTACAAGCCATTTTAATATAACAGTTTTATGTTGTTAGATTGGAAAATGCCCGATCATTTTGCGCTTGCCCTTTGTAAAAATCCTGGGATGAAAGCTGTCAATTTTAGAATTGATTGCCAGTGACTAGGTAGGCTGAATAATGGATAGTACTGCCAGAGCTTTTCAATATCAGTCAAAATCGATCTTATCATCTGATCAAGTGATTCTACTCTGCTTGAAATGTGGTTTTGGATGCATTCTGCATGCTTCTGCATCGGTATCTGCATCACCACTGTCATCCACTACTGCTGCAAGAAAGTGCTGGTGAAGTTGTAACTGCATCCTCACTGCAACCCGTCAGGGCCAAATCGAGATACAACAGCAAACCCGCATGAACTGTCAACCTCCGCGTTGTTCCGTGGATACAAACTTTGATCTCAGAGGACACTGTGTCAGTACCTGTTCACCCTGGCTAAATAAACTGCTGTGCAATGGAAACAACACTTCCAGAAACGGCACGTTGCTAAAAAGAAGGAGGAAACATTATTGCAAAACTGACACAAGAACTGTAATGAAATGAGAAATTTCACTTGATGGAATCATGACAGAACTAAAAGTATCTTGAAACCTTGTGTAACTACGACATTTTCAGAAGAGTTTTAATGTTCACTGTTTGTTATCACAACATTTTCACAGCCCCAGCATGGCTCATGTTTTAGTATTATCAGCGGTCTGGAGATGAGGGCACTGCTCTCTGAGCTCACAGAGTTGTTATTTCATATTTCTGAAAGCACCCCTGAAAATTCATTTTGAACACCTCCTATTTCGATAAAAAGTCTGTGCAATAAGTATCCATCATGGTCTGCCTTTATATTAAAGACAAATCCGATGTAAAATGTAGAATGCTAGTGAACTCTTCCCAACAAGAAGCCACATTGACCCCCAGATCCATGATGGTTACTTATGGGTAGATGTAGCCCAGGCTCACTGGGCTGCAAATCTTTTTTCCAATTTCTGTTATGCCCCTTGCTGTGGTGTCTTGGGTATAGGCAGAACACAAAAGAATCAGTCTATAAAGCTGGATGTTCCTCCCCCGACTTATATCACAATATTAGCATATTTCTTTGTGTTAGCCCAGGTGAAGGTACATGGGGTTTTAGGACATTTGCTGTGGGAAGGATTTTAACTAATCCTGATTAGGAGTTCCACGGTAAACATCCTGGAAGTGTTTAAGGTCTTTATACTAGAGGAGTGTATATCTGCTACATTATTAAAGAGGCTGATGAAACAGTTTCTATCTTGTGAACTCAGATCACTGGTTAAAATGGTTGCTTTAACACAGATTGCCTTAAACCATAGTATCCCTTAGAAACAGAACCTGCTTGCATGCACAGCCCGTGGAGCAAACTTGCATCAACATGTAATAGGCTCTTAGAAAATGAGTCCAACATATAACTTCACAAGAAATGCCCAGCATATGAAAAAAAATTCCTTTGCCATTTATCACCTGTTCCCGTCATCACGATATTTAAGCCCAGAAACTGAGACAAAGCTGCTGAGTTTGAATGAACCAGATGTGACTTTTATTCAATATGCATTTTTCCCAGAAAAAAACACACATCTCCTTTGAGATGTGAACTCTCCTTTGGCCAATCTTAAATGAATCTTTTTTCACTTGAGATGTATAAATAAAAAGGCAGTTTCGGTAAAGATACAGAGATAAGCATAAAAAAAAAAAAATAATGCATGAGTTTGGTGCCTGAGAAAGCCAAAGTGTTTCCTGAGAGGTGACATGCTTTTCACATGCTAACACATCCTACACCAGGAAGCAATCACTGCGCAGAGGCGGAGATGCTGCACAGCTCTGCTCGTAGCAGCTCTCTCACTGGTAAGATTCATAGAATTATCGAATCATAAAATGGTTCGGGTTGGAAGGGACCTTAAAGATCACCTAGTTCCAAGCCCCCTGCCCTGGGCAGGGACACCTCCCACTAGACCAGGCTGCTCAAAGCCCCATCCAGCCTGGCCTTGGACACTTCCAGGGATGGGGCATCCACAGCTTCTCTGGGCAACCTGTTCCAGTGCCTCACCACTCCTACAGTAAAGAATTTCTTCCTAATATCTACTCTAAATCTACTCCCTTCCAGTTTGAAATATAATAAACCTTACAATAAACCCTATACCTTTATATGTCTGTAAATGCAAATCGAAGAACTGCACATTAAACTTAAAAAAAAATAGATCTGCCTCATCCAATTTTTTGAGAGTCATCAACATCCAAACAAAGCAGGTTGAAATCTTATATTCTGAGTGCTGTACTGTAAATCTTGTTGTTGTTGTTGTGGTGACAAACCTACCTCCAGCATCTCTGTGAGTGTAGTACCATTTTAAGATGTGCAGATCAAATTTCTTTTCTTCAACAAATAGCCCTGTGAGAAGCAATATCACACTTGTGGGAAGCAGGAGGCTGAGAGTACATAAAGCACGGTAAGAAGGGAGCTTACTTCAGCTGTTTAACTTTAGGGAAGGTACAAGGAAGTGTTTCTTATCTGAACTGAAAGAGCACACACGATCATTGCCTTTAATCTCTGTTTTTATGTATTTTACATGAGCAGAGGCTTCCGAGTTTGTTTTGTTGCTTTTGTCACATGTTTTTTTTTTACTGTGGATCTCCTGTCCCAGCAGAGGACAGCAGGTTGTGGCCACAGCACCGACACCGGTTGGATGGGTAGGATTTTGAACAGTTTCTTCAAGATTTGGCAGAGGAGAGGTGAAAATGCAGCCTTGTGGGTGGCACAAAATAGTCGGACCAATTTTTCCTGATTAAAAGAAAACTGACTCCGTAACTGATTTGTTTTTCTGAAGAGCACCATGGTAGCTGACAGTCTGAGCAATACGAATGTGCAAAGTGCAACGGGAGAGGAAAAAAACTGATGATCCCCCATCTCCTAATGCTGGAGTCCTTTTACGCAAGGTAAATGCTGGCACAGGAGTGGCAGCTGAGTGAGGAACCTGGCCTCACCTCGGGCAGCCCACATTAGACCTCTGCTCTGAGGCTGCCAGCACCCGTCCCTGTGTCCCCATAGCCAGGGCTCGGTACGGCCACACGCTGAAAACAAGCCTGGCAAAATGCATCCTTAGAAGATAAGGCCAAAGCAACAGCTTTAAGCCTTTAGCAGAGGACGAAATAAATGGAAATTAGCTGCAGCAAGTGGGATGCTGCTCTGTGCACCCATTTTTCAAGGACCTTCCCCTGCTGAGCCTGGTGCAGGGCAGGCTGCAGGGGTTCCCGTGGCTGGGTGACTGCCTGTGGCTTTCCCGAGAAATTATTTGCTTAATTCTTGCTGAATTAAATTAAAGTGACTCCCAATGGCACTAGTGGGAATGAGGCCTTCTTCTCTGAGGTGTAGTCTCTTAAAATAAATCAACCCCCTGAAGCTTTCAGGTGAGAAAGGGAGGGCAGTGAGGGAGTGAAAAATGAGAAGGGAAGAGTAAAGAACAAGCACCACAGCATAAAGCACTCAGGGGAAATCATTTGCACTTAAAAATAAAATAGCAGTAAATTGTAATTCCTTCCTACAGATTTACCACTTTTTGAAGTACGCTTTGCATAGAGGGTCAAGTGGAAGAGAGTTTTAGATCCTTTTTATACAACTAGTGTGACAGCCACGTATCATTTACTTGGGCACCCTTACCCTCAGTAGCATTACCTCTATCAGAAACGGATTTGAAATGCTTATGATAGTATTAAACTCACAGCAGATGGCAGCATACATCAAAATTTTGCCTACATCTTCTGTTTAAAAAAAAAATAAATAAATACCGAACAGTTCATGCTTCAGCCACCAGAAGCGGGTAATGCGAACACTGTTAGGGTCCCCATTGCACTCTTGGCTATTTGAGGAGAGGTCACTGGGGAGATGCAGCTCCCCCAGCAGAGGGGGGGGACTCTCAGGCACCCAGGAGCGTGGTCAGAGCATCCATAAGCCTCCCCAGGTCTCCTCTGGTGGGTGCTGGCCCCGGCTCCCCACACTGCGCAGCTGTGCTGCGTGCTCGTGCTGATGGCTCCTCATGCTGTGGGATGCCCTGGAAATCACAGCCTCGGGCTTTTTCATGCTTCCATATATTTAAAAGTGATACCTTTGATATTTTTAAAATATTAAAGAATTACAGTGGAATAGCAGTAAGATGTTACCGCAGAGCTGGTTTTGATTCAGAGATACCTATTGAGCAGTATATTATCCACATCTCCGACTACCTGGCTAGGCTATTCCCATCTGAGACTGAAGCTATAATTGGACAATAACAGTGGAAAAGAACCTTTTCCCTACAATGGCAGAAAGAAAAAAGCTTATTTAGCAATTTAGCAACCTTCCCTTTTACTAGCACTTTTACTAGGACTAGAATAGGTATCACAACTTACAGGCCTCAGGGCAAAAATGTAACTCTGACCTAAAAATATTTGTGTACAGGTACCCAAGTGCTAGACACTTACGGCCATATGCAGATACCCATTAGATAGCTTAATTTTAAGAAACCCTTGAAGCCAGTAGGAAAATGGAAGCTAAGCTTCTCCTGAAGCAAATTACTTCATCGCATTGTGGCTGCAGCAAGAGCGAAGAGAAGGATGATCACCTACTTCAGGTTTCTTTCACGTCCTCCTTCTCCCTGCAGGAGGAGCAAGGCACGGCCATGCCAGCGGGAGGCTGCGGCCAGGCTCTGCTTCCCTGCCCCTCCGTGGCTCTGTGTCCCCATGCCCACCCACACCACGATAATCCCTGCTTTTTATAGTGCCTCCTCTGCAATACCCCTAGATCCTCTCCACCTCTCAAGACCTCTTTCTTGCCTCACAAGCCCTTTGCTTTCTCTATCCCCTGTATCCCTAAGATCCCTAAATGCCCATCTCCCCTCCCCTAGTGTCACTGGTTCCCCTCACATCCCCATCCCATGGCATTTGGCTGGGCAGGAGACGGGACAACCACCAGCCAGCCGGTCAGCCCAGTGGTTGATCTGCTGATGCCAAACATAAGCCCAAAACCTCCCTGCTTTTCCTTCAGTGGGGAGAGTCGTTCAGGTCTCTTTCTTCTTCCCAGCTGCAAATTTGCCCAGAAGTTGTCAGAAGTTGGTAGGAGTGTTTCAATAGTTTCTCCTCCAGTTTCTCTCTCAAGTTTATTTAAAATGTCCCACAGGCTCAGGGCCCGTTAGGGGACCTGGAAGCCAGGCAGGAGGAGGGCAGAGGTGCTGCCTACTTGCAAAAAACCTGGCAAAACCCCACAGGTATCTCCAAGGTACGGGAGAGCTTCAAGCCTTCATTCCCTCCCAAAGGTGACAGCCTTTCCTCTTCCTCAACTCCTCATCCCCCTGGGGCAAAGCCTCTGGTCACACTGCCCTGGTTGGTCCTTGGGTATCCTCGTGCTTTTCCTGATGGTCCCACGCATGGCAGAGCCTGGTCCCCTGCTCCAGGGAGAGGGGCCACACACAGCCCCCCTCGGTGGCCACAACTCTCAGGCACCATGCACCCCTCCTTCCTTGGGCAGCCGAGCCCTTGGGCCACCTCATCCTTCGGCCTCGGGGAATCAAGCCTTCAGGGTGTTTGTCTTCTTGGATGAAGGGGAGTAAAGACTGAAGCCTCAAAAAGGCATATGGGCTTGAAAATAAACATAAGCCAGCAAACAAACAAAACAAAAAAAAAAGCCTTGGAAAAGATAAAGAGCTTTATGGCTGTGGTTCATTTCCAGCATCCCTGCAGGACCTTGCCGTTTCCCCCAGTTCACAGCCCAGGAGAACCACCAAAGGCTGTGTTTGGTGGAGATTGGACTCCACAGAAAAAACCAAGCCCGGGTCAGCAGCCACAGAGCACATCTCACTGCCTCGGGCAGCTGCAAGGATCCCCGTGGTGGAGCCTCTGTCAGAGAGACTCAGAACTATTGCCCTCCCTGCTGCCAGCAGGCAGAGCAAACCGGGAGCATCCCAGTTTATATGTTGCCAAATGCAAGGTCTTTATGGCTGTCAGCCCTGGCTGCTGTGTAATGCCAGGTGTAGTGCATGTGTGCCACACTGGGATGAGCATTTCCCACCTTTCTGAATCTGAAGGCCACAGAGTCATTTTCAACAAAGCTAGGGACCATCTCGCACCACGCACCCAAAAAGATTTTTTATTTACAGGTAGAGATGCTTCTTTATTTATGCTAGTTTCCTTTTTCTGATCATCCACCTATACGCATGGGGGTGTGTTCTTATTTGTAAAGATTTTTTTTTCCTTTTTTACTTGGCAGCTGCTGTGCAGATCACCCACTGGTCCCTAACAGACTGGGACTGGAGGCTCAGAAGTGCTGCTCCAGATCATTAATTAATTCCCCTTCATGTTGCAGTAAGTTGGTAAACTGACCGCTGACTCCCATGGGACTTGAAGCTGCTCATCCCTGCCTGAGACATGGGTGAGCTGGAGGGAAGAGCGGCAATTGTTGTTCCCAGATGTCCTCTGAGCGCTGCCAGCATCCCTTCAGGAGGCACCAGGGACAAAACTGTGAGACCCATCCTTACAGAGACCTGCGTGTCGCGGGGGATCTGTCACTTGCTGGAATTGCATAAATTACACACACACTGAGGCGTGAAGACTGTGACAGAGCAGGGACAGACCTAGAAGGCCAGTGCTCACCTGGAGCCAGGGGAGACCCCCCAGCCCGCACCATCGGCTTGCCCCCAAGAAGGGTTCCTGCAGCCCTGCCAGGGCTGCCTGTACCCCAGGGCTGCCTG